>QLOH01000084.1:1800000-2118133 GCA_026901365.1 Sesbania bispinosa
ACCTCAAAGGTGTGAAAATGGACATAACTGAAGAAACTCTTGAAAGAATCATCCACGCCCCAGTCTTAGGTAACCGTCTCTATAATGAAGATCATTTGTAGACAATGATAGGGATTCTAGTAGCTGATGTTGGTTCATCCTTGTTCAGCCAAGCTGAGATTCATCTCTCCTCATCCTCTCTCAATCCATTTGGGAGATTTCTGTTCCAGTTGGTGGCCAAGACCATTATCCCTCTCGCTAGTACATTCGATAAGATGTACCCTATTGATCTCATTGTAATGTACCACTTAAAGCATGAAATTGCTTTAAACCTTCCCTATCTCATTCTGAAACACATGGATCACGCATTCAATAATGTCAAGATGAATGCCTCTCTACCCTTTGCAATGCTAGTGACTCGTATACTGAGACATTTCAAGGTGGTTCTCTCCCTAGCCGAGGAAACCATAGAGAAGAAGACTTATTTTGGTAAGTCAAATATTCAAGCTCTAAAGCATGAAGGAAAGGCCATTCCTCCTCCCACCTTTTCTCTGCTATCCCCTGATTCATCAAAGAAGAAGAAGATAGCCTCAAGCTCGGCTCAAGCTTCACCATCATCAAAGATGTCCTGTCCTGAGACAGTGACACAAGAAGAGCAAGAAGGAGAAAAAGAAAAGACCAAGAGAAGTGTAAGCAGAAGACTCTTAACAGGAAGCAGCTGAAGCTACGAAGAAGAAGGATAAAAAGAAGAAGAAGGACAAAGCTTCTGTTGCTCTAGTTCAACGTGAACCAGAACCTGTTGAAACTGATTTTAGTAAAGCTGCTCAAGGGGATATGCATCCAGGTGAGCCCCTTATCTCAACTCTTCCAGCGTCACCTCGACCTTCATCTCCTCCCATGCCTTCCCCTATTACAAGATTGGTGGCTCAAACTCTCACTGACCTGGAGAAAGAAGTCTCTAGAGAACCCACTCCAGTAACTCAGCCTGAGCCTGAGACTGAAGGGGAGATGGAAGCAGAAAAACTAGACCCCAAGAGTAATGTAAGATCCCTTCAGCCTCTCCCGCTCGTCAAGTCTCAATGGCCACACTGGCAAAATCTTTGTTTACTCTCTTTTCTAGTCCTCTCCAAGTTTTGACCAATCTAAAACCCCTGCACCTCAGGCTCATTCCATTCCAACCCACATCTTTGATTCCATCAATACCTTTCTCAATACTTTGCATAAGGAACAACAACAACAAGCTCAGCCGAGCTCAGACCAGCCGTCATAGGACTCTCAACGCAAGATAGAGAAAGAACTGAAGAAGATTAGGTTCAGGCAAGATACTCTTCTTGAAGGGATGGATCTAATTCTCAAAACCATCAATGATTCCAACAACTATCACCATCAGGTCTATCAGAATCTCACCAGGTTGCCCCCTCTTCCTTTTGTTCCTCAATCAGTTCCACGTCTGGCTGAGTCTCCCTCAAGCTCCCATTCGTCCCCTGCCAAATAGTTCTCCAATCTTACTTTGTTGTTGGCTAAAGGGGGAGTAGAGTAGGATAAGTTTTTAGGGTAGGAAAAGCTTTGTCTGCTTTAAATCTTTGTCTGCTTTAGCCTAGCTTGTTGCTTGTCTCATTCTCAGCTTATTGTTTTCTTCCTTTGACAATCCAGAACTTGTAATGATTAATGTTAATGATTAATGACAAAAATGTTCTGTTTTGATGATTTGCACGTGATTTTTCTATTTCAAAGAATCTAAGTACAATTAAATGAGCAAAACTTAGTCTTCTCTAAAATACAAATCTAACGTACGCAATCTCTTCTAAAGGATCTAGCTGAGACAAAAGTATCTAAGACTCGGGGGGAGTTAAGAATTGAGGGGGAATTTAAAATCTTTCAATTTTACTAAAATCTTAGATAACCAAAAGCTTCACAAACTTATGTGTTTGCCATCATAAAAAGGGGGAGATTGTTGAGACAAGCTCATTCCGTAGTGTTTTAATGATATCAAACCTTAAAAGAATATGAATGTGCTCTTGGTATATCCAAGATTCATTTGTTGTACTAATTGTGCATTAAGACTGTGCATCTCTTAGACTACACTTTGCAGGTCTTGATTCTTGAGAAACAAAGATAACATGCAAGGATCAGCTAAGACTTTGTACGAATATGAAAGCTAAGGAAAAGCATAATCAATTACGTCTCACTGTGCCACCGTCAGGAAAGACTCAGTCTGAGCATGATATAGAAGAATTTTGAAATATAAAGCTGAGCAGAAGATAAAGTAAGAGTCAAACTAAAACTGACTAAGCTCAGACTCACCAACTAAGACTAAGACTCAGATCCATACACTCAGACTTAGTACCAGAAGCAAGTCAACGCAAGTATGCTGACACAACTGAACCAAAGTACAACACTCTCTCTCACCTGTAACGGATAGATTAACGGCTACCTTCTGTAGCATATAAAAGGAAGACTCCTTGACGCTGAATAGAGAGAGACACCACTGCACAATCTAGAGAATCTCAGTCTCAGTGAATCTCACTTTTCATACATCTATCCTTATTTGTAAAACAATCATCTCTTCCATCTATTATATGTTCTGTAACTTCAAGAGTGATTGTGACTAGCTAAGCTCATTGTGTATCCGTAACTTGTACGTAGTAGCTAGATCAACTTAATCTCATTCAATCTCACCCAGTCTTAGCTAAGCTAGGAGGTGCCTAAGCTTAGTGTGAGCAAGTGTAAGCCTGGAGAGGCACTGTAGCAAGAATACTCAAACGTGAGCCTGAAGAGGCAGAGGAAAGAATACTTGTACTTGACAATTGTCATAGTGGAAATCTCGCAAGGTTGTGGAGACTGGACATAGCCCAAGGTGTGGGTGAACCAGAATATATATATGTGTGCATCTTTCCTATCTCTATTGATTACTTATTACACCATATATAACTATCAGAATCTCAACGCAACTCGTACACTATAAGCAACTAACTTATAAGGAATATTGCTAAGTACTCAGTCTCACCTTTACTCTTCCTTGTCTTAGTATAACTTGAGTTTTGATAACATTTATCTTACAAGTCAATCTAAGTTTCCAAACCAATAGGTTTGAGAGCCAAGCTCAGATTGATCTTAAGTTTTCAAGAACAAATTTTAAGTCTCTATTCAACCCCCTTCTAGAGACACCCAACCAACTTCAGTATTTTATTTGAGTTGTATTTTTCTCCTTACTTTTCCTTTAATGAGGCACCTTCTATATGGCTTGGGTTGTGTTCTCAAAGCACCCATAGGATAATTTAGCATTAAAATGCATTTTTTCTTCCCTTTTACCACTCATGATGATATGAACCTTGAGGATCTATTTTGAATGGACCTTAGAAAAATTCTGAATAAAATATCACCTTTCTTGACAAGCACCTTTTCTATTCTTGCAATATTTTCTTTTTCTTTCTTTTTGCTATTTTCTTTTCTTTTTCTTTTTTCTTTGGAATTCAAACACTATTTTTAAAATAAATTAGAAGGATGACAAAAACTAATATTCAACCTTTGATTACTTGAAAAATAAATCGCATATATTTCAAGTAGTACGTATAGGAAGAATAGGTTTTTGAACAAACTAGGAGAAGTAGGAAAATTAGAAATGATAGAAGATGGACGTCACACTTTCAAGACTTGAAAGATAAGTCCTTGAAGATACACACACAAAGGTTAAGAACCTTTGATTATCTTCAACTCTTGACTAGCAAGAAATTTAGAGAAAATCACTTTCACTAAAGAGAAAATCACTTTCACTTATATTCATAAACTTGGCATAAAAAATCTAACTTTTCTTGCATGCATGTAGCATGTATTTATAGAGTTTACAAGGTGAATTAGGGCCATCCAATCAGCTGCACCTTCACGCCCAAAATACTCCCAAAAATACCCCTTACACACTTCCCATGCAACCCTAATTACATTACTAAAATTAAATAAATTATAGGAACAAAAAATAGCTTCTAAAACTTAACCTAGGCAAGCTTAAGTGGCCGCAACTTCAACCAGAATTTTGTGGCACATGTGGCTGCATTATTACATGAAATTTAACCATAAATCATGGATTAAAATGCTCATTGAATCAGCCATTGAAGTGGCCGCCCAAAACAGCCACAATCCATCAAGAATGCCTTCATTGTGTAACCTCCATTTCATGAATGTGGCCGCCACTTTGATGGCAATTGAACCAACCATTTACAACCTTCTTAAACTCCTTATTTTAGCCATGTGATGCATGTGTTGGCCGCCCAAGTAATGGCATATAACTCAGCCAATTTACTCACTTGTTGGCCCATGCTTGATGACACTTAACTCACCCAATTATGCATATGTTGGCCGCCCCACTTTATGGCATATTACTCAGCCATTTAATCACATGTTGGCCGCCCCATTTTGCTAGGTGGAAGGTCTCCATGTGGCTTGAAATAAGTCCAGGTTCATGCACCAGAAACACACACTTTCTAACGGCTAGTAGACATGATTTTAATGCATTTATCACCTTGTCTTGTAACCACCAGAAAATTAATCTCCTTTTGTGTAACCACTAGTATCTTATTGAAAGTAAATAAAACATCATAAATCAGCAAATTGGTGGTTGAATTGGCCGTCCACCATGGCCCCATCTCATGCTAATGAAAGTTCTTCAACTGGTAGTTGCATTAAATGCAACTGTAGCTTCATCAATGCTTCCTCCTTCTTCAACCTCCTTTGCCTTTCTTGTTTGTGCCCCTGTCATGATTCCCCCTAGTCTTTTGACTACTTTGATGTCCTCATCACATGATCACTCCCTTTAGGATATAAAAAGAGTGAGTCTCCTAGTATACGTTTTTTGAGAATTCACATTTTATGAAACTTTAGCTTTATAACTCCTCTTGTGAGTTGAGAAGGCTTAATGGTTCTTTGCTCAAACCATGGTGGATCTTATCTAGCTCTAGGAGCTAGTAGCGATTCTGCATTAAGACTTATCTGCTGAAGGGGTTGTCTTCACCAGTGGCGTCTCAATCACCTATTATCTTTCCATTTTTCCATTTTAATTCTTAAAATTATACACTTGTTTCATCTTCAATTTTGCATATTACTTTGATTCTAATTGGTTTTTGTAGTCCAATTTTAGATCTGTAAGCTATCTGTTATCACACATTCTCATATTTGTTGATTTGGATAGGGTAGAGAACCCTAGCCAAAGAGGGCTACCTAATTTTGGTGTAGCATTCGCTGCTCAGTTGTTTAGTGGTTATTCATTGGAATTCGAGTCAAGTACGAATCCTAATCCCTCAGCCTTTACAGGTTCTCTAGGAATAGTTTGACAAGCAAACGAAAATGATGGTACTTCTCAATGAGAGGATCTCAGTAAGCTATTTGGTTGAACTAGAGCCAGAAAGGCAATAATTCCTAACCCTCAAACATTGAGCAATACGATTAGGTAAACTCATAGGTGTTGAAGATACCTACTCCCATGGCCAAAGAGGATGTGGTTGGGGTACATTGTTGGAGTTGGTGGCTCCCCAACTTGTCTATTAACCATACCAGATAAGAATTCATGGGTTTATGATCTATTAAGAAATCCTTCAAAGGATGAGAACATGTACATTTATGTTCTGGGTTGGGTACTAGATGGGTAATCAAGTGGTGGTTCTCCAGAAGGTTGATAGCTGAAAGTGGAGGCGTGAGGTGGTGTACTTGCATAGACACTCAACCCACAAGTGATTATGTATTCAAACAGAGTTTTGGATAGATGAACTATAAAGTACCTGGGTAATGCATGACATTGCCTCTGTTCAATTGCTGGGTGTTATTTCATTACAAGTTGGTTATAGGTGATAGGGAATATAGTGCATTAATTATGAATGAAGGGGATTTTACAGAGTGACGTGCCCTTTATCCCATAACAATTTTTATGTATTTTGGACATTCATAGCTATGTTATATAGCTAATAATGGATATTTAGTTATAATTTAAATAACATATTACACGTTAAAATACAGTGGTGTGATGAAATACCAAATAAATTTTAATTTGTATAAAATTTTGTAGACTTGATCTACTCTATAAAAACTTTTAAATTCAATGGTTGGATTGGTTAATTTTGTTTTATATAAAAAGTTATTAAGTGGTGTAAGTGTAAAAATTTTACACTTGGTATCAATGGATCCTACCCTATATATAGATATAAAATATATAAAGATCGAGAGTTAATCAAATCAAAAGACACCCTAGCTAGTCACCCAATATCAACTCCCAAACATTGGGGATTATACAAAATAAACTCTCAAGTTTGCCATCCCCATTCAAAATAAAAGAATTAGAAAAACCAATATCCTCCAAAGATATAAGAATTACATGGAGCAATCTAGTATTACAAACAAATATTTCCAAATCATATAGAGAAAAGATAAAAATTGGGTAGTATAAGAAAGTTAGTTTTATATATAGGGTTAAATATCTTTTCTATCCTTGAGAATATAATGAATTTTTCTTTTGGTCCTGCATTTTATCTTTTTATTTTTTAAAATCATATGTTTTTAATCCTCATAATTAGTTATATTCTATTAAGTGATGTCATAACAATGTTTCTTATAGATTTTTCTATGGATTTTCCTTTTAATTTTCTGTGAATTTCAAAAATTATATGAAAATTGTTGTAGAATTTAAATATTGCAAGGAATACCCAATGGGTTTTTCTATAACAAAAAAAAAATAGAAATTTCATAGATATATTTTTCATATAAAATTTGAGGCTTTTCAGATATTTACTATGCATGATTTTTCTATAGAACAATTTACAAAAGAAAATTCCTATAATGTTTTCTCCAAGAAGTTGCTAACATGACATAACAAAATATAGTTAACAACGAGGACTAAAAACATATAATTTTAAAAAAATAGAAGATTAAAAATAAAAAAAATTAAATATAGACCAAAACCAAGTTTTATTTTATTTTTAAAGACCAAAATTATATTTAACCCAATGTGTGTGTATATATATATCAAAACTTTTTTTTATTTAAAACAATGTTTAATAAATGCAAACATGTTCATAAATAAAGTCTTGCTAACCACATTAATTAAATAATCAATAAATAAAAACTTTTTATTAAAAATCATGATATTTAATGTATTGATAACATTAAATATTATATTTTTTAATAATTTTTTTTAATTTCTTAACCAGCGACTCATATTAGCATTTCCCTAAAAAGTATTTGTAAGACATTGTTTAATACTATACTTTTTATTATTACTTTTTATTCGGTGGGACTCATTCTCTTATCATTGATATCCATAAAAATTTTACCTAATAAAAAATTATATTAAAAAAATTCAACTTCTCTAAATTTTATCTATTTTTCTTTCAATTCCTACTAGTGGTTGCTAAATGTTGGATGAATTTGAGGTACAACGGGTTGGTATTGTAATATGCTACAAGGCTTAAAATGGCTGCTATATATAACGGCCTAACAACAACTATATATGTCTAGATTTATCGTGGCCCGATTCAGTAACAAATGATGGCTTGGCTTACAACGAATGGGTTCAATGGTGTACTACGATGGCATGGAGATACGGCATGATGGCAGTGAGGATTACCCATGGACGAAGTTGTTAGGTTATTTGGATGAGATTGGACTCGCGGCAACGTGAAGAACATAAGGTTAATTGTTATTATAGTGGTTCATCATTTTTTTCTTTTTTCTTTTTGACCGAATCAAGAGTTTTTCTTGGTATGATAGCGAAAGGGTTTGTAATGGGTCGTGGTTGAAGAAGCCGAAAATTGGGAACGAAGGAGCAAGTTGTGACTTGTGGTGATTCAATTTGGGTTCAGGGGTGGCTTTTCTCAAAGCAAGAGGTGTAATGGATATACTTTGTACAATCTGAAATTGATTAGTTGGGTTGAGGGTGGATGGCGCGATGTGGATCGATTTGGTCCAACCAAGGAGTTGTATAGGGATCGATGCGGGGTAATTAGTGGTTGGGGGTAGTTCTGACAAGGACGATTATAGTTCATTTTGGTGCGGGAGACTGTTTTTGTGACTCTAATTTTGGTGTGTGGAAATGCGATGAGGTTGACAAGTATTGAATGGAGAGAAGTAGGGTAACAGAGGAAGAGGTTGGGGAATTATTGCGATGTGAAGTGGGTTTAGACTTTAGATAACGGTTGCTTGCATGCGCTTATCACCGATGACTATGCTGTCATTGACAACGCCATTGAAGGCGATGACGGTGAGGATATCAAAGTTAAGGCAACCGACATATTACTTGTCAATAGAGGTGGTAGCTAGAGGACCCAAATGTAAATAACACAAGTTTAGACTTTTCATCAGTTGATCTAATGCGTTTATTAATATATCTTATCATTAAACTCTTCAACTGCCGATCCCATTTTTAAAACATTTCATTATATGCTAATCGTTGCCCTAAATGAAAATATAACTAATTAAGATATTATAGGTCGACAGTAGACCTAATGAATGTCTATATATATGTTGAGCATAAAGTGTCAAGTTTATCTATGTTGGTCAGCCTAAAGTGCCAATAAATAGACTTTAATTATATTAATAAAATTGCTAGCAGGAAAATGTTTCTTATATTAAAAATATAAAGAACATATTCACAAGTTATTTTTATAATATTTTATAATATCCATTGCCAATTCATTTTTTAATATTGTACATACAACCTGTTTGGTTGGTGAAAATGTTTTCTATTTTTATATAGAGGTGAAAATAGGTCATACCGTTCGTTGGGGCCTACGGCCTTACCTATTTAAGGCCTAATTTGACTTGATTTATTTAATAAGAAGGTCAGGTCTAAACTTTTGAAAAAGTCTTTTAATTAAATAAATCAAACTTAGGTTTTTTAAAAAGCATATTAGGCTTGGTGGGCTAGCCTATTTATAAATAATATTATTTTTAATAAAAATAAAAATATATTATACACAATAAATAGTATAATAATATATAAGTTTTAAATTTCTCTTGTTAGCCTATATTAGAGATAAACTTGTTGGTCTATTTAAAGGCATATGTCATTGACATAGGCCCAGTTTAGATGTAACTTTTGCACAATAAGTTCTAGGTGAAAAATAATAGAATGAATAAAATAGGTCAAATGAATTTAACTTCTCATAAGTTGAAATAAGTTACTTATGAAGAAGTTAATTGGTAGAACTTTTGGAGAATGTGAGCTACAAAGACTAATTTCAACTTATGGAGAAGTTAAATTTATTTGATCTCTTTCATTTATTCTATTATTTTTCACCTAAGTTCTTCTGCAGAAGTTGCATCCAAACTGGGCCATATTTACACTATTAGAAAGTAAGCCTTTTTAAGAAGTAAACATACTAGCCTATTTAGAGATAAACATATTGGTCTATTTAAAACTTAAAAGTCATAATATGAAATAGGCTTTTAATTTGGCTAATAGGCCAAATCGGACTTTCAAACAAGCAAGGCCAGGCCTAGAAAATGACATATGACAGGTAACAGGTCATACTTAGGTCACAAGTATAATGCAGGTCTGGCTTGGATATCTTACAAAGACTAACTTGACTAGGCCTATTTCCACCCCCATTTCTATGTTTTGATTTTACTTTTAACAACAAAAATATCATTTTGTTTATTTTATATTTTTAAATATGTATATATATAAATAGTAAAATTAACTTTTATTTTTTCACTATCTTTAAATAAATTTTAAAAACTAAAAAAATAAAAATAACGTGTCATGCATTTTTATTATTAAAAATGTAAATGAAAATAAAAATAGGAAAAAAACCAAATTTTTTAAAATAATATTGATGCTGAATCAATTAATTATTAACATGCTGGATATATCAATTAAGTTCTGTTGGGTGGAAGTTGCAACTACAACCACCAAATCAATTTATAAGTAGTTGCCTGTCGAATAGGCTATGGCCCTATTAATTAAGTGGATGATACTTGTCCTCCAACTGTTCCAAAGCTGTGGAGTAATGGAATTTGTTAATTTTATTTTAGTGGTTCCAAAAGCTTTTTCCAATAGCCTTATCAACGATTCTTTTCGCAACGGCCGCACTAATGTATTTTTTTTCCTTTTTAAGTTCATTTTAAAATATAATATTTAAAATATATGTTTAATTAATACTGGTTCGACCACGATTCAACCATTGAACCGTGAATCAGTGCATTCATCGGTTCAATTACTGATTCGGTTTTTAAAACATTGGAGATAAGTAATTCATATAACACATTTTCTTTATCTTTTTTCATCATATCACCCATCACATCTTACATTTCTCTCTCTTTTTTTCTCTTTCTCTTTCTCTCTCTTTGTTGTACATGTACAACATGTACAATTTACATTCTCAATAAATTATAATTTTATTAATTATACTTTTATTTTTATATAATTAATTAATAATGGAGAAAAATTTTAAAAAGATAATATATTAAAAATATAAATGATATATTCAAAAATTAAATAATGATTCTAATATAAATGAAGACATTAATTATATTTCTTTTTGCTTTACACTCTACACGAATTTCGTCTTTTAACAACAGCCTTTCGTCTTTTAATAACGGTCAAAGGCCGTCATTATAAGGGGAAAACCGTCACTATAATGCGAAGAGCGACGACAACAAGGACATTGTTAAAATGCTCCTCGTTAATACCATCATGGCGAGCAAAAACAGTCGTGGCTACGTAGTGTTTGCTTGCCCATCGCTAAAGCCGTCGCAATGCTGAATGCCATTGCTAGCAGAAAAGATCAAAGGTTGTCGCTAAGCCGTTACACCATAGCGACGACCATGACCATCACTAATAATTATATTAATTTTTTAATTGAATTTAGGGATTTTTATTTAATTTTATTTTAATTTACAGGTTTACGGTTGAATTATTATAATTTTTTATTTATTTTATAAATTTTATATCATATTTGTTAACGATGTAAAATATAAAAAAAAACAATAAAGACAATATAAAAACATCCAAATAGAAAATAATATATATACAGTATTTATACAAAAAGTAGAAAAATATAATACAAAAAAGAAAAGAAAATCACGGCTGATGGCGATGATATTGCTGTGGTGGTGGGCCACGATCCTCATCCTCATCCTCATCCACGGGCTGGTCATCCAGGTCGTCATCGTAGTGAGGGTGTAGCTGAGCCTGACTGAAGCTGGTAGAACCACCTCCACTGCGAGCATCCAGCAATAACTGCAACTGTTGTTGGAGTCGTGCAAAGTCCTCCTCCAACCGTGCGTACTAGGCCTGATAGTGATCAACCCTCTCTTCAGCTTGGCTAGCCTGTAACTTTGCTTTAATGACTTCCTTGCGCAGCGCCTCGTCAGATGAATGTCGTGACCCGTCGCTCTTGCTGGTGTGGGCCCGAGACTCCTAAGTGAGGTTGGTCATACCTGGACGAATGTTGGTTGACAAGTCTCCGGTGCCATAACAGTGGCCTAGAGTCTTGCCACCAGCAACATCCTTCCAGATTTGTAGCTTGGTGGACCCATCAGTGATGGAGTTGTCCCCCGTCTGTGACTCCACCTCCCTTAGGCGGTCATGGTAATTTGTCTGTTAAGTAGAGATAAACATATAATTAGTTAGTTATTCTATTGCAAAATATATCTATTTATATAAAAAAACTGGTACATTAACTAACATATGTGGATCGCACTCGGTTGTCTACCTAGCCACCACCCTTTTTTGTGTGGGTGGCCACAAAAAACTCATCGGGATCCACATTGCGCGTGCCCAAGCTGTTGTCACTACACAGAAATATTACACTAATTAATTATTTCAATTACAAATACGAAAATAATATAAAAGAGTAGGTTTTTACATACCATATCCAACGCGGCCTCAATGTGGACCTTGCAGCCCATGGTGTGGACCGCCTCGCCTCGACGAGAAGCCCTATTGCTTTTGTTACGAGCGGACTTTCCCTTGAACTCATCAGAGGCCCAGTAGGCCAAACGACCCTCCCAGGCCTCCTCACCACACCAAGTGGGCCGAGTCTTACTCGTCTGGGCCTTGTTCAACATATCCTGAAGGCGTCGAGCAATCCTTTGCTCGTACACCTTAATCCAGGCCTCGTCCTCAGGGACCTAAGTAACTCTTCTATGTAAAAGATAAAACTTTTAGAGTTAGTCATTAGAAAATGTCATTACAAGTTAAAAAATAATATAAAATTTCATTTGAAAATGTCATATCGTGAACTCCTCCCACCACTTGTCCCTCACATCCTTCGGCGTGACCTCCCAAAAATAGTGAGGACCCCGAAATTGTGAGCGGATCACTTGACCAATCGTCACGATAGGGGGGCTGTTAGGCACTCAATTACAAAATAAATAAATACAATGTTAACTGCAACTTATAAAAATGCAAAGTATTAAAGAAATAACAAAATTGTAGAAACTAACTCTTTACCATAAGGCCGGATGATAACCCCACCTTGAGGGTCCCACTCATGATCAGCACTGGAGATGGAACCCCGGTGCGGAGGCTGCTGTACATTAGGCTCCTCGTCAGCCTCCGCATCAATGTCAGTCTGGGGGTCACCCTCACCCTCAGAATCGGAAATATGTGGCAGCTGATGACCTACCTCGGGGGAACCTCTTGATATCCCGGTGTAACATTATAATTCCGTGAACCTAGAAATAATGTCCGCTGGAGATACTTTTCTAAGTTTCTCAAATTATTTCGCGCCATTACCGATATCGTCATACAAACCACATAATTGCTTAGGCAATCCAACGTTTGCTTAAGCTTCCAAAAAATTCGCACACCATTACAATCAGAACGAATCCTCATTCAAAATTTATGAAACTAAATTACACTTTGGGATGTTATAATTTATAACATTTCTTCCGAAAATCCGGCAGAGTCTCCCCTATAAACTGGATATTTCCAAAAATTCCATCTCAACCTGAAACCCAGAAAATCCAGCTAATACAAAACATAATAGTACAATGTAGTTTCTCAAAACATCATAATACCCCTCAATAGTACTAATGTATTTTTATCATCAACAACAACATCTAATACACCAGAGATCTATAATCATCAAAATACTCCAGATCTGGAGCATCTTCATGCTCACTGCCCTGGCCGGAGGGAACACCTGTATAACTAAAAGATAACCACAAAACGTGTGGTGAGACTAGGGTCTCAGTGAGTAAAGCATGCAGCAAGCAGTGTAGGGTGGCAGGCATATGAAATGCAACACATAATACAAATCAACATACAGCAGGCAGTGAGTAAATCAGAAACGCGCTCAAGTGCGCATCAGCGTGAAAACTCTCTTGAGTTGGCGCGCTCAAGCGCGCATCAGCACGCTCGAGCGGCCAAACTTTCTGTTTGGAGGTTCAAATGAGGTCGGAATACTATCATATAGCATGTCAAACTGAAGCCCCGGATCTTAGCTTTCTAATGCAAGTGGAATCATCTAAATTGGACCCCCTTAACTCTAGATGTTATCAAATTAATGCACCAAGATCATTAGGCTTAAAACCCAAAATTAAGCAATAACCTTGGTTGAAGCCTAACGGGGCAAACTTTACATGCGTCATGTCATAACTCATCAATTGACTCCAAGAAGGCTAACGTTAAGGGTTCTAAGTGTCCATGAGATTATGCTCCTCTATTCCCTTGTTCCTTTCCATAAAATCACCTTCTACCCTGGTTCCTTTTAAAACTCATAACTCTTAATCGATTTCCTAACTCTAATCTTATTTAATTTTCCCTTCCAACCGCTAAGTTCTCATCTTACTTCTAACTTCCCTTCATGCGGTGGGATTCACAGCCTAGGGCTTCCATTGTATTTCTAGATTCTAATTTCCGGGATGTTATAATTCTAACCCCCTTAAATAAATTTTGCCCCCAAAATTTGCTCGATAACCAATACCACTCTTCCTCAAGGTAGCTAAAAGAGGTTTAAGGGTTAGTCACACTTCCTTACTCGTCTTCTTGATTCTATACTTATAGGTCAAGTCTTGAATGTTGTTACTCCCTCAACTGTTCTAAACCTAGCTTGTGCTAAACCAATCAATTCCTCACTCTACTTCTTTGATAGGCACTCCGCTATTCAGCATCCCCCACCATAATCCTAACATGGCCTCCTAGGTGAACCTAGGTTAGTTCTCTTCACTCTCGTGAGGCTTAGCTATTCTGGACAAGCGTGCTACTTAACACGTCAAAGATGTCCTACCAATGGTTCCTAGCCGGATGAAAGGGTAGTTGTCTCTCCACCATCGTATGTCTTGTATCAAAGTCCCGGGCTACCAACAAGGTCTCAACACGAAGGGGTTCCATGAAACTCCGGGTTATGATTTCTAACTCAATTCTCGACGTGTACACCACTCATAGGAACTACCTAGAGGTTACATAAATTGTTGGGGAACCTAACTTTCGGTAGTTACAATTGGACCTAAAGTTTTGTGTTGATAACAAGCTGGTCTTACATTAAGTATTTTCTAATTGAATTCAAGCTCATTCTATGGTCCCATTAAAACTAGTGTTGGTAACTCAATCACATGCAATCACTTGACCTCTTGAATCATGAAACTTGCACCGGCAAAACAGTCTGACACTAGGGTCACGTCCAAGGAGTACGAGTCAACATGGTAACACATGCAACAATCAAGACCTGACATGTAACAAAATGCACATGCCTTACTAAGGAAACTCTTATGATTCCAACAATAAACACTCCTACCATTAACGCAAGTGAAATTCCTACGGATCATGGCATGGTCCTGGTAAACCTCAACTAGTCCCCTAACTTACCTTACTGAACTCTTCTCTCGCAGGTGCATACTGCAACTACCCCTTTAAGGAATAGGCTTCCACCTAGCTTGGCTCTAAGTCTCTACTGGAACTTGAGGTGATCTATGGTTATCCACACTCTGGTCCTTGTAGAGTCTAGCGATTCCGTAATCCCAACCTAACCATCGGGTCGTGTCTAACTACTCATCCTTGAATCTAACTCTTAGAGTGGGTACATCTTGGACGTGCTAGTGTACCGGGGTTTCCCCCGTTGTTTCCTATTCCTTGTTCTAAAAGGCTACTCCCCATAAGGGCTCAAGCCCTTCCTAAAAGCCCTATAGTCTTCCCAATCTTCATTCCCTCGCTGGAGGCTCTATGCCTACACCCTAAGTTCAAAACCCTATCGGGTTCTCCTAATTTAAGCTCCAAGGCTACTTCTAAGGGTGGTTTGATTAAGACTCTCTATTTCTACTTAGTGTGTTGGCACATCATCGTTACCTCCCGTCATCTAAACTTGAATCCTCAGTCCTCTCAACTATAATTTCTATTTTCCAAGGGAGTTAGAACTAGGGCTTCCCTCCATAGGTATTGGTAGGTTCCTACTGGGGCACCTAAATGGTGCTCCAGCTCAGCTGCTTGTTCTAAGGAAAATTCTGACTTCCCCTCACTACCTTCGCTAGGGCCTTTATCTCATTCATTCCTAAATGTGTCTCCAAGTCCTCATGGTCACCACTGATTTGGTTACTCTTAGGGTTTGGATAGGGTTTTCTTACTGGGAATTTCTAGGGTGCCTAGGGCATAAGTCACTGCTCTCTCACTTTCAGTAATCATCAACTTAATTAAGATTCACACCCTAGGGTGTTTGCACACTACCCCTGAAGGGTCTCTAGGTATTTTCTAAGCACAAGATGGACAAAGTAAGTGTGGGATCAACACCACGACATCCTACCCGACGGTTCGGGTCTATGGAGTTCATCTTTGCAATTCATGTGTAAGTCTAAGGTATTTGGTATCTAAAAGGAATCACTGATTACCCAACAAGTCTCTTGACTAACCCTAAGATGATTAAAAAAAAAAAACACCCGTCTTAATCTTTACCCAATGGGATTCCAATTTCTAGCCCCTCCTAGTTAATGCTGAGGTACCTAAGTTGTCCCCACTATTCTGCTATCCTTAGGTGAGGTCTTTAGTTTACTTAATCTAGGTGTCCCAATACCCCCTCCTGGTGATTCCTATTAGTTCTATTCCTCCCATGGTGCCTAATTGAAATTTGGTTTGCCCTAGATAAGGTTTCTATTTTTACCTAGGCTAACCGTCCTATTCCCACTCCAAACAAATTCTGACAAGGTATCTGGTAAAATGAGTATTGGCTCTAGGAGCTAATTAATAATCCCACCATCGCAACAAGCACAAAATGCCATACAATCATTCAAGCAAAACAAGCATCACAATCACTCACGACAAATCATACATTACAATCAATTCAAACAACCTTCAATGCCAAGATTCAAGGTTAAGCAACCAATACTCTCCTCACTCATTGGGGAGTCTACTCATCTTAGTTATTTCTATGTGTATCTCGTGTTCACTAGGACCTAGGGGAGATGTGTTGTAAGGTCTCTTGGGTGAGGGTTCTACTCTTGGGGAGAAACCTATGTTGTTTTCTCTCTATCTAACAGGTGGGTGGCTCTAACCTTGTTAGGGAAGTGTCCCAACTTCCTGACCAAGGTCTCCTACTCACGTCACTAACCATAATCCCGTGTACATTGCACACACTATAAGGGTGATCAGTCCTTATAGCAAGTATGGGGTACCGTGGGACCATAGGAAGTCACAACCAACTAACCTAGCCACAATCCAATTGGATTGAACTGCTCTGATACCATAATGTAACATCCTAATTCCGAGAACCTAGAAATAATATCCGCTAGAGACACTTTTCTAAATTTTTGAAATTATTTCGCCCCATTACCGATATCGTCATACAAACCACATAATTGCTTAGGCAATCCAACGTTTGCTTAAGCTTCCACAAAATTCATACACCATTACAATCAGGACGAATCCTCATTCAAAATTTATGAAACTAAATTACACTTTGGGATGTTATAATTTATGACATTCCTACTGAAAATCCGGCAGAGTCTCCCCTATAAACTGGATATTTCCAAAAATTCCATCTTAACCTGAAATCCAGAAAATCCAACCAATACAATACATAATAGTACAATGTAGTTTCTCAAAACATCATAATACCCCTCAATAGTACTAATGTATTTTTATCATCAACAACAACATCTAATACACTAGAGATCTATAATCCTCAAAATACTACAGATCCCGAGCATCTTCACGCTCACTGCCTTGGCCGGAGGGAACACCTGTATAACTAAAAAATAACCACAAAATGTGTGGTGAGACTAGGGTCTCAGTGAGTAAAGCATGCAGAAGGCAGTGTATTTTGGCAGACATATGAAATGCAACACATAATACAAATCAACATGTAATACATAAACTATTCTAGTCACCTTACTTCAATATACCATATCTTAACTCAATTGAAATAACATATAAATGCAACTCAAGGTAGATATGTTATGCATGACCTGCATTGGCCGGCTGAACGGGGTCTTTTCACTGATTCTAGGGCTAAACCTGAGCTTAGACTACAAGGAACGTATTTCTTGGGGACGTATCACACCACTTATTCTGGACTGAAGTCATTATTCTGGACCGAAGTCAAGTTTTAATACATGAGTAACTGGGTCGAAGTCAAATCTCTGGGCTGAAGCCAAAATTCTGGGCCGAAGCCAAATTCATTTTAGTCTTATTCTGGACCGAAGTCAAGCTTGATTAATTAGGGTATGGTGACTATAGGCCAAAATTCATTTTCTAGCTTGAAAATATATGTACATAATCAAAACTAAAATTTTGGAAATCTAGGAACAATCAATGCAGGATAATATATACAATCCTAACATACCATCCCTCAATGGGGATTTCTAACATAATCACCACGAACACATGAAACATATCCAACATACTCATAATAATAAATAAAAACAACCAATATTAGCAAAATCCCAATTCAAACCCTAGATAGGGGTATCTAGCTAAATCTCTTTCAAACATTCAATACAACTAAAATAAATCGGTAAATAGTCCTAAACAATCACATACAACCTCAAGAAAGGGAAAGGAAGGAGTGGGTACATGGAGGATTAATCATACAAAACTGAGTGATTGTATGTGAGCTTTACTCACCTCTAATGGAGGAAATAGAGAAAAATGGAGGGATGAGAATGAAGATCCAAGCTTCAAGAGGTGGTGGAGAAGCCTCCAATCACACTCTCTTTCTTCTCCTAGCTCTTTCTCTCTCTAAACCTCACTCTCTCTAGAAACCCTAAGGGGAAGAAGAAAAATTAAGAAAGAAGAAGGCTCAACGTGTTTTTAACAATCAGAAACGCGCTCTTGCGCTCAAGCGCGCATCTGGGCGCTCAAGCGCACATCAGCGCGAAAACTATTTGAGTTGCGCGCACTCGAGCGGCCAAACTTTCTGTTTGGAGGTGCAAATGAGGTCTGAATACTATCATGTATCATATCAAATTGAAGCCCCAGATCTTAGCTTTCTAATGCAAGTGGCATCATCTTAATTCGACACCCAAAATTCTAGATATTATCAAATTAATGCACCAAGGTCATTAGGCTTAAAACCCAAAATTAAGCAACAACCTTGGTTGAAGCCTAACGGGGCAAACTTTAAATGAGTTATGTTATAACTCATCAATTGAATCCAAGAAGGCTAACGTTAAGGGTTCTAAGTGTCCATGAGACTTTGCTCCTCTATTCCCTTGTTCCTTTCCATAAAATCACCTTCTACCCTGGTTCCTTTAAAACTCATAACTCTTAATCGATTTCCTAACTCTCATCTTATTTTGCCTTCCAACCCCTAAGTTCTCATCTTACTTCTAACTTCCTTTCTTGCGGTGGGATTCACAGTCTAGGACATCCACGGTATTTTTAGATTCTAATTTCCGGGATGTTAATTACACCCGGGGTAGGGATGAACCTCATTTGCTCCATGAAGGCTCCAGCAGATGCAGCAGGTTCGACCACCTTTGCAGGGGTGGGCACCACGTACGGTGCAGGGGCGACGAGGAAGGTTGCTCTGGAAACTGCTTAGAGTGGGGGACGTTGCTCCTATCCCCACGTAATAAGCAAGCTGCCCATGCAGCAAGCTCACTCGGAGGGATGGATCTCCCTCTAATAGGTGGGACCTTCTGTCCACCTCTACCACGCATACGGGGCATATTTACTTAATTTTAATAAGGTTAAATTAAATATTAAAAACATACCTATAAATAAATAAATAACTACATAATAACCTAATAATTAATAATTAATTACTACATAATTACTAACTAATAATTAATAAATAACTATAATTACTAACAACGTAATTACTAATGATTAATAATTAATTACTAATAATTACTAAATAACTACCTATATACTTAAATATATATATAACTAAAATAACTACCTACATAACTAAATAACTAATTAAAAAATTATATAACTATAACTAAAAAATATTAATTAATTAAATAATTACCTGAACGGCGACAGGTGGTGGTGGACTGCGGCTGGTGGTGGTGGACGATAAAGGAGGAAGAGGGAAGTAAGGACAGAGGGACCTGGGGCAATTATTTGAGATTCTGATCGGTTCAAAATGAACCTATGAAGGAGGGAGAGGGTTTAATCGGTGAGGATTTGAAAATGAAAGAGAGAGAGGGAGAGAAATAGGATGTGGCCGGAGAGGAGGAAAGGAGAGTGAGGAGGAGGAGGAAGAAGAAGAGGGGAGGGGAAAAGGGTTTTGTACGCGTAGGTTTTAAACGTAGCGACGGCACGACCGTCGCTACGTTAAAAATTGCTCTGACGCGCCAAATTTAAATTTTAATTAAAATATAGCGAGCGCTACGTTTACTTTTTAAATTTTTCAAAAAAAAAAGTAATTAGTTTTTTAGTGTAGCGACGACACAGTGCCAAACGTAGCGACGGTCAGGTCGTCACAGAGTATATTAATTGCATGGCTACGCGTTGAGCTGCGCATTTAATGTTGTAGAGATGATCATAGTCATCGCTACGGATTCACGTCTAATTCAACGCATTCTTGTAGTGACGTATTATCGATAAACTTAAATGGCACTTTTTAAATAAAGAGATTGTTAGTTAATGATCATATATTAATTTTTTATTCAATACTTTTATTTTTAAGTTCTTAATTAATGTTTTGAAAGTATTAGTCATTTTTATGACTTAATTGGCGAATATCTTGTCTCACTGAGTCAATTTATACTTACTTGTATTTATAAACTGTTTGTTTAAGATATAATTATTTGTGAAAAACAAAAGTTATAATAATTTATTTAAAGAAATTGATATTTAAAGAATAATTTATTTTTGAGAATGACATTCAAAAGTGATTTTAGAAGTATTAATTTTATTTAATATTTAAATAAAATTAATTTTTAGTATAAATATAAATATATTTTAAAAATTTTAAGAGTTTAACAATTACTCCCTCTGGACTAAAATATAAATAAAAATCACCCACCTATGGTGGACTAAATTATAAACAAAACTTCACCAATTTTAGCCTATTTAATGATGAAAAAAGCTAACGAGTGCATCTGGGGCATTAGTTAAGAAATCAAAAATAAAAAGTTTTTATTGGAGTGTGTAACATTTAATGTTACTGATGTAAATAATGTCGTGATTTCCAATAAAATCATTTTATATATATATATATATATATATATATGCATTATTAACCCGTGCCCTGGGGGCACTCGTTAGCGGGATCGTTAATGATATCATTCCAAATTACCCTTTATTTAATTCAGATTTATTTTTCAATCACTCTATTTAATGAATCATGTGCCAATAGAAAGATAGTATGTCCACTTAAAACAAGTTTCAATAAAATTGAATATAGGGTAATTTAGGCAATGCAATTACTCCCTCCGGACTCGAATATAAGAAACAAAACGTCCACATATAATGGTCCAAAATATAAGCAAATATCAACTAATTTCACCTTATAATTTAATGAGATCATCAAAAAATACCCTTCATTTAATTCAAATTTTATTTTTCAATGATCCTATTTAATGAACCATGTACCAATAAAGAGATTGTATTTATACTTGAAAAAAGTTCCAATAAATTGAAATTTTCCATGAAGGGCAATTTAGGTAATGCAATTTTTTTTTATAACATTAAGAAAATTAAATGAAGATAACTAATATTCTTAATTAACGCGAGTTAGTTTTTTTTTCTTATATTCGAGTCCATAATAGTACTTTTTAGATAATATAAAAAAAGTAAAATGACTTTAACTAACTTTCTTAATAAGTGTGAATTTAGTTATTTTTATTTATATTTGAGTCCGGGGAGAGTATTACTTTGGTTTTAATATAAGCAAAAGTTAACTAATTCACGCTAATTAAAAATATTAGTTAAGCTCATTAAATTTTCTTAAACTCACATAAAAAGTGAACTGAATTTTCTAAACTATCATTTTTAATATTTATTTAATATTTATTGCAAAGTGAATCATTGCAAAAGAAATTTAAACTAAATAAGGGTATTGTGAAGCTATTAGAATTTAATAGGGTGAAGACCGTTAGATTTTGCTTATATTTAAAACCAACAAAATTGAATTTTGAGTTATCTATATTTAAGACTGGGGGAGTCTAATTTCTATGGGAAATGCTAATGAGTGTCTTAAGAGCAGTTGTTAAGAAACGAAAAACAGAAAATATTTATTATAGTGTTTAGCATTTAATCATTACAAGAAAACTAGATATTAGACGCGAGTTTTTAGCCTCGCAAACGCTTTTTTGAATTTGGGAAAAATATAATTTTTGTCCCTATAGTTTCGATCATCTTTGGTCTTCGTCCCTGTACTTTAAATCCTTTTTTTTGTCCCTGAAATTTCTAAACCGCCAAACTATGGTCCCTGGCCATTAGTGAGATCTGTTAACATGATGAGCTGGATAACAAAAGTTACATGTTATCCTCAATAATAGGCCCCAAATAATCGACTCATCTAATTAATCTTTTTTTATTAACTTTCTATTTCTTAAAATAACCATAATTATGAAATTAGGTTTTTTATCGGGTAAAATTGCTAAAGTGAAAACCCTAATTTAGTAATTAAGATTATTTTAATAATTAAAAATTAATAAAAGAAGTTAATTAGATGATTAGTCAGTTATTTGAGATTCACTATTGAGGTTGACATATAACTTTTGTTAGCCAGCTCATCAGGTTAACAGATCTCACTGAAGGACAGGGACCATGGTCTGGGGGTTTAGAAAGTTTAGGGACAAAAAACACAAGATTTAAAGTACAGGGATAAAGACTAAAGTTGACCGAAACTATAGGGACGAAAAACATATTTTTCCCTTTTAATTTTGATTTTGTAATTATCCAGAAAAACTTAGCGACGGCTTGGCCGCCGCTAGCTTTGTCGGTTTTAGTGACGGCCAGGCCGTCGCTAGGCTAAAAATAGAGATTTGTGATGACTTCCTTTGTATTTGCAACGGACTGGTCGTCACTAATTGAAAATTGAATCTTGCGACGGCCCGACCGTTGCTAATTTGAAAATTTATACGCGGTTTTAATTAAAAAATTAACTGATAGTGACGACTTTGGTTACATTAGCGACGACTAGGTCATTGCTACTTAAAAATTAACGTAGCGACGGTCGGTCGTCGCTAAAGCCTATGCTAATTCTGAAACATATATGAGACCGAATTCCCCTTTCTTCTTTCTCTTTTCTTCTTCCCTTTCTTCTCCCCTCCGACCACCGCAACCTCACCGTCTATAGGTGTCCCTCACTGTCCCTAAAGCTCTCTTTCTCCTTCAACCTCTTCCTCTTCCTAAACTCTTCAATTTGACTGATTATTCTTTACGAGACAACCACTATGGGAGGAGAACGGCGACCAACCACCGTGGGAGGACATTGTCAGCGATCAAGCTCCACCGTGTGCATCCAATTGTTACTGTATTCATCCCTATGTATGATAAAACTGATGCAATTTGCATTTGTTTGTATATTGTATGAATTATTTTTTAGTGGAGAGCTAAGCTGAATAGGTGAGACCCTATGAAGGGTGCTGGTTGTGTGGTGATAATATAGAATTGTGTATGTGTTTGTATTGTATGAATTGTTTGTTGGTTGTTAGTGGAGAGCCGAGCTCAATAGGTGAGACCCTATGAAGGGTGCTAGTTGTGTGCCGATAATATAGAATTGTGCATGTGTTTGTGTTGTGATATGTGAAATTGTTATGTTGAAATTATATAATTGTTGAATTGTGTAGACAAATGGATCGTAGATGGATGTATAATAGGATTGATTCTCCTAGGAGATTGAGTCATGAGTATATCGATGAGGTTTCGAAATTTTTTAACCATGCTGTGGAACAACCTTCGTTTATGTCTAAAGGAGGGATTAGGTGTCCATGTGTGAATTGTAATTGTGACAAGATTCTGAGCCCACCATTAGTCAAAGCTCATTTGTTGAAGTGTGGATTTAAACCAAACTATTGGGTATGGATTAAACACGGAAAAGAATGGTCTAATAATGTTGAGTTGGGAGATGATGATAATAACAGTGTTGAATATATGAGTTATGAACCTTAGTTTGCCTCAGTGTCTCAGATTGTGTATGACGCATTTAGGCCTATACATGATGAAACACATGATAATGACCATGAGCCACCTAACCCAGATGCCCAACGGTTTTATGATATGTTATTATCTGCAAATCAGCCAATCTTTGATGGAGCAACTGAATCTATGTTATCAATAGCTATGAGGCTATTAGCAGCTAAAACTAACTGGCATGTTACTAAAAAGTGTTTGAATTATTTTACGCAAATGCTAGTTGACGTAGCTCCAAAACCTAACAACATTCCAAAAAATTATTATCAAGCGACGAAATTGGTGTCTAAGTTAGGTTTGAAGGCTGAAAAAATTGATTGTTGTAGGAATGGGTGCATGTTGTATTTCAAGAAAGATAACCATTTAACCAAATGCAAGTTTTGTAATGCTCCAAGGTTTGATCTTTGGAAGGTTGGGAAGAGAAGATACAAAGATGTTCTGATGAAGAGGATGTTTTATTTTCCAATTATTCCAAGGATGCAGTGATTGTATGCGTCATTAGAGTCTGCTACACAAATGCGATGGCATAATGAGAACAAGAATGATTCAGGTTTATTAAGTCATCCATCGGACGGGGAAGCATGGAAAAACTTTGATAATGTGTATCCTGATTTTGCAAATGAGCCAAGAAATGTAAGATTAGGGTTATGTTCTGTTGGGTTTACACCTTACATTCAAGCTTCGACTTCACCGTATTCATGTTGGCCTATAATTGTTACACCATATAATCTCCCCCCTGAAATGTGCATGACTAAGCCATATATGTTTTTGACTTGTGTAATACCCGGTAAACTAACCCAAAAACAAACATAGATGTGTTTTCTGCAGCCTTTGATTGATGATCTCCAACAGTTGTTGAGGCATTGTGTTTTGACGTATGATATTTCCACGAAACAAAACTTTCTCATGTGTGCATGTTTGATGTGGACTATCAATGACTTTTTGGCATATGGAATGTTATCTGGATGACAAACAAAGGGTAAATTAGCATGTCCATACTGTATGGAAGACAAAAAAGCTATCACGTTGTAGCATGGTGGCAAAAACTCATGGTTTGATTGTCATCGTAGATTCTTGCAAAGTGATCACCCTTTTAGAAGGAGTAAAAGGGGGTTTACGAGAAATCAGGCTGATCATGATGGACCACCTTGTATGTTGACAGGGCCTCAAATTTGGGACTTTGTGCAAGACTTTCCAAAGGTGACAGATGGTAATTGTTCCAAACTGTCAGGGTATGGACAGTTTCATAATTGGGTTAAACACAGTATATTTTAGGATCTTCCATATTGGGAGGAAAACTTGTTAAGGCATAATCTTGATGTCATGCATATAGAGAAAAATTTCTTTGGTAATGTCTTTAACACTGTCATAAATGTTACGGGTAAAACCAAGGACAACGTGCGTAAAGGCAAGGATGGATGTGTTTGTGTTCTGTGCGTGAGGTGACTTGGAGTTGATTGACTTGGGTAATGTGAAGTTTGGAAAATTGAAGGCAAAGTACACTTTAGAACCAAAAGATGCAAAAATGGTTTGTAAATGGATTTCAGAATTGAAAATGCCTAATGGTTATTTCTCAAATCTTTCAAAATGTGTAGATATCAGTAAGGGTACAATGCATGGGATGAAAAGTCATGATTGTCATGTATTCATGGAGTGTTTACTTCTAATTGCGTTTCGATCCTTGCCAGATTGTGTGTGGAAACCAATTGCTGAATTAAGTCGATTCTTCAAAGATTTATGTTGTAATACATTAAGAATGGATGATGTGGTTAGCTTGGAATAAAATATACCAATCATTCTATGAAAATTGGAAATGATATTTCCACCGAGATTCTTTGATTCAATGGAGTACCTACCTATTCATCTTCCTATGGAAGCAAGACTTGGGGGTCCAGTTCAATATCGGTGGATGTATCCATTTGAAAGGTTAGTTAATAAGACTTTATTGCATAATATAATTTATTTTTACTCTAAGTCGAGTAACATTTTATAGTTTTTTTAGAATGATGGGAGATGTGAAACGATCAGTGGGTAATTTGGCTAGGGTAGAAGGCTTAATATGCTCATTCCACTTACACCAGGGGACCACATAGTTTTGTTCGCACTATTTTCAAAACGTCAGTTTGTTGGCAAACAATAGATTTAGGAATGATCCTCAAACTGGATTTCAACGTGGCAATTCCACATTGTCAATGTTGAACAAGTCAGTATGCCTTGCAGGAATGTCTAGTGATCACTGGTTAAGTGACGATTAATGGAAATAAGCTCATGTCCATATACTAATCAACGACAATGAAATTAAACCATACCTTGAGTAAGTGGAAGTGATTTTATTATTTTTAGGGTTTATGGTTTAGGAATGAATGAGTATTAACTATTTGTTCCATTTCAGCTTATTCTTACAATTTTACTCGATCGATGATCAGGATTCTTTAGCTTAAATACATGCAGACTTTCCAACATGGTTTAAAAACTATGCAAGTTTAAGTTTGATCATCCACTTTTCTTGTATGGGTTACTCAATAATAAGAATTCAATTAATCTTAAATGTTTCTTATGATTAGGTTCGTCATAAGCGAAGTAGAGAGATCAACGATGAAGTTAAATCATTAGCTTGGGGACCCAACTTTAAAGCAAAATCATGGAGCACATACTTTGTTAATGGGTAAAAATTTCATACAAAGGAATGGTGAGGGTAAAAAGACCACAAATTGTGGGATGCATGTAAAAGGACTTACTGATGGCGGTGAAGATGACTTTTACGACATCATCCACCATATCTATGAATTAGAGTATCTTGGTTTGAGTTACATGATTCTTCTCTTCTATTGTGAATGGTTTGATCCAACCAGAAATAGTGGCATGAAAGTTCAACCACAATCACTTAGCATTTCCATCATTGACAGGACTTATATATCTTTTCGAGCCTTGTTTGATTAAAGTTAGCAAACTCATATGTTTACCCAAAAGTTTAACAATCACTTAGCATTTCCATCGTTAACAGGCCTTATATATCTTCATTTCTTTGACAAGTGTAGCACTATGCACAGATTATCTGCGCGCCTTCCTATCTTCTTCATCTCGAGCTCATGCTCCTCCAAAGATAATATTGATAAATTTGATGCTAAAACTGATGAAAGAATGTTTGTAGGATATTCTACATCAAGTAAGGCATATAGAGTCTTTAATAAGAAATCTTTGACAGTAGAAGAATCTATTCATGTTGTTTTTGATGAATCTAACCCCTATAAGAAGGGAAACTCTCTATGTGATGAAGAAGATGCAAGTAGATTAAATATACCATTAATTCATGATGAAAACAACATCGAAATTAAGCAAAATGAAGATCCAAAAGAAGTACAATCATTACCCAAAGAATGGAGGAAGCCAAGGGATCTCTCTTTGGATAACATTCTTGGTGACATTGAAAAGGGAGTAACTACTAGACATTCTCTTAATCTCTTTTGTGAAAATATGGAATTTGTATCTCAAATTGAACCATCTTGTGTGGATGATGCTTTGAATGATGAGTATTGGATGATGGCCATGCATGATGAGTTAAATCAATTTAAGAGAAATGATGTTTGGTAACTAGTGCCTTATAAAACAAATATGAATGTCATAGGTACTAAATGGGTGTTTAGAAACAAACTTGATGAAACCGGATCAATAACTAGAAGTAAAGCTAGATTGGTAGCTAAGTGCTATAATCAACAAGAAGGTATAGATTTTGGTGAAACATATGCTCCTGTTGCTAGATTAGAAGCTGTTAGGATCCTTCTTGCATTTTCATGTGTAAATAATTTTAAGCTATACCAAATGGATGTGAAAAATGCCTTTTTGAATGGTTTCATTGATGAAGAAGTATTTGTTTCTCAGCCACCTGGTTTTATTGATCATAAATTTCCTAACCATGTTTATAAGCTAAAGAAAGCCCTTTATGGACTTAAGTAAGCTTCTAGACAATGGTATGAAAGATTGAGTAAGTTTCTCTTATCTCAAAATTTTGAAAGAGGAAAGGTAGATAAAACCTTATTCATTAAGAAAACTTCCAATGATATACTTTTTGTACAAGTGTATGTTGATGACATAATTTTTTGGTTCATCTAATCACTCTCTTTGTAAGGACTTTGTCTAAAAAATGTAGGGGGAGTTTGATATGTCAATGATGGGTGAATTAAGCTTCTTTCTTGGACTGCAAGTTAAGCAGATGGAGAAGGGAATTTTCTACATCAATCAAAATACACTAAAGAGCTCATTAAGAAATTTGAAATGGAAAGCTGCAAAAGCTCAAACATTCCTATGGGATCAAATTGATACTTAGATGCAGATGTTCAAGGAAAATCTGTAGACGTTACCAAATATAGAGGGATGATAGGTTCACTTTTGTACTTAACTGCAAGTAGACCTGACATCATTTTTAGTGTGTTTGTGTGCTAGGTATCAAGCAGCACCTAAGGAATCACACCTGAATGCTGTCAAAAGAATCTTCAAATATCTCAAGGAAACTCTAGATGTTGGTCTTTAGTATCCTAAAGGTACAAATCCTACACTTGTTGGTTATTCTGACTCTGATTTTGCAGGTTGCAAGTTAGACAGAAAAAGTACAAGTGGCACATGTCATTTGTTTGGAAGTAGTCTAGTATCATGGCACATTAAGAAACAAGCATGTGTGGCACTCTCAACAGCTGAGGCAGAGTACATTGCAGCTGGGAGTTGTTGCGCACAATCACTATGGCTCAAACAGTAGTTACATGACTTTTGACTAAAAATGGACAAGATACCATTATATTGTGACAACACAAGTGCAATCAACTTGACAGAGAATCCAATCTTGCACACAAGAACAACACATATTGAAATTCGTCATCACTTCATAAGAGATCATGTGGAGAAAGGAGATTGCGCTATACAATTTGTTGACACAGAATCTCAGCTAGCAGATATATTCACTAAACCATTGCCAAGAGAAAGGTTCTACAAGCTAAGAAGGGAACTTGGTATATTTAGTGAGTATGATCTTAACTAATCTATAATTCCATGTTTACTAAGTTAAATTTGTGTGAAATTGTGTGTATGTTTGTGCATTTCATTCATTAGAAGCATAACATCATGAACAATTTTCATTAGAATGCATTAAAATCCATTTTTCAAGCATATTAGGAAGAGGATAATCGATTACCTGCATAAGTAATCGACTAAACCAGGAAGTCTGTGTTTCAGCGGAAATACAAACTCACTGTGTTAATCGATTACCGACATGAGTTAATCGATTACCCTTCTGGAGCAATGAATACTTAGCATCCGTGTATGTGATAATCGATTACCAACATATGTTAATCGATTACCTTTCTGGAAGGAATAATTACCTTTCATCTGTGTCTGTGTTAATCGATTACCATCTTCCTATAATCGATTACCTGCAACTTAAAAGTGTCCCATTCACTTTCAGAGACGCCAATGATGAGATTTAAAGCCTTCCCCTATTCACTTCAATCTCACTTCTTGAAACCCTAAGTGAAAACCCACTTCTAAAATCCTTCACATTCTCACAAATTTCTCAAATCAATCACTTCCTCTCAACCTTGCTCAATCAACAATGGCAGAATCAAGCAAGAACAACGGCAAACGTGTGAAACACACCACAAGCGGAAAGGAATTTCGCCCTCCCAAATTGACTCTAGTACGAAAACCTAGATCCTCAAAGCGTCCTGCTGAAGAATCACCACCAAAAGCTTTGAACTACACTCATCCATGGTTCTCTACAGAGCAACAAGCCACTGCCTACTTCAGTTACTTTGCAGGAAAGGAAATAATCTCTCCAAAGGTTCTTTCTTTTTCTTGGCTTTCTAGAAATGGGTTTACCTTTCAAGAAGATTTGGAGTCACAGAGTCTTAGAAAGTTTGTTCAATTAAAAGGAAAATATTACCTTGATTTAGTTAAGGTGTTTTACTCAAATCTTTATTATGATGAAAATGGAAATATGTATTGTAAGGTAAAAAGAACCAAGATTTGGATGAACGAATCAATTTTTAGGGAAATTGGTGGAATTACTGCTGGTGGAATCAAAATTAATATGGATGAATTTAATAGACTTGATATTGATTACAATAAGCCTGAATTGTATAAGACTATGTTGGTGAATGCAAATGATTGGGAAGAAGAGCAAGTCATGAAAATGATTGAAAAGAAGAAATCTATTTTTAATACTGGCAGAATGAAGGTTGATGATAGGTTACTGCATTACACTTTAGCATGGATTGTATCTGTTAGGGGGAGCAATCTTGCTCAGGCTAGTGAAGAAGATATGATGATAATTTGTGCTATTAAAAATGATATAAATGTAAATTGGATAGATGTGATTTGTAACACAATGATGAAGACTAGAAGGTTAATTGACTACAAGTGTCCCTATGTTGTATTTGTTTCAAAAGTTCTTGATCACTATGGAGTTGATACTAATTCTGAATCAAGAGACGTAACAAGGGAAGCACATGATGTAAAAGATAAAGCTATGAAAATGATGAAGTTAGTAAAAACAGATCATGGTTGGTTAAATAAGGAAGAAGTAAATGCTGAGAGAAACAATTCTGGAAATGCAAATGAAGATGAAGATACTGAAATGTCTGAACCAAAGCCATTCAAAGCCATTGAACAAATGGTCCTGAACAAACTCAATGAAATTTCAAAAACTCAGAAGAGAGATTATCAAGAGCTGAAGGACAAAGTTGAGGCTATCTCTAAAAGGCTAGATGAACTTCAAGTTCCGTTTCCAGATGCTTAGGATGAGCTTTAGTTTCTTAGAACTTTATTTTGACTGTCTTTCATATTAGGTTGCATTTCATTTTGATTACTGGTACTGTAATATGAACAATGTTTATTCTGCTCCTTATTTGGTTTAATGGTTTTTGTCTGAGATGTTAATATGAATGATTTAATAGCATAGCATAACCAATATATAGATGATAGAAATGAAATTCTCTCTGAAATTTTTATTTTTATTTTCCAAAAGGGGGAGAAGAATATGAAAAATAAGGGAGAAGAATATATGAAGAATAAGAAAAAAGAATATGAAGAATAAGAAATTGAGAATAATGATTGATAGATATATGATGTGTATGGATATACAAATGTGATAGATATATGATGTGTATGGATATACAAATGTGATAGATATATGAATGAATATGGAAATATTTTGAATGGATATATTACTATGATTTGTATGATAAATGATAAGTACGTAGAATTAGTAGTTTTTAGACATAAATTGAGCACTTTGGGACAATAATTGTTCTTAATCTTGCCCCCAATTGCCCTTTTAATGCTTTGTTCTTGGTTATCTTTAATTTGTAGTTTATCTCTAGAGTTTTGAAGCAATTTTTAGGAGGAAATTGAATTTATTTCAGGATTTGGAAGAAGAAAAGTAAATTAAAGAAACAACCAGAGAGGAAAAATGCCCAGAAATCCATTCTCTAAAGGCGCGCTCGAGCGCACATATGGTGCGCTCAAGCGCACCCATTGTCCGAAACGTGCCACTCCCTTAAGGTGCGCTCAAGCGCACCTTTAGTGTGCTTGAGCGCACAAATTGAGACAATCTGACGCCAAGCCTTAACCTCTGAAGGTAGACTCAAGTACACCCATAGTGTGCTTGAGTGCACAACCCCTGTCTGAAGCTTCTCCCTTGTGTTGAATGTGCGCTCAAGCGCGCATATAGTGCGCTTAAGCGCACATGTATCTTCCTCTAGAATTTTGCGCGCATTATAAAAAGAAAAGGGAGATTGTTCGAAGGCATTTGAGGAGTAATCCTCTTCTCCAAATTTCCTCTCCAAGAGCTCTGCTAGGGTTTCGTCTTCCACCTCTTCCACTCCACCTTGTGGGTTGCCCTCCTCCATGAGTGGATAACCTCCTCCTCCGGGATTGAATGAAGTCTTCGAACTCTGATGTATTCAGCTTAGGTACTTGTACTTTATTTTCATTTGACATTGGTAGTTTCATTTTATATTAACACTTGAATCTCTTTTACGAGATAGTTTTTGTTATTAAATCATAGTCTTTACCGAAAGGTATTTCTTTGATTTCCAACTAAACGATTCTACTCGGTGGGTTTAATATTCTAGGAATAGATATTGATTCATCGAATGCTTTTGAATACTTGTTTTTAAAGCTGGAACATAAGTTTGAGTATGCGAGAAATCGATATTCAAGGGTATGTTGTTAGGGTCTCTAGGTGCGAGGGATCGACCTAGGCGACTTTAGTGTATTGCATCAATGTCTATGAAATCATAAATACAGGAACCAACGAAATACTGAGGAGGGAGAACGACAAGTTCAATCCCTGTTTTGTAAATTTGTTTTCAAAACCATTTTCCTGCCTTGTTTAGTTTATGAACTTGTTTTACCAAAATTTCCACAAAAACCAAAATGAAAATTTCAAAGTTCTTGTGTAAATACTAAGTGAATTAAATTGTGTTGAGTTAATAGAGTTCGAGTTCCTCGTGGGTACGACAACCCTTATTTATAAAAACTATTATACTGCTGCGATATTGGTACACTTGCCAGAACCGCAACAATAAACACATATGCTATGTCTTATTCTATTTGCTATACAAGTATTTTCAAGTTCTTTTAGGAATGAAGGAATAGCAATTGCCTATGTGCTCATCGTAATCGTTATTGAAAGTGTTTGGCGCATCAAAACCAAAAAGGGGGAGATTATTGGAGTTAATCTACATTGGAAGACACAAGTTGTTCCTCAAGTCTCTCATGTATTAGTTGTTTTGGTTTTGTTGTAGAAAGTAGATGTTTTATGTTTCAATTCATTTTGCAGTGCCAAAAAAGTTTCAATAGATGTGGCACTTGTATTGTTTGTTTTTAAGACTTAGGCAATATGTATGTTTGATAATTCTTCCATGATTGGTTTATGACTATGCAAATTGAGTTCACGATTGAGTTTTCAAGTTTGGATAGCCTGGTAGCTAAATTACTCAACTAAGTATTGATTTGCCACTGGTTTAATCGATTACTTCAGTTGGTAATGGACCCCAAGTCGACCTAAAAATGAAAACTGCATGAATTCATGATCAGGATCGATTTAATCGATTACCTAATGTAGGTATTCGATTACCTGCATAATCATATTTGAGTTCTTTAACAATACGCTCTGGTTTAATCAATTACCCAAGGTAGTAATCGATTACCATAGTGTCTGCATAATACTAGACGTTTTTAAAACTTCTTTTAACTGATTTTTAACAAACTTTTGAAAATCTAACTAATCAGAAACTATTTTAACAAGTGATTTTCAAAATCAAACAAGAGAGAACAAGAGAGAAAATCTGAATTTTGAAAAAGTATGCAAGTTTCTTTTTAGAACCCTCTCCAAGAAAACTACTCAAAGGTCCAGAAAATCTGCAGTTTTCAAGAACTCTTAATCCAAGATGATTAGGCAAATGGAAGAAAGCTTTTGATATACTCATGGAGTTTATCTACACAAACAAGGTGCTATTGTTCTAAACTTAGTTCTTATTAACTGTTTTGATTTGTGTTATCTCTTGAATAGGGTGTTCATTGAGATTTGTTTGAAATCTTGTAATGGGGTGTTATGAGTAAGGTTGATGTTCATATGAAGGGGTGTCATTGATGAACATCCTCTTGTGGGGTGCAAGAGTCAAACCTTTGATTGTTAGAAATTCTTTCTTTAGGATTGAATGTGCATGGTGTTTGTAATCAATTCTACCGTGAAAGCAGATTTAATGGATGTAGGCCCCTTTTGTGGCTGCACCAATATAAACGATTGTTTTATCTTCTCTATCCATATTCTATTTTGAATTAAGTTTCTTGGCATATAAACTTGAATCTTGATCTGCGTAATATCTGTGAATTGTTAAGAGTGATTGATTGTTGCTGGTATATTGAATTGAATATTGGAAATTGAATCACGAACCTTGAGTAATCAATCTTAGTAATCAATTACCCACTGTATCAAAATTGGTAATCAATTACCTTCTGCAATTCATTGATCCACTGCAACATTTGATTTCAAACTCTAAAAATTTATCTTTTGAAAACCCAATTTGAAAGAATCTTGAAGGCAAATTAGAAAGGGGAAAATGAATTTTGATTTTGGAAAAAGGAAAAAGTATTTGTGAATCTATTCAACCCCCCTTCTAGATTCCCTTTGGGACCAACATAGAATCCATAATTTGAGGACGATCAATGACTCTTTCACACCTGATCAACACAAGGCAATTCTTGCCTGAATTCACAAGAATGAATATTCTGTGAATCAAGATATTGTTTTTCCTAAAGGCGCAGGTCTTGGTCAAGGTATGAACAAAGTTATATTTCCAAAGAATTTTCTTAAAATCTTGACCCAGGTGCCACGAATCATGTTTTTTCTTCATCAAGGTTTTTCAAATCCTTTAGAAAAATTAAGCTCGTTACAATTAATCTCCTAAATGGGAGTTAAGTTGTCACAATTATCTCTAGAACTATTTTCTTCTCCATTTAGTTATACTTGATTGATGTTCTTTACATTCCTTCGTTAGATTTAAACTTGATATTTGTTTCAAGGTTGACTGGAACTTTACAATGTTCTTTTGAGTTTACTAACTCTACGTGTAATATTTAGGATGTCCATACTTCGAAAATGATTGTGTAGCTGAGGTTCATGAAGGCATATAAGTTCTAAGCCAACCTGAGTAGTTTGAGTTCACTTTGAATTTCTGTAAAAATTTGCAATTATGTTGTGTGAATAACTTTTGTACATATGATGATGATGATGAAGTAAATCAGAGAGTCACAAGAAGGGGGGTTGAATTGTGACCCTTGAAAACTTTTGGTCCAACCTACAAATACTTTGAGAAACTTGTTGACCTTTGCTCAAGGAATACCTTGGCTATCAGAAATTACTTCTAGAAGATAGTGGTTAGTGTATAATGCCAACTAAGTTGATTGAAACTATCTTCTCGAATGCAAGAAATATCATAAGGACTAATATCATCAAATTTTATTCTTCCATATAGTGTATTTAATGTAGAAATAACTTCAAATAAGGTTTAGAAGAATAATATAAAGTTTCTGCAGTTATGCAAAAGCAGAACAGTGAATCTGTCACCTTAAACCATTCTTCTGAAGGGTCAAATAATTTAGTATTTTAATAAAACTTTCCAGAAAAGTTATTTAACCAATAACTAATAAGATTATGTGAGAAAATTTGTTCAGAAGAAAGTTTATATCAATATGATATTTTTAAATCAAGTTACACAATGAAATCTGATAAATCTTCTGAAGTATCAAATGAACTTGAAACTTGATGAAACTTTCCAGATCAGATATTTAAATAGTAAACAATCAGAATATAAAGTTAAATCTGATTAAAATCAAGTTTGTAAAGATCTGGTAGTTTGAACCCCAAGTTCAATGTTGAACAATGGACAAATTTCTAGAAATGTGCTTCTGAAGCACCAAACAGTTTCATAATTTAATGAAACTTTCTAGATCAGTATTTGAACTGGTATGGATGTGATTTATATGAAAATATTAGTTCAAAAATAGGTTTATGAAAATCTGGTAGTTTGAACCCTAAGTTTCAATGTTGAACAAGAATAGATTTGAATATTTGTCCTTTTGAAGCACCAAACAGTTTCATATTTTAATGAAACTTTCCAGATTAGTATTTGAACTGATATGGATGTGATTTATGTGAAAATATTAGTTCAAAAATAGGTTTATCAAAATCTGGTAGTTTGAACCCTAAATTTCAATGTTGATCATGAATAGATTTCAATACATATGCTTTTGAAGCACCAAACAGTTTCATATTTTAATGAAACTTTCCAGATCAGTATTTGAACTGATATGGATGGGAATTATGAGAAAATATCAATTAAAGAACAGGTTTATCAAAATCTGGTTTACATCTTACTAAATATTCAAAGTATGAACAATAACTAGCAAAGCAATAGATGTGTGTGCAGAAAATTAAAGAGTGTAAGGGTAAGAGACATTGCACATATGATTTTTATACTGGTTCACCCTCACAATCCTTGGGCTACGTCCAGTACCTACCTCAGTAGGATTTTCAACTAATCAATCATGATTGCAAGGTATTCTTTGCTCCCACAGTCTCCTCAGGCTCTTTTCCAAGTATTATTCTGCAGCCTCTTCAGGCTCTAAGATCAGTATTATTTGCTCAGCCTCTGCAGGCTCTACACCCTCTTAATCCAACACTAACTCTCTCTAGTTAGCTTGGGAGATCACAAAACTCTTCAACAAGAGATGAGTTTTTTTTACATATCGCTCACAAAACACTCATGGAGTGGATTAATCTTTACAAAACTGAACCTAAACACACTCTCTAAGAATTATGCGCAGCAACTCTGCATATTGGAGTGGTTAAAGGAGAACCTCACTCTAGAAAGGGATTTCTACATTATGGCTCTTTGGATTTCTTCCCTTTGTTTTCCTTTATTTTGCCCAGCTGAATAAGGCTGTATTTATAGAGTTATGGTGGTCAAACTAGCCGTTGGAAATGCTTGGAGAGGAAGACAAGTCCTCAGCTGGCCATCTAAGGGCTGTCACTTTCATGTGGCATCTTTTCTCTTTCTTCAGCTTTGACTAGTCATATCTTCTGCAGCCGGTAATTTCAATATGTTTGAGCTTTCTTCTTCTGGAGTAGTTAGTAAGACATGCATAAATACTGGGCATTTTCTCATTTTTAGCAAAAGATGTCTTAAACTCCTTTAAATTGAAATTGCAGCAGGTTCTGCCTATTTCTTTCTTCTGGAGGTTGCAGAGGGTCTGTTTCTTTTGCAGAAATTTTGTTTCTTCTTCTGGAAGTGTGCAGAATTATGTTTCTTCTTCTAAAGCAAACAACTTGTTATGGAAGTGTGCAGAAATTCTGTTTCTTCTTCTGGAAGTGTGCAAAATTTTGTTTCTTCTTCTGAAGCTTCAAATATGCTTGTAAAGCTTCTAATCTTTTATCCTTGCTTTATTTGCATTGTGAGAGAAGTAATTATGCTTATGGAAGCTTCTTTCAGTGTTCTTCAACTTGAAATATTCAAGGATAATATCTTGAGGAGTGTGGGAACTTGTTCAATGCTTCTAAAGTTACTTTGAACATGTTTACAACTTGAAATAAGAATTTGATGCTTCTGCAGAAACTGTAAGTTTTGCTTCTAAGGACAAAACTGTGTTTCTAGTGATATTGATCTTCTCCAATTGCTTTGTTTGCATCAGCAACACTTGGAATGAATATGCTTGAATTGCTTAAGTGATCTTTCACATTCAGAAGGTGTCAGGTTTCATGAAAAGCTCCTTCTCATGCTTCTAGTGGTCTTGAATGATCCTTCCAAAGCTTCAACTTTACTTCTGAAGCTTGATACAACTCAGTTTAATACTCATGGGATCTTAGACAATGGGCCAAACTTTAATCTTCCTTCATTCTATGACTCCAAGGGTATCACACACCAGAAAACATGTTCATAGTAGAGAGGAAGCTCAAATATATTCTTGTTGTGTCCAGATCCCTTATGTTCCAATCATATTTGCCTAAACATTTTGGACCTATGGAGTTAGCTTTATCGTTCATCTTATCAACAGACTACCTACTAGGTTTCTTTCCAATCAGTACCCTTATTTTATACTTCATGTTGTTTTGGTTGATATTTCAGGTTTGAAAGTCTTTGGACGTCTTTGTTATGCTTCTACATTAGTATCCGAAAGAAAGAAGTTGGATCACAGGTCAAGACAATGTGTGCTTTTGGGTTACAAGGCTAACACAAAAGGAAGCATCCTATTTGACATTAAGAGTAGGGAAATCTTCATCTCTCAAAATACAATTTTTTATGAACACATCTTTCTATATCATCATTCACCTTCCAATCAACTTTACTAACCAATTTCTACCCTTATCCAACATGTGCATACTCCTTATTAAGATTCTGACTCATTCCCAATACCAGATTCCCCAAGACCAAACCTTAATCCATTATCTCAATCTAACTCTCCACTCAAACCAGCACCTCAACCTATCCATTCACTCATTAGACAAGCATCCAGACAGAAAATAAACCTCCCTCTTACTTGCAAGACTATCATTGCTCTCCTTTAAATTTGAATTCTCTTCCATCTTTCAAGCCATACATCAAATACCCTCTACATTCAATGCTCTTATACACCAAACTTTCACCTTCCTATAGACAAACTTCCCTTTCCATTTCCACACCCGCAAAGCCAACCTAATATATGGTTGTTATCCTAGATGCTTGTTGGAGAGATGAAATTCAAACTGAGTTGAATACTTTAGCAAAAAAAAAAAGACATTGGAACTTACTCATCTTCCTGTTGGAAAGAAACTTGTAAGCTGAAAGTGGGTGATCAAAATAAAGCACCATGTTGATGGCTTTATTGAGAGATATAAAGCTAGATATATAGCCAAGGGCTACACACAAAATGCAGGAATTGATTACATGGATACTTTTAGTCCTATGGTAAAAATGAATACTATTATAACAATATTGAGTTTGGATGCTGCTTCTAACTCGTATATTCATCAACTAGATGTAAACATATGGAAATATCAAGGAAAAAGTCTTCATGGCACCACCTCTAAACAACGATGCTATGAATTGAAGCAAGCCAACAGACAATGAAATGCAAAGTTAATAGAAACTCCTTTTTATTCATGGCTATACACAATGTAAGGTTGATTATTCTTTTTTCACCAAAAAGGATGGCATTCACTTTATAGTTATTCTTGTTTATGTTGATGATTTGATTATTGCATGGAATCACTTGGAAGAAAACACTTACATTAAGAAAGTGATTCATCACAAATTTAGCATTAAGGACCTTTGTGTTAGAACCACAGGAAACACTAGAAGGGGGGGTTGAATAGTGTTTCAAACTTTTTGATAGTTTTTGGAAATCTTTAATTTAAATTATGAAGATGAGTGCCGTTAAGAACAAGTCTTAAGATCAGAGATAGTTGAAACGTGTGGAAGATAAGAAAAATAGTGTTTCTTCTAAAGCTTATGATTGTTTTAAACAAAGATTTCTCAAAGTGTCTTCTGAAGATTATTACAAGGAGTATTTTCAGAACGGTTTCTGAAATACTTCAGACAACTAGAGGTTCTCTGAAGTTTGTTCCTGATTTCCGAACTGATCTCTTTCAGACTTGCTTCAGAGAATTTATTTCAGAAGTTCTTCAAGGAACATTCTTTGTAAAGCTTCAAATGATATAAGAGCCATCTCATGTTTTATACATATGAAAGGTCATTTTTTTTTGAAATAGTTGTGTTAAGTTTATTATAGAAAATACTTTTCAAACCCCAACATAAATATGAAAACTGGAAATAAAGAGATTAAAGAAAAGAGAGAACTTAGGCATATAGATTTCAGACAGGCTTTTACGGGGCTGTCTGAAGTTTTCAGACGGCTTGTAAAAACTAATTTTAAAAGATGTTTTGTGCCTTTAAAAATATCAGATTAATTATTCTGACCCCTTGATTAGTATAAAAAGAATTGATAAGAGATAAGGGAAAGAAAACTTAGACAAGGAATTTATCCTGGTTCACCCACAAACCCGTGAGCTACATCCAGTCCCAGAGGCAAACCACCACTGGATTTTCCACTATCTGAATCCACAGATACAAGTATTGTTCACAGCCTCTTCAGGCCAACACAAGTATTGCTTTGTTTTCAACTGCCTCTCCAAGCAACATATGCAGTATTCTTTTTCAGTCTAGCCTCTCCAGGCTTTGCAACTAAGTATTCTTTCTTCCACCAAGCCTCTGCAGGCTCTCTGACACAAAGAGTGTTTACAAATTAAATTAAGTTTAAGTTGCCACGAAACATAAACTTAATGTTTTCCTGTACTTGAGGTTAACTGAGTACTACTCAGGATACAATGAAAGAATTCTAAGTACAAGGTTAAGACAGTGATAGAAGTGTATAAGTTTAAGTACAATCCCTGTCTCTGATAAAGGGAATAACATCCTCTGAGAATTGGCTGGGTAGATACTGATTTTAAGCTCCACCTTTATTCTCAAACCAGCAGTTTCCAAGGGCTACATTTTCACCCGTATCATGGGAAAAACCAAGGCATACTTGCAGCTTCAAACCATTCTTGGTTCATATGAGATTAAGCACAGCCTGGTTGGTTGTTCAACTGAACAACTACAGTTTTGACTAACTGATCAATAGATCAGCAGCATGGTTGATTCAAGTAAGCATGGTCAACAACAATAAGATTTTTCTTGTTCAACTGATTGAACCAAGTGAATGAGTTCAACACTTCTTCAAATTCTTCCTTGAGGCTATTTATATGTTCTGTTGGAATATAGCCGTTTGAAGATGATTCATAATACCGTTGAGATGTTGATGATGTGGCTTATATAGCCGTTGTGTAATGGCTTCTCAACTGGTTGCTTCTCCTTAAACGAATGAGTGTTCAGACGATCCCGTTCTGACACTTGATATTTTCTTCTTCATGAGAGATGTTTCTTGATATAGTTCTGCGAATACTCTCTCTTGAATCTGCTTCTTTCTGCTTTCATCTGTTTTCTTTTAGGAGTGTCTCTTTAGGAGATATCCGTTGAATTTGTCCTTTTGCTGATTCTGTATATACCCCTTTTTCATTTGCTCCTGACATCATATCTTCTTTGGGTGTGATGTCTTGTTCAATGGTTGTTTCTTGCAGATATTAAAATATGTTTGAATTAAAATATTTCATTCAAGCGTTTTTTTTTCTTTGTTGCTTTTGCTTAGTCTCCTGAGCTTTTCTTCTGCTTTCTTTCGGATTGATGATGATGATATTTCCGTTGTGATACCACCTTTTAGAGATAGCATTAAATGCTATTTAATCCGTTGTGAGACATGCTTCTGAGAGCTCTGATATCTCTGACACGATACAAGGTTTCTCTTGCATTAAGGCTGCTACAAATGTTGTTGCAAAGGCTGCGTTGCAGAGATTTCCTCAGTGGTGTATGAAATTCAAAATCACTAGGAAAGGTCTCTGTGTTCCTTGCTATAAACGTGTTTGAAGAGGTACGTGCAGCAGAGGTTCAGAAAAGTCTTCACAAACTTCAGCAGAGGGTGCCACGTCATAAGTGAGACTTCAGACAGCACTGATACTTCAGACGGGTTGAACTACTTCAGACAGCTCCAACTCTTCAGACGAGTCCTGCTTCTTCAGACAGCTTCGTTTCTTCAGAAGGCTTCTTTGCTTCAGAAGACTTCCTTGCTTCAGAAAGCTTCTTTTCTTCAGACTGCTTTATGTTGTCTTCATATGGTCTTCACGTCTTCAGACAGCTTCTTTATCCTTGATCCTGCATTTGTTCTTCTGATCCTAATCTTCTGATTTTGATTACTATTTCATCCTGAAACACAATCAACAAACCAATACCTTTCTCAGTAGAATCTGTTTATATAATCTTATTTGTTAATCATTAAAACTACAGGATATTAAGTCTTTGAGTCAATTTTGAATGCTCAAACTGATTAATAGACTTCACACTTTGAGACTTAAAGTTCTTCCTTGGCTTAGGAATAGCAAGGTCTAGAGAAGGCATTATTATTCACTAAAGGAAATATGCATTAGACCTACCACTACAAGAAAATCGGTTTTTAGACGTGAAAAAGTAGCGGCAACCTAAGGTCAACAGAAATAGTGACTGTCAGACCGTTGCACAACCAACGCTATAATATTTTAATTTGATTTGGTATTTAGTCAAAAAACATAGCGACAGTCTGGCTTTCGCTAACTTGGATGACCTTAGCGATGACGCTAAAAGGTGAAAATAGTGTTTTTCGACGGCCTTAATTAAGATTTGTGTCGGCCTGTTCGAAGCTAATTGAAAAATTAAATTAGCGATGACCAAGTCGTTGTAACGGTCGATGATGTTTTAAATTTAAATAATTCCGTAATTATAAAATTAACTTTTTACGATGACTGTATCTGAAATTAGTGTCGGCTTGACAGACACAATTTAAAAATAGTATACGCAGAATCTAAAACTTATACGCAGAATTCTAAAACTTATACGCAGAATGACTTTCCATTTCTTCTACCATTCTCTTCTTCTCTCCTCCATCGTGAGCCACCACTACACTGTCCATCAAGCTCTTCCTCACTGTCCCTCAAGCTCTCTTTCTCCTTCATCCTCTCCCTAAACTCTTCAATCTCACCAATTATTTTTACGAGACAACCCCTTATTTGGTGAAAGGGGAGGTGGACGACGACCAACCACCGTGGGACGCCATTGCCGGCCATCAAGCTCCGCCGTGGGCATCCAACTAGTATTGTTTTCACCTCTTATGTGTGATGAAACTGTTCCAATTTTCATTTCTCTATGTATTATATGAATTGTTTGTTAGTGGAGAGTTGAGCTCAATAGGTGAGACTCTATGAAGGGTGCTGGTTGTGTGCTGATAATATAGAATTGTGCATGTGTTTATATTGTTTGTTGTTTATTAGTGGAGAGCTGAGCTCGATAGGTGAGACCCTATGAAGGGTGTTGGTTGTGTGCTGATTTTATAAAATTGTGCATGTGTTTGTGTTGTGATATGTGAAGTTGTTATACTAAATTTATATAATTGTTGAATTATAGACAAATGGATCATAGATGGATGTATAATATAATTGATTCTTCTAGGAGATTTAGTTAAGAGTATATCAATGGGGTTTTTGAATTTATTAAGAATGATACGGAACAACCTTCGTTTATGTCTAAAGGAGAGATTAGTTGTCCATGTGTGAATTGTAATTGTGAGAAGATTCTGAGAGACAGTTAGGAGTAGTTATTGGAAGTTTGATATTCAAGACAAGTGTCAGAATCATAATGGTGTATTGTAAATAGTTTTAGGAAGTTAAAGTAATTTTCGTCCATTAGAACACATGTCAGTTTTATATTGTGCCAACACCAATGTAGTTGTCGATGTATCTTGTTGACATTAGTTAGCCATTAGGATTAGAAGTCTATAATTAGGACAATTGTTGATGTTATAAGGGTTAGATTTCCATTCACTAAACTCTCTCAAAACCTAATCATCCATTCTACAGTGACTATTGGTGAAAATAGAATACTAGTATGCGAATTCCACCACTATTAATTAATGGAAATTTATTTCTTTCTGTTCTTTAGTTTCTTTCCTTTATTTTCTTGTAATCTTTTAGGTTTTTGTTTCTGTTTCTTTTTCTACTTTATATCTTCTTTCTTGGATTTTTTATTAGATAAAATGATAAGTGAGTTTGATTCCAATTTTCAGACTTCACATAACTTTGTTTTAAATTCAAAACACTATAAACATACTTCTTAAGAGTCCCTTTTGAGGATTGGATTCTAAGTCCTATATTATTCTTAGAATCAAGAAAGTTAGTGTGTGTTTTAATTTTCCAGAAAATTAAATTTGTATGCATTTGAGAAGTGGCAGGACAATTTCTGTTCAAATGGCCAATAACTCAAGACAAGTAGGAAATGGAAATAGAAACGTGAATGCGAGTTCTGGAAGTCCAGGACCTCATGTTAATGACTCAGTAAACAACAATGATAACAATGGTAATAATGGCAATAATAGTGTCAATAGAGACCAACTTGTTTCTACGACATTACCAGAACTTCCTGTGGTAAGTCAAGTTGTTTCTAGCATTCTCGCTTTGGTTAATACTTCAATAATCCGAAATGGAGAGCTGGTGTATGGGCTACCCTATGGTTTTTTTCCCAAGTACAGGAACGAATCCACCAACAATGTCAATTATTGGCCCAACAACAATTCCTTTCTCAAACCAGGGGCCAATTATCAATCCTTTCGTGGGAAGTTCATCTACATCCATTACAAAGGCACAGTTTGGATACATTTATGCAAAAGAACTTTTAGAAGATAAAAATAGAATGAACAAAAGAGGTCAAATGAAATTAAATTTTTCATGAGTTGAAATTGGTTCTTTTGGAAAAGTTAAATGGGAGGGCTTTTGAAGTCGGTGGACTACAAAGACTAATCTTAACTTATAGAGAAGTTAAATACATTTGACCTATTTGATTCATTCTATTTTTTTACCTAGAAGTATTTCTCCAGAAGTTTCGTCCAAACTAGCCCAAATACGACCTTACAATTAATGAGGCAACAAATGGATGAAAGCAACCACGAGATGGTAAACATGTTGACACAACAAATGGTCACTGTGTTCAATCTATTAGTTCAAGCAACTAATACTAAGTATAACACTTTGGCAAGGCAGATGGCTAGGATAGTTGATGTGTTTGGGGCTCTTGCAGACCCAATCATTAAATAAGTGGCCAATGCTAGTGTTAATAACCCTCCACAAAATCAGGAGGATAATAATCAAGTGAATGACCAAGTTTTTTTAGAGGAAAATAGAAATAATGATGTTCCCAGAGTCGTTCTAAATTGGAATCAGAATGCTGATGAAATTCTAGAAAGGATGAGACTAAATAACATTGAGGGCATCAAAATGTTGCTAGGATCGTCAAACAAGTTCTCAATAGACATGAGTTCAATGTTGGTTTCACTAACCACCCTTTTGTAGTATCTCCGTTTCCTCAGTTTGTTTTACAAACAGAATTACCAAGGGTTGGAAAGTCCCTAAATTCACTAAATTTTCAGGGGAAGTAGGTGAATCTATAGTTGAACACATTGCTTGATATCAAATCGAAGCAGGGGATTTATCAAATAATGAAAATATTAAAATGAAATACTTTCAAAATTCACTCACAAAGAACGCTTTTACGTGGTTTACAACTTTACCTCCAAATTCGATCCATACATGGAATCAATTGGAGAGAAATTTTCATGAACAATTATTTCATGGGGAAACTAAGGTTAGCCTGATGGATCTGGTTAATATTAAAAGAACACAAACTAAATCAATCGGTGATTATTTGAATAAATTCAGACAAATGAAAGCCAAATGTTTCACTCAGATTCTTGAGTACGAATTGGTTGAAATAGACACGGGAGGCCTCGATTATTCAATTTGTAAAAAGTTAATCAATCAAAAACTTAGAGATACGACCCAATTGGCTAATAAAGTAAGACAAATCGAGCATCTTAAAAAGGAAAAGGAGAGATTGAGGAAACCTGATAGAATTGTTAGAAATGATAAGATCGTATACTTAGAGGTTTCTGAACGTAGCGACGATGACATCGATTTAGAAGATAATGATGTTCATGTTGCTGAACTTAAGTCAGGGCCCCCTTATGCTTGCTCTTTCTTGGAACCATATAACAATAATAATACTAATGCTGGTAATAGTTCGAAAGATACGTTTGTTAAGAAAACTTATGGTTTCGATATTTCGAAACTTGACCGGATTTTTTATATATTGGTTAAAGATAAGCAAATTAATCTAAGTTATGATCATAAGATCCCTTCTCCGGAATAGAGAAGAGGTAAAAAATATTGTAAGTATCACCATACTTATGGTCATTGGACTAACAGTTGTGTTCATTTCAGGGACATTATTCAAGAGGCTATTAAATAAGGTCGTCTAAAATTTGAAGAGAAACCCTCCATGGTAATGAAGATTGATTCTGATACTCTTCAAGTGAATTCCAATTATGTTGAACCTGTTAGTATCAACATGGTAAAAGTGCAGGATTTGAATTCAGTAAAAAAGGCCACTAATATGGCTATTGATGAGTTCGAGAAAGAGGTTCGGGATGTGTACCCAAAGGTTGGAGAATCTCTTATTGAATTCTTGAATAGGAAGAAATAAGATGCATCAATCGAACTCTACCCAAGATATATGGAAGTTTTTGATAAGTCTGCGGTGAAATTTTTTCAAAATTCTTAAGTGAAGAAACATTACCAATTCATGGTATAGAAGGATGCTAAGGCAAATGAAAAACAACCCATAGTAAGTTTTGCTACTGAGGGCAGGAAGATTCAAATGTTGAATCTCACTGTTGAAGAAAGGAAGTTACAAAGTATGGGTTCGACTAATAAGGGGAAGGAAGTCATGTACCCAAGTTCTTTATCTACAGGGAAGCCTCGAACTTTTCTTCGACCTTCAACAATCCCTCCAAATAAGTAGGATCGAGTCGTGAATTCTAAAGGACAAGGTCAACAAAATTATCAAGGATTCCAACAAAAGCCTTGTTATATGAATAGGCCTTCAATGACCAAAACCCAATGGAGGAGGGTACAGAGGATTCGAAAGGCGGCTTTTAAGGAAAAGGAACAGCAGAACATGAATGTTCAAAATGAAAACGTTCAGCCTAAGGATGTCTAGGCTAAGAACACACAAGTAATTCAAGTCCCCAGAATTTCGAATCACACCCTTCATATGCTAAGATATTACGAAGGAAGCCTTTTCAAGTAAAAGGAGATTTCATGGAAGATGATCTTCGTACGGAAAACTTCGAGTCTGGTTTCACGGATAGTTTGGAAAATATCTACAGGGTGGTATTAGTTCTACCGCCAGAATATGCTGAAAACTTGAGAAAGATCTAGAAGACTATGACTATGAGGATGATGAAATTGGTGATTAGCCAATATGTTACTCTTATATAAGGAAGCAAATATGTCAGACTGATTCGGTAATATTTGAAAGGCCCACGGAAGAAATGCAAATGCATATGAAGCCTTTGTTTATAAGGGCTTTGATTAATGAAGTAAGTGTGGGCAAAGTACTTGTGGATAGTGGTGTTGCTGTTAATCTAATGCCAAAATTTATGATGAGAAGGTTGATGAAAACTAAAGCTGATATAATGCCTCATCAAATGGTGATTACATATTTCAGTGGAAAGACGTCGAGGTCTGAAGGCGTACTATGTTTGGAATTGACAGTGGGAACCATTATGAGACAAACCATGTTTGTGGTGGTGGATTCAAAAGCTAATTATAATCTATTATTAGGAAGAGAGTGGATTCACGTGGTTGGAGCAATACCTTCTTCGATGCACCAGAAGTTATGTTTTTGGAGAAAAGAAGGGGTTCCCATTTATGTTGATGGTGAAAAAAACTACTTCAATGTCAAGAAGGATGTAATGGACAATAGAATGATAAAGAAGACTTAACGACCTTAGAGGTCGAATGGAGAAAAAGGGAATTTGGTTTTATAAGAAATTGATGATCAAGAACCTTTACAGAATAGGAAAGAAAAACTTCTTAATAGTCTTGAGAATAAGAAGGAAGAAGTTCCTGAGAGAAAATGCTTTGATAAGATGATTCTAAAAGTCGAAACATATATTCAAAATTAAGAGATAGGGAATCTGGAAAGATTGGATTGTATTTATGATGACTCTTCTTTAGGTTTCGAAGGATCATTGTCACAAGGCATAAAAAAGTGGAGGCTCAAGACCCATTAGAAGAAGTTGACTTAGGGGTAGAAGGCGAAAAAAGACCAACTTTCATAACTAAGTATCTCGAAGGAAGTTTCAAAGAAAAAATGATTGACTTGTTGAGAGAGTACAAAGACTGTTTCTCTTGGGACTACCATGAAATGTCTGGTTTGAGTCGAGAAATGGTTGAGCATAAATTGCCAATCTGCCCAGAAAGAAAACTAGTGAAGCAGGCTCCTAGAAGATTCGCTAAAGAAATCATTTTGAAGATTAAAGAGGAGATTGAAAGACTTCTAAGAGCCTTGTTCATTCGAACAACCATATATGTCGATTGGATTTCTAATATAGTTTCTGTTATTAAGAAAAATAGAACCTTAAGAGTTTGCATAGATTTTAGAGATCTTAATGCTGCAACTCTAGAAGATGAATATCATATGCTCGTTGCTGATATGTTAATTGATTCGACGATAGGAAATGAAATGCTAAGTATGTTAGATGGATATTCAGGGTATAATCAAATTTTTATTACTGAAGAAGATGTTTCGAAAACAACTCTTCGATGTCCTGGAGAAATTCAAACATATGAATGGGTTATTATTCCCTTTGGCCTTAAAAATACTGGAGCAACATACCAAAGGGCCATGATTTCGATTTTTCATGATTTAATAGGAAAATTCATGCAAGTCTATATTGATGACGTTGTGGTTAAATCTGAATCAAAAGTAATTCTGGAAGCATCTCCACCTTCTACTAAGAAGTAGTTGCAGACTTTTCTCGGAAAAGTAAACTTCCTTCGAAGGTTTATTTCGAATTTGTCTAGAAAAACAAAAGTGTTTTTACCTTGTTGAAGTTAAATAAATAAGAAAATTTCAAGTGGGAGGAAAAGCATAAAAAATTGTTTGAGGAGACCAAGAGATATTTAACAACTCCTCCAATCATGAGTCCTCCCGTAAAAAGAAAACCACTTAAATTGTATATTTCTGCTTCAGAGGCCATGATAGGAAGTATGTTGGCTCAAGAAGATGAAAATGATGTCGAGAGATCCATTAATTATTTGAGTAGGGTCCCTAATGATGCAGAAACTAGATATTGTGCTATTGAGAAGATATATTTGTGTTTGTACTTCTCATGTACTAAGTTAAAGTACTACATCAAACCTTGTGATGTAGTTGTAATTTCTAATTTTGATATAATAAAGCACATGTTATTGAAACATATTTTTCATAGTAGAGTTGGAAAATAGAGTTAGCTTTAACTAAGTTTTCTTTAACATGTGTTCCTTTAAAAGCAATGAAAAGGAAAGTTGTTGCTGATTTTTTGGTGGATCATCCTCCGATTGAAATTGAAAAGTAACTTATGTTGGTTTAGAACCTTGGAAATTGTACTTTGATGGTTCTAAATGTAACATCCCAAAATTTAGAAAATTTAGAAATATAATTTAAATACGTGTAATTATATTTCGATAACGTTAGCTGTAAAAATAGAAGTTACACATTAATAATAGTAAATATTAATATACCTATATGTATGAGATAATAATAATATAATATTATAAATAGTAGGAGAGACGTTAGATTATTAGGATCTTAATCAAATATGGTCATATTGAATATAATAATAATATTATTAAGAGATAAATCATAAGATTACAATTAACATTAATTGTTATAAATATAGTAATTATTATATTAATAAAATAATATTAGGATTAGTAATGATAATCTTACGAGAGAGACATGGTTAGTATTTTAAATTAGGATCAGATTCTAAATAGGGATATTGAGATCACGAAGATTAAGGATAGGAATCAATACAATTTAGGATAAGATTTAATTATAAGATTTGAATTTAAATTTGAATATAGATGGATAAGCACTCTATAATATCCTAATAATTCCTAATATAAATGAATAAATAAAATAAAAGAAAAAGAAGAAATAATAGTATTATTATTTTAATTGATTAAATGAGAGGAATAAAATATAGTATTAGTAATATTAATATTTTTATGAATAATGTTATTTAATAAAATAAGAATGAGTGGGTTGAGGGTGGGTCCAACCCAGTTAAGTATTTAAGTAAGGAGAGGTTACCAATTCACCCTAATCCTTATTTTTCAAAATGTTAGAGAGTGAAACCTTAAGGAGGGGAAAAACGATTCCACAAGGAGGAGGTATCGCAGAGTAGATTAGCAAGGGAGTTCTATCTTTTCGTTTATGATCGTCAACTCTAAGGTACGGTGGGGGAGAGAGTGCTGCTTGTATATGCATGTAGGGGTGCTTGGGTAGTAACCTAAGAGTATAAATTCGTATTGATGTATGTATAACTGAGAATGAATGATATAAATTGTTGATTTATGGTTGATTGGATGTCCAGTGATGATTTATTGGGTGAGATTAAAGATGATATTGAGAATAATGAAAAGGGGAATTAGGGATTTGAGAATTTGGGGATTTTGATGAATTGGTTGTATAATCTGAAAAAGATTGTTGTTCTGCTGAGTTTTGGATGATATTAATGTTTATGAATGTTGTTTATTCGAAAAAGATTGATTAGAGATTGATTGGAATGGTTTAGAGATGTTAGAAATCGTGAAATCTGCAATCTGCGTCGCGAGTAATCGATTACCAGGGTGTTCTGGGCAACCCAGAAAAGCTGTTTGCTGATGGTAATCGATTACAGGTTTGTGGTAATCGATTACTAGAGAGTTTGTTTGCAGGTAATCGATTACAGAGGTGCTGTAATCGATTACCAGAGTTTGGTCGCAGGTAATCGATTACAAGGTGGTTGTATTGTTTACAGGTAATCGATTACTGGAGGTTGGTAATCGATTACCAGAGTGGAATTTGAGAGCCTAAGTGTGTAATGATGCTTGATACGCTTGATGTTATTTGGAAAGCATATGGTTGGTTAATATGCTATGTAATTGATGTTATTTGGAATGCATATGGTTGGTTAATATGCTATGTAATTAATGTTATTTGGAATGCATATGGTTGGTTAATATGCTATGTAATTGATGTTATTTGGAATGCATATGGTTGGTTAATATGTTATGTAATTGATATTATTTGGAATGCATATGGTTGGTTAATATGCTATGTAAATGACGTTATTTGGAATGCATATGGTTGGTTAATATGCTATGTAAATGAGGTTATTTGGAATGCATATGGTTGGTTAATATGTTATGTGAATGATGTTATTTGGAATGCATGCGGTTGGTGAACATGCTATGTAATTGATGTTATTTGGAATGCATGTGGTTGGTGAACATGCTATGTAATTGATGTTATTTGGAATGCATGTGATTGGTGAACATGCGATATAATAAATGATGATGTTACTTGAGTTGTGTGGGCCCATAGAGGGGGGTAAAGAGAGATGCCTTGAACATGTGTGATGAGACCTGAATTGTGCGGGCCCATAGAGGGGGTACAATTCGAAAGGTGAACTGGGTTGTGCGTGCCCATAGAGGGGGTACAACTCAGGGGATCAAGATGGGGCGTTCGATGCACGGGCCCATGGAGGGGGTGCAACCTAGGAGTGATTGTACTGGCCCAGAGAGGGGGTGCAACCTAGGGTCGAATGTCGTTGTACGGGCCCAACGAGGGGGTACAACCTATCGGTTTGTGTGGTGATGCCGGTAGACTATCTTGGTAATAACTAGAGTGATTGACGAGGTGCACCCATTGTGCGGAGTTCCAAGTCATGATCTTTGGGTAGGTGATGTGATGAGTTTTGGTGCATATGATGATGTGTTATACTCAACGATGGAATTGAGTTATATAATGATGTTGATGAGTTTTGGTGCATATATGATGGATGTATATGTGTTATACTTGATGATAATTGAGTTATATTATGATGATGATGAGTTCTGGTGCATACATGATGGATGTATATATGAAAGGTATTGGATGATGAATCTGTGATAAATAATGATGTGATGAGTATTAATGAGGTATGAGTATTATGTGAGTATGTGATTTCTTTGGTGAATGATGATATGAGATTTATATGCTGATATGGGTGAATAGCTATATGCTGATTTTATGGATGATTATTATCTGATGAATTATGGGATGTTTGGGCATGTGGTGTGATATATGATGATGTTGCTTATATGTGGGTGAGGATATGGTAGCCTCCTATGTGTATGTATGAGTAGTATTCTTTTCCTCACCGTTACACTGTGGATATTTTACAGGTGATGATGATAACACGATTGGTGTTGAGTTTTGATTAAAGGAAGTGTTGCTCTGGTACATGTGACATCAGGGCATATTATTGGGGTTCTTTTCTTTATGTTTCTAGTTAGGAAGGATTTTGTAAACTGTTTTGGGATGTCTTACACGGCAAGTACGTTGTTTAATTGTTTTTATTTCTTTGGAGATTCCGTTGCATGAGTATTGGAGTACCTTTGAGTTTATTTTATTAAGTTGTTTTCGAACTAATGGGATTTTAAATAGAGAGTTTTGTGAACCTTTTACCCATGGTGGGACGTTACCTTTTCTACAATTCAATTTATTAAACAATTAAGAGTATATGGTAGAAGGGTGTCACACTAAACACAAAAATGGAAATGGAATTGGAGCGTTAATAATTTCACCAAAAAGTTTTCCAACTCGAATCATGTTTGAAATTAAATACCAGTTAATTATGCAGCAAAATATGAAGCTTTAACTGTTGGACTCGAAGCTTTAGTTTCTGTAAGTGCTAGAAATGTCCTTGTTCGAGGAGATTCTCAATTAGTCATAAGACAATTGACTCAAGAGTATAAATGCTTAGATTTAAAATTGGCTAAGTATTTGATTCGAGCAACTTGACTTTTAGAAATGTTTGATGAAGTAAAAATTGAACAAGCATCTCGAGTTCAGAATTTCGAAGCTAATGAATTGGCCCAAATTGCTTCAGGGTATAGGATTTTGATTGGAACACTGAGGAAAGCTATGAATATTCAAGAAAGATTGCCTATGAGAGATTTAGTGATTTTGAATATCAATATGCTTTATCCAAATGATTGGAGGAAAGAGATTATAGATTTCCTTCGAGATCCTACATCTTCAACATATAGAAAGTTAAAATATAAAGTTCTTAATTATGTTGTTATAGGAGAAGAATTGTATAAAAAATCTGTTGATGGAAACTTGCTTCGATGTTTGGGTGAGTCCGAAGCTTATTTGGCCCTGGTCGAAGTTCATGAGGGGACTTGTGGGGCTCACCAAGCAGGGAGAAAAATTGAATGGGTTTTGAAAAGAAAGTTGATCTTTTTGCCTTCAATGACCAAGGATTGTCATAATTTTGCTAAGTCATGCAAAGAGTGTCAAAAGCATGGCAATATGTAGCAAGTTCCAGCGAGTGAATTACATTCGATAGTAAAGCCTTTGCCTTTTCGAGGATGGGCTTTAGATTTAATTGAGATGATACATCTTGCTTCTTCTAGAAATCATTAGTTTATTTTAGTAGGTGTTGACTACTTTACTAAATGGGTTTAGGCAATTCCCGTTAGAGTGGTTTCTCAGGATGATATCATCAAGTTTATTTAGGAAAACATTAAATTTTGATTTGGAATTCCTGAAACTATTGCAACAGATCAAAGAACTTTTTTCACCGGTCGAAAGGATGCAAGATTTTCTGAATTGAGAGGGATAAAATTAATTTCCTCCACTCCATATTATGCACAAGCAAATAGGCAAGTTGAAGCAGTTAATAAAATTATTATTACTTTAATTAAAAGACATGTTGGGCAAAAGCCAAAGAATTGGCATGAAACACCTAGAAAAATTTTATGGGCTTATAGGAATTCTCCTAGAGAAGCCACTCGAATTACGCCTTATAAGTTAGTTTATAGGCATGATGCAATGTTGCCTTTAGAAATTAATTTATAGTCAATAAGATTTTAAAGACAATTCGGTTTAACTCATCAGGATTATTGAAATTTAATGTTTGATGAGTTAAATGAACTTGATGATGAGATGTTAATTGCCCTCGAAAACGTTATTTGACAAAAAGAACAAATTTCTCATTATTATAAGTGAAAGGTCAAGAAAAAAGGATCCAGAGTTGGTGATTATGTTTGGAAATAAATTTTACCTATGGATAGAAGGTCTACGAGATTTGGAAAAAGGTCACCAAATTGGGAGGAACCTTTTGAGATAGAGAAAGTTTATTCGAATAATGCATATTTAATTCGAGAATTGGTGGGTGATTTGCGTATCGTGTCAATAAATGGGAAATATTTAAAGTAATACAAGCCCACATTGCAAGAAGTTAGAATTGTGCATTAAGAAGTAAATTGTTCAAAAGTAATAAAAGAATTCGAGCCCATACTCGAACAAAAGTTAATTACAAAACAAAAAATTGTTTGAGAGGAATCGAAAAGGTAACAATTAAAATCAAAACTGAGGATCTTGATGCATTCTGAAAAATTCATGAAGGTAGTCTTCATATTTGATCTTTAGCTCATACTTTTCTTTCTCAAGAGCGCTAATGTCTTTCGAAACATTAACAACTTCTTTGGATATCCACTTCACTGAATTTAGAATTCCAGTTCTTAAGGAGTCTTGCCTCGCAACAGTGGTTTGAAGGAGAGTTTTGTCAGACCTGACCCTTGCAGCATCCTCTTGCAATTTTCTAATTGCATCTTCGATCCTTTTCTTTTCCTTCTCAAAGTCAGCTATCTTTTCCAGATTCTGTTGTATATATTTGTCATACTTGGCAAATTTTACCTTAGAATCTTTTAGTTTCTCAAACAACCTATCTTTCTCGAGCCTCTGATTCCCAAGGTTTGAAGTAGTCTTTTCGATTTGGCTCACAGTCTCAAGGGCATTCTTGTATAAAGAAATAACACCTTGAACTCCTTTAAGTTGAGTTTCAGAAAAGTCTTCTTTCCTCTTTTCAAATAGGGAAAGATAAATTTCAATATCTTCTCTATAATGAATGTCTCGAGGATTAAGTTTCAACACAGGCTTCTCGAAGACTAGTTTCTTGAAATTCTAAAGAACTACTTCTACTGGGACAGACTCATCTGCATTTTGTTGAACAATAGCTTATGATTGAACAGAAGACAAAGAGACTTCACTTGAGAGCGCTTCTAGGATTAGAAATGGATTTTCATCCAAGTTCTGAAGGCATTCATCAAGATCCGTAGGCATACATACAGGAGTGGATTTAGATGATTCCTCAAAAAACTTAGAGCTTTTATTTGCTTTTGTTCTTATGCTTGAGGGGATGGAAGTTTCTGAGCAGGAGAAGTGTTATTGCCCTTTTTTTCCAAAGATGGTTGGGTTGGAGGAAGTGTTGGATATTTTTCCTTTACAGGGGAGCTAGACTTCGACTGTGCAAAAGGAGATTGAACCTTTTGTTCTTTATCACCTTCTTCAATTTCCTCCAAGAACTTGTCAGTTTATGATTAGAAGGTTCGTCATTCTTTTCAACCTCACTAATCTTAGCCTTCTTCTTGGGTTTCGAAGAAGTAGCCTAAAGTTACAAAAAGAAATAACTTAGCCTAGAAATCATGGCAAATATAAAAGGGTAATTAATTTCGAAATAGCTTAGAATTGGGGCTTGAGAAGTGGTTTCTTTCTTTCTTTTCTTGGTCTTCTTTTCTCCATTCTTTAACGTGCATACCTTTGCTTTTCTTCTTTTTCGTCTTTTGCACATAATCAACATCCTTTGTTAGTCTGGAGAAGTATTTGTTAAGGTATACTTGAATAGACTTGTAATACATTGACCACCAGTCTTCAAAGGCACGCAGTTGTGCAATAGAAAGATGGCTCAAAAAAAACAAGAGAAATGGACAGAGGTCTTTTGGCCTTGGCTTGTTAAAGTTCTTGAAATCCCTCTTCACCATTAACAATCTCTTCGACCAAGACATGAACTTTTGATTTGAGAAATGGAGTTGGTCGAAGCTGACTTAGTCCAAATTGACGTGGGACTAATTGTGGTTGATAGGAGTAAACTCGAAGGTCTTTCATTTGGAAACAACAATATAAAAAACCGTATAAAAATAATTGTTTCCAAAGTTCAAAACTTTCTAATTGATCCCCAGGAGTTGAACAAGGGAAAATTTTAGTGAACCACTCTGGACCTCGAGACCTAGAAGCAAAGGGAGCAAGAAAAGGTGTATGTTTTTCAATTTGAAGGAATAAAGAGAAATATGATTTGAAAGACTTGAGAGGATCTTTCTTTTGAGTAGGAGTGAGAAAGGATAATCTATATCCTTCGACGGAATCTGGAATGTCTGAATTTTTGGGCTCATAACTTTGAAATTTATTTTCAAAAATGGCATTCAGTCATGGTTGAAGAAACCAGAAGGGTCCACTTAGATTTTTCACAAGTTCTCTGAGTTTTAAAGCAAAAATGCTTTCAGATAAAGCATCATAAACATGGGCTAACAAGTACCTATTCAAACCTAACTGAACACCTTTAGCTAGTAAATGAGCCAAAGGGAGAAAGGATTTTGGAAGTTGTAAAGATCGAGAACAGAAAACAAAAACTGAAAGCCAAACTAATAGGAAAGCCACATGCTCACTTTCAGTGACCTTCCCAGATTGGGCATTGTTTTTTTATGAACTGAGAATAAGTGAGTTTATCCCAGTTTAGCTTGAAGAGAGGTTTTTCAACTTTCAAGTTTCGAAGGACAAGTTGGCCTTTAGGTCGAAGGCCAATTATGGTAGCTACATCGAAGAGAGTAGGATAAGCATGCCATAAGGGAGATGAAAGGTGTTGGTGGATCTTTCCCACAATAGAAAAGAAGTTGGAAGAAGGACATGGTCTACATTTAAATTGAACTTACTCAACTGAATAAGATCGAAAATACCAAGCTTTTTCCAGAGATGGCCCTTAGCATTTTCGGTCCTATTAAGCCACATGACATATGCATATTTTCTGGTAGATGGAGATCGAAAAATGTTGGGAATGATGTCAAGATGATTAATTCGAATGGGATTCTTGAAGGCCAAAGTTTTCTCTTCTTTAAAACTAGGAAAGAAATCTAAGTACCTTTCTAAGTAAGATGGGGTTCTATAAGGGCCCATGAATGAAAATTGCTTATCCCTAATCGAATAAGGTATCAGTACCTAGGATTTCCAAATAGCAATTTTTTCTGCTTGATTTTCTGGCTCAGGAACATAAACCATATCGCTTTGAGCCAACAAGTCACCCTTTACCATTGCCAAGGGAATTGCATATTACCTCTCTGAAGCCATTAATGGAAATCTTGCAAAAACTCAAAAAAATCTTGAGAGAGAACGAAGGGATAGAGAAACCTAAAATAAGAAAACAAACCTCAAAATAGAATCTTTTCACATTTTAAACCGTGAAAGGATAATAAAAAAGAGAAAGAAGATTAAAAGGAGTAGAAAAATCAAACCTTAAGGATGAAAATCAAGGGAACTCCACGCGCAGAGAAGGGAGAGAACAGAGAGAAGGCTTGGAGGTTAAAGATGAAGTTTGAGGTAAAAATTGAAAAAAAGAAAGGTTTAAGGTATTTATAGGCCTGGGTTTTAAGGCCCATGATGAGGGAAGTTCAAAGATAAAAAAGTTAATCATGATTTTCACGTTCTTGGAACGTGAGAAGGTGGATAATGATCATGGGTTGGCAGTTAATTTTTTGATAACTGTGTAATGAACTTATTACTCATTGCAAATTGTACAAATGAATTCGCAGCCAACTGAATAGAAAGAACATGAAGAGTTTTTATCTTCTATTTTTTAAATAAAATAGAATTTAATTTTTCCTCCTATTTTATGAAAATACTCGAAATGATAAAGCATCAAATGAGTTAGAGAAAATATATCTCTTTCTTCGAAGAGAGTAGATAATCTTTCTCGAAAGAGAATATTTTGGGGGGCATCTATTGGTGTAGTAAGTAAAATTTTTCTAAAATGGTGGAACCAATACCTTGTTTTCAAAATCAAAGACAACCATGAATACATTAATAAGATTTTTCGATTTCTGAGAAAGGTTCCCATGAGGTTAAAAATCGAAAGGTTTATATGATCAGAATGAGTACATTTCAATTTTTAGAAAGCAAGCAGAAGACTAGAAGAAGACTTAACAAATCTCAAGATACAGATATGTGAATCGAAAATAAAACAAAGACTTCAAGGAATCGAAGAAGAAGCACAAGTTCATAAACACTTAAAAGAAATTTGAAGGTTCAAGAAGGCTTAATCGAAAAAGGGGTTCTGAAAGAAAGTTAGGAGTAGTTATTGGAAGTTTGATATTCAAGACAAGTGTCAGAATCATAGTGAAGTATTGTAAATAGTTTTAGGAAATTAAAGTGACTTTTGTCCGTTAGAACATGTGTCAGTTTTATATTATGTCAACACCAATGTAGTTGCTAATGTGTCTTGCTGACATTAGTTAATTGTTAGGATTAGAAGTCTATAAATAGGAGAATTGTTGATATAATAAGGGTTGGATTTCCATTCACTAAACTCTCTCAAAACCTGAACGTCCATTCTGAGGCGACTATTGGTGAATAGAGAATACTAGTATGTGAATTCCACCACTTTTAATTAATGCAAATTTATTGCTTTCTATTTTTTATGTTCTTCAATTTCTTTCCTTTATTTTCTTGTAATCTTTTAGGTTGTTGTTTCTGTTTCTTTTTCTACTTTATATCTTATTTCTCCATATCATCTTTCTTTCTTTGATTTTTTATTAGATAAAACGATTAGTGAGTTTGATTCCAATTTTCAGACTTCACATAACTTTGTTCTAAATTCAGAACACTATAAACCTACTTCTTTAGAGTCCCTTTTAAGGACTAGATTCTAAATCCCAGATTGTTCTTAAAATAAGAGAGTGAATTCTTTCTTTCGAGAGAACTTTCACCCATTAAACACTAAGCCATATATGTTTTTGACTTGTCTAATACCCGGTCGAACTAACCCAATATCAAACATAGATGTGTTTCTGCAACCTTTGAATGATGATCTCCAACAATTTTGGAGGTATGGTGTTTTGACGTTTGATATTTTCACGAAACAAAACTTTGTCAAGCGTGCATGTTTCATGGGGACTATCAAAGATTTTTCGACATATGGAATGTTATCTGGTTAGCAAACAAAGGGTAAATTAGAATATTCTTACTGTATGGAAGACACAAAAGCTTTCATTTTGCAGCATGGTGGAAAAACTTATGGTTTGATTGTCATCGTAGATTCTTGCAAAGTGATCATCCCTTTAGAAGGAGTAAAAGAGGCTTTACCAGAAATAAGGCTTGGCCTGATGAACCACCTTGTATGTTGACAGGGCCTCAAATTTTGGAATTTGTGCAAAACTTTCCAAAGGTGACAGATAGTAATTGTTCCAAACTGCCAGGTGTTTGTGGTGATTTTTAGTTAAAGATTCCTATGAATCAATCTGGGACAGGAATCAAGTCCTCTGCGTAGGTTCTATAAAATAAAATGTGCAAAGAAGTAAAAGTAGGAAAAGAAGGTGATTTAATAGTAAATTAAATAAGTAAATTGGAAAGTTAATCAATGAACAATAAAAATTGACAATCTCAGACTGGAATACTTTTAGAATTTTCTCGTGATAGGAAGTATTTTGTGAATATGTGTAGACAATATGCTTTTTCGAGTGAAATCTAAGTATGTAGAGTCCAAATGTTTTCGTCCCTATGACTTGCTAATTTGCCCTATTTAAAGACTTATACCTCTAAAGGTAAACTAATTTACAACAGACACGTATAACAAAATCCTAACTGCCTAATCTTTGACCAAACAAGTGTCTTCCCTTATTTAGATGTCTTCCACGTGTCTGCTTCTGTTCTTTGAGCCTTGATTCGAAATTTCCTTCAAAGAGTCTTCAAGTGAAAAGCCTGGCTTGAAATCTTCAAGGAAACTTAGATGCAAAGTCCTTCTTCGAAATCTTCTTCAAGAAAGTCTTGGTATGAAAACTTCTCCTTGAAACCTTCCTTTGTTCGAATTTTTTGGTCTAATTATCTCCCTGAAATTATTCGAAATTCCTGAGTTCTTTACCATACCTTCATATTTCCAATCTTTCATTAAGTCTTCATTTCGAATTATCTTCTTTGGATTTGAAATTTACTCCTGATATGCACACCCCCAGATACTTGACTGCCTACATTTTAACACATGCCACGTGGCAACCTATTTTTGGTTTTATATTTCACGTTTTTCTTGTGTAAATGTTTATTCAAAGATTCAATTCATCCTCTTTAGTTATTGGTCTCTTCACCTGCACATTTATGTCACGTTCATGGTTTTTCTTTATAAATAGGGTTACCCTCTTAGTCTTTTTCACCCACCCAGAATTACTTCTTCTCTTGTTCTCTCCTTTTACCTCTCTTCTTTACATTTGAAGAAGTAAATCTTTCTCCTTCTTCTTCTCATTCGAAAATTCTCTTAGTCTTCTTCTCATTCTTTCTATTTTTGAATTATAGAGAGGTTTCTGATATTGGGTATTACGTTCGATCTAATTTTCGAATGACTTCATTCGATTAGGTCGACGTAATGGCCAATGTTAGAAGTTTTTCTAGCTTTTTTCTAATGGCCTTTTGGGTCGAACATTGTAGCCAAAATTGGGCATTTATTAGGTATTCTTCCCTAATCAGCTCTTGATTTCTCCTTCAGTTGGGATTCTCTATGTCCTTTGTGACACTCCCATCCCCCTCCATGTCCTAACACAACATCCTAGTTAAGGGAGGAGGAAGGTGAGGAAGGGGAAAACGGCTAGTGGAGATGTTTGTGTCTTTGATCAAGATTTTTTGAAGACCACGACTGAGAAGAAATTACCTCATTTTCAGACTGTGGGGGGATATTTGTCTTTTTGCTGATGACATGTGGAAACCCCCAATCAAGGAGAAAGGAGAATTGGTTATTACTTTATCGATAGGATTAAAGATGAAAACTTTGTTAGAAATAGTCTTTTTACTTGTATTTTTTTCCTCTCCTTTGTAATTCGAAAGTTTTCTTTGTAATTTAAGCAATAGCGAATGTAATTGTACTCTATTTTCTTCGAATTACTTTGTGTATGTGTAACTTCAATTTTTAACATTGACCCCATTTATATGAATATCCTCTTCGAATTCCCCTTATCAATAGTATTCAAAATATTTAATGATATTGACTAAGCTCATTCGAAATTTGAACATACTTGTATGCAACCTCAGTATTTGACTACGTTTACAACCTCGAAACAAAAGCAAGATTCGAATTGCCTGATACTCTTTTCGATACTTATTATTCGAAATCTTTATCATAATCGGATGTAACTTTAAATTCAAAATTGATCTCACATTTCTTTTTAAAATCAGACTCTATGATTCGAACAATATACTTTCATTTTTTTTTCAAATCTTACCTATATATATTTTCGAATATGGCTCTTAGATGATTTCCTTTGGTAAAAAACTTAGTAAAATTTTCACTACCAATATATACCCCCCCAAAATATTCTCATTTCGAAAATGAATCTGTGAAATGGAATATTTTACCAAAATTTTAATCGGGAAATTTCAAATTTTGAATTTCAAAGTTTTGTTACCACAGATAAGCTCTATCTTTTGGTAAGGGTCGAAGACTCAATATGCTGATTCCACATACACCATGAAACCACATATTTTTGTTCTTACTATTTTCATAACGAAGTTTGTTGTCAAACACCACTACTAGAATTTTGATTGTTAGCGACCGATTTAGTGACTGAAAATATTCGGTCACTATTAGTGACCGATTTAGCAACCGATGTATCATCTGCAGGTGAATGTAGCAATTGATTTTTTTCAGTCGCTAAATATTAGTGACCGATTTTTTAGTCACTACTTTTGATTTAGCGACTAAATTAGTGACTGATTTTGAGACAAAATTAGTGACTGATTTTGAGACAAAATTAGCGACCAAAAAAAATCAGTCTCTAATTTTAGTTTTGTGATCGATTTAGAGACTGATTTAGCTCATAAATTAGCCACCAAAAAATCAGTCGCTAAAATTTATTTTACCGACTGAATTAGTAACTGATATTGAGACGAAATTAGCGACCAAAAAATCAGTTTCTAAATTTGGTTTTGTTACCGATTTAGAGACTGATTTAGCTTGGAAATTAGCAATCGAAAAATCAATCCCTGAAATTTATTTAGTGACTAATTTTAGTGACCGATTTTGAGACGAAATTAACGACCAAAAAATCAGTCTCTAAATTTGATTTTGTGATCGATTTAGAAACCGATTTAGCTTGGAAATTAGCGACTGTAAAATCAGTCGCTAAAATTAATTTACTGACTGATTTAGTGACCGATTTGGAGACGAAATTAGAAACCGAAATATTAGTCTCTAAATTTGGTTTTGTGACTGGTTTAGAGACTGATTTAGCTTGAAAATTAGCGACCGAAAAATCAGTCGCTAAATTTTATTGAGTGAATAAATTAGTGACCGATTTTGAGACGACATCGGCGACCTAAAAATCAATCCCTCTAAAATCTATTTGTTTACTATCTCAAAATCACCACAAATTCTCACCAAAGTTTTCTCACACCAAAAAGAGCATTCCATGATTTTTCCAGATTTTTTCACAATTTCTACAAATTATAGTGAATTATTTGCATTAAAGTGAATAAAATTCACCATAAATAAGGATAAATCCGAAAAATGACCAAAATTTATTTGGCACCTCCTTGGACGTCCTAGAGTGTGGACATGACCACCCCATGGTAATATCATGTTAAAATCACATAGAAAACAGTTGCACAGTGTTGTGCATGTGGTTAGGGATTATGTGATTGTGCATGTGTTTAGTTCATTAACGCCACAAACTCAAAATCACCCAAAACTCAAAACATGTTGTTCCCACACCAAAATGAGTATTCCATGATTTTTCCATATTTTTTCATAATTTCTACTAATTTAAAGTGAATTTAATAGCACTAGAGTGAATAAAATTAACCATAAATAGGGATAAATCCGAAAAATCATCAAAACAACCACTCAATTTGTTTATATTTCTGAAATTGATTGGCAGATGCTTGATAAATCCAAGTTTTTCTTACTTGGTGCTGCTCTTTTCTCTGGGGTTTCTGCAACCTTGTACCCTGTTCTTGTGTTGAAAACCAGGCAGCAAGATGCTCAGTCACAAGTTTCTTGTATGAAGACTGCATTGTCATTAATTAGGGGTGAGGGTTTTAAGAGTAGCTGCATAATGTACTAATGCCCCAACCACCACCAGAACATGAAAATTGTGTCAGTTTTATGTTAATTAGGGGTGAGGGTTTTAAGAGTAGTTGACTTGCTAGAGGGTCAGTTTTATGTTAATTTAGAACACTACATTTCTTAAGGGAACTGAGGCATTACTATTACAATGACTATGAACATTACACTTCTTGTTTGTACCTCATAAGACTAGACTACAAATAAAATGGAGAATCTGTTTGTTTCACACTCCTCTATTGTTTCATTATCGTTGAAGAAATTAGTGCAGAAAATCTTGTTGGACCTTTCACCTTTCTTGGCAGGGAGCTTCTTCATTGTCTTAGCTTTTCCTCTCTTTTCTTAGCCTGAACCACACCTCGGCAAAGTGCATGGTTTATCTTGTTGGTATTAATAAGGAAGTGGAGCTATTAATAAGGAAGAAGCTGTAGAAATTAGTATGAAATTATGTAGAATGGACCCAAATATGTGAAACTACATGACTCGGTTTAGACATTCTATGCCTTCTGAAGTGTCAACATTTAGACATTGATTTGGTATGATAGCCCCATAAAAGTATAATTCTTTGGAATTTGTTATGCAAAGTTTGTATTGTCCTGTTGGTCACGTAATAACACTACTCTATTATATTATATGGATGTGTTTCAAATCCAATAATCTCAACATTTCAGATGAACATATGGTAACAGTAATTGGTGGAATATATGGCCATCTATTTTTGTTAGTAATTATGAAATTAATATATATTTTAAGGGCAACGCCTGTGCTATATTTGTGCATGTGGTCAATCACTCTAGAGTGAAAAATTATTTGGGTGGCCTAAGTATATTAATTACAACTAGCTAGCTGTAGTTGGTGCTCGTGTCCTTTAATTGAAAGCCTGTTTTGTTTATTTTTTAATATTATAATAACTACAGTTACTGTATTTATACCTTTGTGTGCAGGGAGACTATATATATCAAAATTAATCCTGTGTTGAGTATAAATACATGTGATAAGTTTCATGATGACCAAGGGTACATGTGTGAAAACTTGAAAGGTTTGGTATACTATAACTAAATGCAATATCTCATGCATAGTATGATAAATATCAAGAAAGAAAAAGAAATTCACCCATAATATGATTTGACACTACGACAATTTATAGAATTTACTTGATATATGATGGTAACGTGTGGAAACAGGGGTATATGAAGAAGAAGAGGGGAACTTTGGAAGTGGTTGGTGATGCCTTGCTTACCTGGCTAGTTATTTATATGGATTGTTATTTAGTTTAAAAATATATATTATATATTATATATATTGTTACCTGCCAACCAGTACTTGCTTTTGTATTTATTTATTAGGGAATAATATATATAGGAAAATCATATATCAGATAAATTATCAGAAGTTATTATATCCACTTTGTAGATATTATAAAAGGTTCCAAAAGTTACCTTTTAATATTTTTTATGAATATTAAATCTTATTGATTTGAAAATTAACTGACACTTAATTAGATAATTTTAATAATAGGTATTTTTTATATATTTTTTTAATAGATTTGAGTACCGATCTAACTTGATTTGCGTGCCAGTTTATAAGTGAGTTTTATTGGTCAGATATACTTTTTTTTTCAATAATTCTTTTAAAAGGAAGAAAGTGCCTTTACTGACTCACCTTAAGGGCGGTTTCTTTCTTCTAAGCACCCTCACTGATTTATGTTTTGGGTAAGTAAACGCTCTTATTTTGCATACTCTACGAAAACACGTGATAAGAAGGCGTTAATAAGTGCCCATAAACCTAATACGGAAGCGTCCTTATGTCTTTTTTTTACATAGTGCATGGACTTGAAACTCAGAAAATTAGTTAACTTTTCTTTATTCGATATTTTATCAGACAAGATTTATTATGATTTCATAGAACATGCCACTCTTGTAACCTGATAATTGGCCCCTAACTACTATCAATTCTTGGTATGTACTTTTAGTGTTACAGTGTTAGATTACCATTACTGATTATTCATTTCCATTTTAGTCATATATCACTAATGAAGAGTTGAATTTTTTTAAGCATATTTGACAGAATAACAATAGCTTTGAGTTTTTCTGAAATTTTTTCCCTTCATAATTGGTTAATTAAATTTTTCCCCTTTGCTCTTTCGCAAAGCATGGAGGACTATATATATGTTTATGACAATATATGCCTGATTATATATTTATATTTATTTATTATCTAAATTTCTTTGGGTTCTCTTCCATTCAAAATCCTATAAAGTTTAGCAGTTGGGAGGACTATAGCTTTAATTGGTAAAAAATGCATGCTTGGCATTAGTCTGTTTTGTTTTTTCATTGTGATGTTAGGTTACACCATAAACATGTGCACAAAAGCACATTATATATATATATATATATATATGCTTCAATTCATGTTTTTTTTTACATGTCACTTCAGACACTCACTATGGCGTTAGTTATTATTATTTGACTTTTGTTTGATTTTAAAATTAATTATAATAATTATTGTTATCATTATCATTATTATTACTATAAGGGTCCTTTGATGAAGAATCTAGCCTAATCTTTGAAGCTTTTAGTTGTATTTTTATGAAAAATGTCATGCATTAGAATCTATAAGAGTTTGTGTACATATTGTTTGAAGGTGTGAAAAAAAAATGGTCTTACCTTATATGTTAACAAGATGAAAAATAATAAAATTGAGTTGGAATTTATACAAATTGAAATTGTGTAGGACAACATTTTAAACTTTATATTAGTGTATTACTTTAATATTAATTATATTTATTGGTGTTCACAAATGGAATGTACAACATGTACATGGTAAGGATAAAACTTTCAATCTTATGGAATTCAATAGGTGATGATCAGAATGAGTTAGAGACATAATATATATGTTGTAATTACAATGATACATTAATCTATGTTAGCAAAGAATAAATCTTTTTTGTATTTATTGAATGTTGGGCAAAATAATGAATTAATTGATGTATTTTCTTTGTAATATATTGGTGCATTTAATATTATAAATATTTATCAGGTAAAAAAATTTTAGTTAATATCAAATTAAATTTTTTAAAACAAAATAAGGAGAAAATATGTGATAATCTTTTTTAAAACATTAGAGACCGAAAATTGTCTCTAAAACTAAATTATCTTTAAAATCAGTCACTAAATCAGTCTCTAAAAATCAGTGTCTAAAGTTTGGTTGCTAAATCGGTCTCTGAAATTCGGTCGCTAAATCAACCTCTAAAAATCGATCGCTAAATCGATCTCTAAGCTTCAGTTGCTAAATCGGTCTCTAAAAATCGGTCATTAAATCGGTCTCTAAAATCCGGTCGCTAAATCAGTCTCTAAAATACCGGTCGCTAAATCAGTTGCTAATACTTAGCAACCTAAGGTTTAGCGACTTAGAGAAATCGGTCTCTAAATTGGTTGCTAATGCGTTTAGCGACCGATTTTGTTATATTAGCGACTGAAATTTCGGTTGCTATTGACTGATTTTCTAGTAGTGCACTACATTATAGAATGATCCTCAAACCGGACTTCAATGCGGCAATTCCACATTGTCAATCTTCAACAAGTCAGGACGTCATATAGGAATGTCTAGTCATCACTGGTTAAGTGATGATGAATGAAAATTAGCTCATGTACATATACTAATCACTGCAATGAGGTTAAATCATACCTTGAGTAAGTGGTAATGGTTATATTATTTTTAAAATTTAGGGTTTAAGAATGAATGAGTTATTAATTACTTGTTCCATTTCAGCTTATTCTTACAATTTCACTCGATAGATGATCGGGATTCTTCTACTCGAATACATGCAGACTTTTCAGCATGGTTTAGGAACTATGTAAGTTTGATAATCCACTTTTTTTTATTACTCAATAATAAGATTTCAATCTTAAATGGTTCTTATGATTAGGTTCGTGATGAGCGAAATGGGGTGACCAACAATGACGTTAAGTCATTAGCTCACGGACCCAACTCTAAAGCAAAATCATGGAACGCATACTTTGTTAACGGCTACAGATTTCAGACAAAGGAATGGTGTGAGGGTAAAAAGACCACAAATTGCGGGGTGCATGTAAAAGGTCTCATTGATGGCGGTGAAGATGACTTTTACGACATCATCCACCATATCTATGAATTGGAATATCTTGGTTTGAGTAATGTGATTCCTCTTTTTTATTGTGAATGGTTTGATTCAACAAGAAACGGTGGCATAAGAGTTCAACCGCAATACAATGTCGTAGAAGGTATAATCCTTATGATCCATTCATTCTTGCACAAAAACAAGACAAGTGTATTATGTCCCTTACCCATAATTATGTAAAGACTTACGATGTTGGATTGTGGCAATCACAACAAAACCAAGGGGTCATGTTGAAGTTGATGGGGTTGAGGATGAAGTGCCTTATCAAGTTGATGGCAGTTCAACTGTTTTACTAGTTTTAGACATTGAAAAATTGTCAGGCTTAGCTGAGAATCGATACAAACCAATAATTTAACATATCCTTGAATCAATGGTTAAAGATGATGAATATGAGAATGAAGCCATCCCATCAGATAAGGATGAAGAAGATGGGTGGGATAAAAATGACGATAAAGAAGACGATGAAGATCAAGAAGATGAAAATGATGTATAATTATATTAATACTGATGTGTACTACTTTTTGGAGCTTTAATATATGGGATCCAAATTAACAATAATTTTATTTTATATTGTCCACGTTTTTTATCTTATTTTAATTCACTAATAAAAAATAAAAAAAATAGTCTCATTTTAATCACAAAGTAAAAAATTAGTGACGGCCAGACCGATGCAAAATAGCCATCGCGATAGTTAAATAGCGTTTGCGACGGTTTTAGCTACCGCTACAATTTCCGATGGCCATGGCCATCCCTACGATGTGTCAGCTTGTGACGACCATAGAATTAGCGTCGGCTAATGGTTGTTGCTAATTAACGACTTTCTTGTAGTGTACTTAATGATGTTGGTTTGCTTGGTTTTAAACCCTCAACTACACCTATGGACTCCTCCACCAAATTACATAAAAAATTGGGAACCCCACTATTAGACATTACTTCTTATAGAAGGCTCATTAGGAAACTTTTCTATCTCGCCAACACTAGGCGAGACTTATCTTTTGCTATGAGTCAACTCAGCCAATTCCTGAATTGTCTTACTTACCTACATCATCAAGCTATTGTTAGACTTCTCAAACACATTAAGTCCTATCCTTCAAAAAGACTCATCTTCCATGTTGCTTCCAACCTTAAACTGTCAGGTTTCAGTCACTCAGTTTGAGAGTTGCTGTAGATACACCCATAGATTTATAAGTGGTTTTTCTTTCTTCCTTAGAGATGCCTTGATTTCTTGGAAGAGAAAGAAACAATAGGTGGTTTCCAGATTATCCTATGAAGCAGAATATAGAGCCCTTGCTCAAGCTCCTTGTGAGGCACAATGGTTGTTGTACTTAAAGTGTTTCGGCTTATTCCTTCTGGTTCAATTGTGTTATACCGTGACGAAAATTCTACTATTCACATTGCTTCTAACCCAGTGTTGCATGAGAGGACTAACACACAATGAGTTAGATTGTCATTTTGTTCGAGACAAGGTTCAACCAGTCATGTTTCATTTGATGCCCATTTAATTTCCACTACTTCTTAAGTTTCTAACATCCTCACTAAACCCCTAGCTCTTGGTCCATTTTCTAGTTGCATTTCCAAACAGGCTTAGAATGAGATATATCCACATTCCAGCTTGAGGTGGGTGTTGAAGTTATTATTTATTTTTACATAGCCAGCTGCCATCTGTACAAATAGTTAGTTAGATCTATTAGCTTTTTTTTTTGCTTTTTCTTAGTTAGTTTTCTTCTTGTCTCTTGGTGACTTTTGATTGTGTCCTAATTCCTAGATTCGAGAATTTAGCTCGTTGGAAGCAAAATCCCCAAATCCCTGAAATTATTTCGCGCCATTTTAAATATCGAACCCAATCACCACATAATTGTTTAAGAAACCAATGATAACTTGAACAATATGTGAAAGTGAAATACGTACATAAATTCCACAAGGCTACAATCATTCCATATACAATAATAAGTTGAGGTACCCCCATACATGTGTCCTACAAAAGAGAACTAAGGAACCAACATGTACAGTCATATCCTCTCAAAATAGAGGTCGATACATAATCATAGAATCAAAAGGGGCTAACTTTGCCCAAATACTAAATCTGCAACAATACACTAAATATCTCCAGCTCCTAGCTCAAGGGCCCGTGCGTGGGGGTACCTGGGCATCTAAAATGTATCCACGAAACGTGTGGTGAGACGGATGTCTCAGTGAATATAACTATGCAGTATGCAGTGTAGGGAGACAGATCAATGATATACAACAGTTCATATAATATAAATATATAATCCAAACAAGTCAATCAATCTCAATTCTCAATTCTACAAACTCATAACCTGCTTTACCCGACATCAGGGTCTTTTCACTAATTCTAGGGTTAGAACTGAGCTCAGACTACAAGGAACGTCTTCCTTGAGGACATATCCCACCACTTATTTTGTACCGAAGTCAAGTTTTCATACATATTCTGGTCCGAAACCAAACATTATTATTCTGGGCCGAAGCCAACTTTCTGGGTCGAAGCCAAATATTCTAGACCGAAGCCAAACTCATTTTAGTTTTATTCTGGACCGAAGTCAAGCTTGATTAGTTAGGGTTTGGTGGTCGTAGCCAAATTCATTTTCTAGTTCCAAAAGTGAGTACGAAGTACAAATCAAACTGAAATATAAGTTTAAATCATAGATAGAAGATAATGGAATCCAAACCCTAATCTACAACCTCCAATAAAGCCAACCACAATCAAAAAGTAAGAGCAACCAAAAGAAAGGAAGTCACAATCAACAACAACATATAAATCAAGAGAAAGGGAAAGGAGGAAGTAGGGTTCATTCCATAGCACAAATAGGAGTGAGTGTGTGAGTTATACTCACCTCCAATTAAGCTTAAAGAGATGAAGGAAAGTTGATGGAAGGTTGGGTGATGGGATCTAGGCCTTGAAATCCTTGCTTGAAGCTCCAAAGGCGTTCCCTCTATCTAGAATCTCTCTATCTCTCTCTAGGATTAAAAGGGAAGAAGAATAGGAAATAATAAATGTGGTGCCCTAAATGATAGTTTTAATCTGATATGCGTGCTCTCGTTCAAGCGAGAGATTCTCGCTTGAGCGAAGAAAATGGGATTTTCCCCCTTTCGTATTCTCGCTCAAGCGAGACTCTTCTCTCTTGAGCGAGAATAAAGAGAGTATTCTCCCAAATTATGGGTGAATTTCGCTTGAGCGAAACTAATTTCGCTCGAGCAAAATTCTTCCAGAGAGCACCCGAAGCCCCCTGTTTCTCGCTTGGGCGAGACCCCTATCGCTCAAGCAATAAAACCAGAAAAGAGTTTTGCAAAATTTTACTGATATACTCGCTTGAGCGAGAGTACCAGAATTCTACTTTCTGATTTTCTCTTCTCTTTAATCCTATCTCAATTCCCTCCCACTTATTCCTTTCCTCTTTTACAAAAACTCATATCTTATGTATTTAATTATAAAAAACAAGTTTGAATTTCTAGGATGTTACAACTTAGATTGAGGGTTCCTGTAGATACATCTGTAGATCTATAAGTGGTTTTTCTTTTTTCCTTGGAGATGCCTTGATTTCTTGGAAGAGTAAGAAACAATAGGTGGTTTCCAGATTATCCTCTGAAGCAGAATATAGAGCCCTTGCTCAAGCTCCTTGTGAGGCACAATGGTTGTTGTACTTAAAGTGTTTTAGCTTATTCCTTCTGGTTCAATTGTGTTATACCGTGATGACAATTCTACTATTCACATTGCTTCTAACCCAGTGTTTCATGAGAGGACTAACACACAATGAGTTAGATTGTCACCTTGTTCGAGACAGGGTTCAACCAGTCATGTTTCATTTGATGCCCATTTAATTTCCACTACTTCTCAAGTTGCTGACATCCTCACTAAACCCCTAGCTCTTGGTCCATTTTTAGTTGCGTTTCCAAGTTTAGAATGAGAGATATCCACATTCCAACTTGAGGTGGGTGTTGAAGTTATGATTTATTTTTACTTAGCCAACTGCCATCTGTACAAATAGTTAATTAGATCTATTAGCTTTTGGTTTTTTTGCTTTTCTTAATTAGTTTTCTTCTTGTCTCCTGGTGACTAGTGATTGTGACTTGTATCTAACTTTCTTCTATGTAATTTTTTTATCAATGAAAAGTTTCACATTCATCAATATCTTTCTCTTTTTCTATGCTCTTCTCTCTTTGAACTCTTCTTGCTTCTCAATGTTCATGCTCATATATAAAGAATTTTTACACTACCAAAGATTTCTCCACAGCTCCGAAAGAAACTTCCATATAATGGACGATCAATTATCTTATATAGTCTTTATTTTGATAAAAGATTCTTTTACTCCCTCTGGTCCTTTTTATAAAACACACTTAACAGACACATATCAATAAAAGTGGTTAAAATTAGTTAATTTTATTAATTAAAGTTTTAAAAATTAGTTTAACTTTCTAGTTTTACCCTTATTTAATATCATTAACTAACTCTACTACAATTTAATAGTTGGAAAGACATTAAAGTTAATAAGGATAAATAAGAAAAGTGATAATAAATGATGTCTTGAAATTGTAAAGTGACTTGTAAAAAATATCACAAAAATTTATAAAAAAAAATGCCTTATAAAAAATGAGCGAGAAAATTGAATTTGAGCTGGCTAGGAATAAACCTTGTAATCATGCAACTGTAAGATTCCTAGATGTTGTTTGAATTTAACATATCAAATTTGCACTAAATAAATTATTTGTTTTCACATTACATAAGAGCCAGGTGGCTAATTAATAACCAAGCCTGAATGAAGGGGCCTAAGAAGATGGAGGTTTTTTTATTTTTTTCATATATATATATATATATATATATATATATATATATATATATATATATACACTGCTCACTCGAACTGGTACAGATATTTTTGAAGAATAGGAGCTATGAGCTTTTTGTAAACGCTTTCTGTGGGGTGAAAACTGTCCCAGAAAACGTGATCAAGAACATTGGGACATGTGGAATCGAAGCGGTTGCATAGGATTGCAACTTCTACTCTGCCTGTGCCACAGCATCCTGTGTCTGCAACTTTATAGCCTACGCCATTTTACAAAAATTAAAATCATGAATATATAAAATATAATATAAAATGTTAATAAAGCATGCGTTTAAAAAAAATCCCTTAATTAATGAAAGTTTATATTATAAGCACTTAAAAAAGTAATTGAGAATCAAAGGAGAAATGAGATACTTATTCATTGCATAATTAAGTTATTTTGAAATGTTTATCAAAATAATTAAAAACAACTTATGAGTGGGTTATGAGTTATTTTCATATGTTTATCAAAACACTTGCCTAAATGCTTATAACGCCCCTAAATATCTTAATTTAAAATATCGGTTTAATTAAACAAAATAATAATATTTTAAAAAAATATCATATTAAAAATATGAAATTATTTAATATTTGTATTCTAGTTATTAAAGGCATTTATTAAATTATTAAATATTTCTTAATTAATATATTTGAATCACTATCATTATTATCCCAAAAATAATTATACTATATATTCAACTTCAACTTACTTATTATAACATTAAAAGAATGAATTTAATAATTATATATTGTCAATGTAATATAATTTTACACGGTCATTCAATGATGTGTTGACACATTATTGAATGAGTTTAGTGACATATATGAGGTGTCATATATTGATGGGACAAAATATTATTGGATGATTGTGTAAAATTTATTTACACTGACAGTATATATATTGATAATTAAACTCTAAAAGAATTTAGGTATGCACTGAACCAAGGAAAGTAGTATTTAGATAATGATCTATGTGTTCGTTATGTTTTAAAAACTTAGCATCTGTTGAATAAATTAATGTTTCTTTTGTTTAACCACATTTATCCCTCTACGGGAGACAATTTTGTTCGAATCGGGAACATTCATATCATGGTGGGGCTAACTCTCCCAGCCGGGATTTTTTCCAATCACAAGACTCGAACCGAGATCTTGCTTAAGGGAAATCAAGCATGTACCACTTGAATAGACCCCGTTAGTGGATAAATTAATCTTTATAAACTTAAATTTAAATAAATTTGATTTTTTAAAATTGATTTAGTTTAAAAGTCTGTTTAAAGTAATGTGATGTTTAGAAAATTTTCTCTTAAAAGTTTATTTACAGCTAAACCCTAAACCCTAAAATTTAATATAAAATTTTCAACTCAACGCAAAAATTAGAATATAATTCATCCCGTTGATTCAAACATAAATTTAGAGACAAAATAATATTTTGATTTAGAGTATCCAAATATGTTAGCATGAATTTCAAATTATATTTACATATTATATATTAAATATCCTTTTATTGTTAATTTGTTAATAAATATTTTTATATTTTTTGGTAAATTAACAACATTGAAAAAAATAATCGTCTCAATAAATTATTTGTATAAATTACTTTCTCTGCAATGCATGGTAGCGAGTAACAAAAGTGATTTTAAATTACCATATTTTCGGTAGTTGAGAATGACATCAAGCAGAGGGTTGTAAACATCAATGTATACATTCCTGCTATTGGGAAAGTTCCGGTTAACAGAATCCACCTCCTTTGACAGTTTACTGTTAAATAACTTGGCTACGTCGTTGCGCTTTTCAGCACATTTTCTTGCCATTCCTCCGCCCATTGTTCGCTGAAACGGCACACACCCAATTGGTGGCGTACTAAATACTCCAATCCTCCGTGCACCTAATTGATTTATTTGCTTTCAATTTATTGACGGGGAAAAATGAATGAATCGTTAAGTTAATAACATAACACAGAATTTGAAACAAGAACATTTAATTAATTAGAAGAAGCTAGCCCTTGAGCGAACTAACCTTTATGAAATTAGAAGCTGAGTTGACCAAAAGATCAGTGTAAGCAGGAATATCATATTGCAGTTGCCTAATGCGAAACGTGTTAGAAATGTCACTGCTGCCTCCTACCACAAGAAAAAGACTGTTGGCTAAGATGAAGTTTGTTCTGTCTTCTCCAACTAGTCCTTTTAGCTTCCCTATGTATTCTTTGAACAATTCTAGTTGGCCGGGTAACGATATAGATGACTGGTTATGATTAAAAGCACTTAGAATTAATCATATGGATGAATTTAATATATGTACACGCTCAGGTAAAAACAATACTAACAATTATATATTATATATTGTACACAATTGTACATGAAAGGAAATGTATTTCCGAAACTTTAAAAGATCAGGGAACAATAATGGAAATGAAAATATGCGTATATTATTAATAAATTAATTAAACCTCTAATGTGGATGTCAAAGGATCATAGCCTGAGCCACCGGATGCAAAGCAGACACCAGTGACCAGATCAGTAGGTTGGAGTTGTGGGTTCAAATATGCTGGAAGAAGCTCCTTAATGCCCAACTCTTCAACTGTTACAATAATAACAAACTTTTGTCATTATTAGGGCATCTTCGCAGCGGTAATTTCAGTGGGTTCTTAAACCGGTGCTTACAATAATAAAAACATAGTTAGAGCGGGTATTTAGTTCTTAAATAAAATATCTATATTTATAGCCCGTTTGGTTTAGATTTTTAGCCCGTTTGTAGAATTGATTTTAAATCACTTCCGTCCAACGTATTTCGTAAAGTGTGCACTATCAATCTTAACCATTCATTTTTAGAATCAATTCTACTCAACTGTAAACCAAATGGACCCTTAATTGATTTTTAGAAATGTAGAAAAAATTTAAAAAATTATAAAATATTGATTTAAGAAATAGTCTTACTCTTTTTACTCTTTTAGTGTTTTTTTTTTCTTTTATCCATGTTTCAGTAGGATGATTTTATGTCCATTTATTGATAGGAATAGTATAAACATGTGCTCATGTCTCTAGTGAGTGAATGGACGGGACATATACCTGAATTAGTTTCTCTTTGGTGTGAAATCTGATAAAAAATTTATTCTATATCTAGTACTATCCATTAATTATTTTAATTTTTATTTAAAAATAAATTTAGTTTTTAATAATAAAATTTAATTTAAATCCATCTAAAAAAAATTGACGATAAAAGCTAATTAATATTATTATTAAATATTACATATACTGTTTCGCTTTAGCTTCACATATATATGTATATTTATATTATTTTTTTTATTTTTATTGACTAGTACTTAATCAACTAAACTACTTAAATAAAGTATACTATTAGATATAGAGATATTATTAATTAAAAAAACTTACTAATTTTTCCACTCTTTTCTACCAAAAAAAATGATGATTTGACTTCTTATAATTAATAATGAGTTTTTGACATTTAATTAGGAAAATTATTACTCTTATACTTAATAACTCTCAATTAGGTAATATTATTTAATAGCCAGATCAATTAGAACCAGATGAACATAATGTCCACGTGCTAAGGGTACCTTTAACATTTAACTTTTACCAAAAAAAAGGAAAAAGAAAATACACGAAGCTAGGACAGGCATGGAGAAGAAAGAGCGTACTACCTATAAGGTCTGATGGAACTTTTCCATTGCTAAATCGGCCAGTTGGGAGCCCTCCCTGGAAGTCTTCTCCATATGGAGGAAAATTGGAGCGAGCAATTGTTCTCCTATTGTTATTGTTGCCCGTATCCACGATCGAATCTCCAAACACAAAGACTGCTGGAACCGAAACATTTGGTGGTAGTTTCAGCAAAGCCTTTGTTTTGCAGGAAACAAATAATAATACTACTACGAAATGAAGCAGTAAGGAAGAGAGACAATAATGAGAAGAAAGGAGCTTCATGTTATTGTAGCTTTGGCTAGCTAGTTATTTGTCTCCTTCTTCCCAACTCCGCTTACGCAGTCATATTTATACTTCCAATAAGTGTACAAGCCTGGTTGGCAAAATTAAAGCATAATTAAATTAGTTGAAAGGTTTAGGACCCATTTTTTTTTTATATACAAAAGCTTTAGGACCCATTTATTTGGAGAGAACATTTTATGCTTTTTGTTTTAATTATAAAAATTGTCAATTTGCTTTTCTTATTTTATTTTATATTTTAGAGTTATTTTATTTTATATTTTAGAGTTTTGTATACAGGAAAGAGAAAAATCATTATAAAATTATTTTCACTTTTTCCTTTAGAAAACATTAAAAACAGAAAACAAAAAGATGTTTTATAATCAAAACTAAAAATATTTTAATAATTAAAACTAAAAACTGGAAATAAAAATAGAAAACATTTTCTCGAAGTACCCTTACTTTAGAGATGAAAATTGAATCTGATTAAATATAATTAAAAATTAACTAATTCACGCTAATTAAAAATATTAACTTTGTTAAGTTTTCTCAAACTAACATAAAAAAATACCTGCATTTTTTAAATTATCATTCCTAATATTATTGTAAAATGGATCTTTGAAAATGAAATTTGAATTAAATAAGGGTATATATTTTGATGACTATCATTTAAAAGTAGTAAGAATTTAATTCTATTTTGGATAATCAAAATTGAGTTTTGAGTTTCTTATATTTGAAATCAGATGGAGTATTTGATAAAATTAATTAATAATAGTAGAAAGATAAATTGGATCATAATTAAGTACTATATCAAAACTTAAAATTTAATAATTATTGTTTAGGACCAGGCCAGGATAACCTCATCCTAGCTGATACTTGACACTTGAACCTTCATCGTTTTGGCAACCATGCGTGTTGGACTTGGAGCCTCCCTCACAATTACCCTGGATAGGAACCACTCAACTACACCCAACACTAGGTTAGGTAATTAAAGAACTCAAATGGGTTTGACCCTGGTCAATCGATTCCCAGCCGCATCACCTACCTACTGCTTAATAGTGAACCAAAACATTTATTGTGCTTCCCATTAGCTTGAGACGAATGGTGTGGTCATTGACGTAAGCGACTGGTACTTAGGTGACTCTTACACGTAGCAAACCTAATTATTGCGTGTTACGACTTCATGCGACAAATATAATTATAACATTGTAGCACTGTCACCACACAAGTGGCTTTCCACCAATCAGTTATATATAGTGACCCAAAACCCCTATAAATACCCCAATGGAGGGTTAAGTATACTTTTCTCATCCTTGCTCAAACTTTGCTTGAATCCCACCTGACTAGGGTGTTGGAGTGTCTCCCTAATAGGTATCCCCCTGTTAGTAGTGGAAATTTCACTAATTAAGTTATGATTACAAGAGATTCCCATTATAAAGGAAAGATTCGAATAGATCCTGGAAATATAAAGAATAAATCTAATTTGAATTATTCTAAGTCAAGTAATTCGAATTTACAGTAATCATCCTCTAAGAAATATTTTCAAATATCTCAGAAGATCAAATCATTACCCTTATTAAATAAACATTTGAAATCCTTGTTTTGATTATGGTCAGATATTTCGAATAAAAGCTTCAAAGCCACAGAGATTTCGAATTATGTTATTACAGGGATAAAGGATAAAAACTTGTACAAAAGAAGAGGTAATTCGAAATTAGATTTCATTCCATATAGTAGATTACAAGAAAAATTTTGAATTACAATAGAACTCATACAAGTTACAAGAGAAATTTCGAATCACAATAGAACTCTTACAAGTTACAAGAGAAATTTTGAACTATATAGAAATTACAAGTAAAATGGTGATGAATTCCAAGAAGGAAAGTAGTTCGAAACAGAAGCCTTCATCTCTTGATATTCTGGAAATTCTTGAATAATCAAATTTCCATTCTTTCGAACCTCTGGGTCCTCGAAAAGAAGGAAAATTCTGTGGAGGATAAGGCTTCTGAGTGAGCATTCTTTATCATTAACCTTCTCATACATAATTCTTCTTTTCTTATTTGAGTAGGGGAATTAATCAGGTCAAAGGTAAAAAAAGAAACATCCCTTATAATTCGAAAAGAAGATAAAAGTTAAGTGGAGATCTTCCAGGAAAATTCGAAGAAGACACAAACATCTCCACCTAACAATTTACACAAAAGAGGTCATCCTCCATGTGTTGATTCTCCATCTCCTACTCCCTCTTTCCCAAGGTTTGGGCATTAGTAAACAATAAGAAGGAAGATGGAAGTACCACAAAGGATATAGGCACCTCCTTAGAGAAGAAGAAATCTAAGGCATCATTAGGTAAACATGCCAATTAAATGCCTACTTTTGGCTACAACGTTCGACCCAAAGGCCATAAAATTAGAAACAATCCTAACATTGGCCATTACGTCGACCTAAAACGAATGAAATCACTCGAAACTTAGGTCGAACGTAATATCCAATATTAGAAACCTCTCTATATTTCGAAATAAAAATAGAAAGAAGAAGAATTCAAGTAAAAGATACTCAAAGAAGCAAGAGAAGGAATGGAAGATTTTACTTTCTAAGAAAAGAGGAAGAAAGGTAATAAGAGAGAAAGATTTATTTCTGAAATGGGTGAAAGTGAAAGGAGAAGGTAATTCTATTTATAAAGAAAGTTCACAAGCAGTAACATAAATGTGTAAACATAAGAATCAGTGAACTGCCAAAAATTTATTGGGAAGTTTTGACTGATAAATCAATTTTTGATCAAAAGTGTGAAGCAAGAAAACCAATCATAAGTTGACACGTGGCATGAAAGAAACACCCAAAACATGATAAATGTTTCTAAAGCAGATTTTGAATTTACTGTGTTAACTAAGTACAAAGGAGTTCTCAGACTTAGAATATTTTCTAAGGTGTTAGAATTATTGAAGATCTCGAATTTGATATAGTAAAAAACTTCAAAGATTTCAAATCCAAACTTAGACATTTTGGCTGAAGATTTCGAATCAGAGGTATTAACCTTATTGGTTAAAGATTTCGAATATGATCTAATCGAAAGACTCTGAAATTTTTGAGATTAGACTTAACCGAATATTTTGAAGATTTCAAGTCAAGTCTCATTAAGACTTCCTGAAGATTTCGAGTCAAGGCAAGGCTAAAAGTCATGAAGATTTCGAATGAAGATTTATCAAGTATTCTGAAGAAGAATTTCGAATCAAGATTCAACAAAGAAGAATAGACACGTGGAATACATATAATGAAATCAAGACACCTGTACAACCACAGATTAGGCAGTTAGGATTTTGTCTTACGTGTCTGTTGTAAATTAGTTGACTGTTAGGGTCAAAAGTCTATAAATAGGGCAAAGTAGCAAGTCCTAGGGGCGAATCTTTCTTCATTCTACATACTTAAGGCTTACTCGAAAAAAGCATATTGTCTATCATTATCACAACTACTTGCTCATCCGAGAAAATTTGAAAAGTATGTCAGTTTGAGAATTCATCAAACCTTTTTCAATACATTTTCTTAAACTTTCTTTGACTTTCTTGCATTTTCTTTTACTTCTGCATTTATATTGTTTCTAGTCATTTTCTTTTTTCTACTTCTTACTTCTTAATCGCATCACATTATTTTAGAATCCACCAAGAGGACTTGATTCCAATCCCAGATTGTTCATAGGAATCTTTAACTTGATTTAACCAAAAATCACCATAAACAAATTGGCATGCCTGGTGGGACTTTCTTCCTCATTTTTTAGGATTAGTAATCTGGAAATTGAGGAGTGGTAGAATTTTAGTAGACACAATGGTCAACAACACTAACAACACTAGGAATGCCAGAAATGGCAATGATAATAACAATGAGAATTCTGGAAGTCCCATAAATGCTTCTATCAACAATGAAGTGATTAATGACCATAATATTTCTAACCCAATGGTTAGTCAAGTAGGAATCCCAGTGTCCCTTCCTGTTACTCAGGATCTAAGGTCAAGTCAACAAAATTCACCATATGGAATGTCGTATGGATTTCTGACTAATGTGGGTACTTCTCCATCAACATTTTCAAACGTTGTAACAACATCAGCCCCTTTGGGAAGAGGGACTGTTTTTGGGTTAAACTAGTTCTGTAGGAATGCCTTTACAAAAGTTTGGGGGTAATCCTTCAACATCCATTACCAACACAACATTAAATTCAATTAGGCAACAAATGGATGAAAGTAATCATGAAATGGTCAATATGCTTGCCCAACAAATGACCACTGTCGTGAATCCACTTGTTGAATCTGCAAACTTAAATTATAATGTTCTTGCTAGACAAATGGCAAGCATTGCAGATGTCTTTGGGGCTGTAGATGATCCCATTGTCAATCAAATTGCAAATGTAGGGAGACAAACCCAAAATCCTCGAAATGAGGAAATTCCAAACCAAGGGAATCAAATCCCAGTTCAAAATGTTGAAATCCCAAACCAAAACCAAAACCAAAACCAAATTCGAAATCAGGATGTTGGCCCTATGATGATGGTCAATTGAAATCAGAATGTTGATCTTGTCCTCAATAGGATTAGACAAAATAACTTAGGTGGGCATCAAAACATAACCAATTTAGTCGAACAGGTTCTGAATCGACAAGGTTTTAATGTTGGCTATGCTAATCAGCCATATTTCGAATCAACATTCACTAATTTTATTTTACAAACTAAACTTCCAAGGGGATGGAAAGTTCCTAAATTTTTGAAATTTGCTGGTGAAACTGGTGAATCAACTGTTGAGCACATTGCTCGATACTTGACCGAAAGTGGAGATCTAGCAAATAACGAATATTTGAAAATGAAATATTTTTCGAGTTCATTGACAAAAAATGCCTTCACTTGGTTTACAACACTTTCCCCAAATTCCATCCACACATGGAACCAACTCGAAAGAAATTTCCATGAACAATTCTTTCGAGGAAAAACCAAAGTCAGTTTGATGGATTTAGTCAATGTTAAGAGACAAAACCAAGAAACCATAGATGACTATCTGAATAGGTTTGGATTGATGAAGGCTAGATGTTTCATGCAAATACCATAGCATGAATTAGTGAAAATTGCTGTTGGAGGTCTAGACTATTCCATTCAAAGAAACTAGTCAATCAGCAGTTAAGAGATATGGCCAAATTGGTAGATAAGGTTAGGCAAATAGAACAACTTACCTTAGAAAAGGAAAAACAAAAGAAGCCTTTTCGAAGAGATAAAATTGCCTATGTAGGAGTGATCAAAGAAGAAGAGGATAGTGACATTGAGGATTATGAGGAAAATGAAATCAATGTTGCAAAACTAAAACTGGGTCCACCTTATACCTGTGTATCCCTAAGACCTTATGAGTTGAAAGATAATAAGTGAAACATAAATAAATCGAATTATAGTTTCGATATAACTAAGGCATATCAAATTTTTGACATTTTACTAAAAGATAAGCAAATTATTCTAGGAGATGATCATAAAACACCTTTCCCTAAACAATTGAAAGGTCAAAAATATTGTAAGTTTCACAATACTTTTGGACATTGGACTAACTATTGTGTCCGTTTCAGGGATCTTATTCAAAACGCCATTAAAGAAGGTCGACTGAAATTCGAAGAGAAAGCGAAAATGGCCATGAAGGGTGATTCTAACCCTTTTGCTGCCAATGCAAGCTATGCTGAACCACTCGAAATTTTGATGGTGGATTTCGAGAAGGTTGGTCTCAATGATCCTACTGATGGGATCATTGAACAATTCGAAAAGGAGGTTACTCCTATTTACCCTAAGGTAGGGGAAACCTTGATTGACTTCTTGGCTGAAAAGAAGGAAAATAATCAAGAAGTGATGTTGTGTCCTCGATGAAGCCCCATCTTTGATAAGTCTGTTGCTAAGGCTTTCGAAGAATCTGATAAAAAGAAGTTTCAGTATAGAAGGGCTCATAATTGTGTTGGGTCTCACAGAAACTTTCGAAGGAGTTTTGTTCCAGGAGCAAACACTCCGAACAACCAGTGGGTTGGTGGTTTCCAACACCCAAGGCCAAATCAACATTTCGAGTGGAAACCAAATGTTTATTTATAATAGAAACTTCCAGAATCAGAATTGAAGTGGAAGTTATGGAAAGCCTCAATTCCATGGGAAATTTAGTCGAGATACTCCTATGACTAAAACCCAATGGAGAAGGTACCAAAGAATAAAGAAGGTTGAACAGAATATTTCGAATCAGCCTCAACAAATCATGGTCCTTCGAATTTTGTACAAGTTGTGCAAAAGGAAGTGGGCCCATCAACTTACGCCCAAGTGGTTTAGAATGGGAAACAAGTTGATGATAAACCAACAACCCAAATAGAAGATGTTGATAGTAATATGATCACTAAAAGCTTCGAATCAGGTTTTCCTGATGACCTCAAAGCCATTTGTGGTGTTGTATCAATTCTTCCTGCTGAGTTCGCCCAACAAACAATGGGACAACAAGAGGAAGACGATTTCGAGGATACTAAATTTGATTATGGTTCAAATCCCTCGAAAGTGAGCCTTGTGACTTGGGCAGAACCAAGTCAAAATCTGCAATATTTGATCCTCCAAATGATTTCATGAAAAATCATTTGAAGCCACTCTTCGTGAGTGAAAGGGTCAATGGCTACTTTGTCAATTGAATGCTGGTTGACGGAGGTGCGGCCATAAATCTGATTCCCAAGAGTTCATTGAAGAAACTTGGGAAAACAGAAGAAGATTTGCTTCCCCATAACATAGTTATTACAGATTTTAATGGGAAGACTTCCAAGTCAGAAGGGATGATAGCACTCGATATTCAAGTAGGTGATGTAATTCGACCTACAATTTTTATCATAGTTCCTTCGAAAGCAAATTACAATATGCTTCTTGGAAGAGAGTGAATACATGGAGTAGGTGTTATACCTTTGACTCTTCATCAAAAGCTCTTCCTTTGAAATGAGGAAGATGATTTGAGAGAGGTTGAAGCAGATTTCACACAAGTAAAAGCCAATACTGGATTGGTCGAATTTGACAAATTCTTGGGGAATGTGGCACCTTTTCGAATTGAAGACCCTTCTTCTAAAGAGGAAGGTATGTATCCAATCTATGTAAGACTCAGTCCTGAGTCAGGTTTTGTTATCAAATATGAGGCTGAATACGAAACGACCTATGAAGAAATTGAAGAATGATTTCTTTGAGCTTTCTAGCTCAAATTTCGGCCTATTTGGCCAAAAGTAAGTTAGAAACGACCTTCGAGGCCGAAACTCTAACAAACAAATTGGCCCCATTGGCCAAAAATATATTAGATTCGGATTTTAAAGCCGATGACAATATTGAAAAGCCAATTCGAGATGAAAAACAATCTTCAGATCTCGAAGAAATAGTGGCTTATATAAAAGAAGAGGAGAAATTAGATTGTATCTATGATGATGCTCCTCTTGGGTTCGAGAAAGATACAAGTTCGAAAGGATTCAGCATGAAAGCTCAAGATCCTTTAGAAGAAATAAACTTGGGAGATAAAGGTACACATAGAACTACTTATATTTCGAAATTACTCGAACCTCAATTTAGACTTGAGTTAATTAAGCTTTTGACAGAATATAAAGATTGTTTTGCATGGGAATATGAAGAAATGCCTGGTTTAGAAAGAAACTTGGTTGAACATAGACTTCCTTTATTTCTTGGAAGAAGACCAGTAAAGCAACCTCCTCGAAGGTTCGCACCAGAAGTTGTTTCAAAAATAAAGGAAGAGATTGAGTGGCTACTGAAAGCCAAATTCATTCGAACAGCCAGGTATGTAGATTGGATTTCGAATGTTGTTCCTGTTATAAAGAAAAATGGAAAACTTTGAGTTTGCATAGATTTTCGAAACTTAAATGATGCAACACCTAAAGATGAGTATCCAATGCCTATGGCTGACATGCTAATCGATTTCGCTGCTGGAAACGAAATGTTAAGTATGTTGGATGGGTATTCTGGATACAATCAGATTTTTATAGTAGAAGAGGATATTGCAAAAACTGTATTTAGATGTCCTGGTGCTTTAGAAACTTATGAATGGGTAGTCATGCCTTTTGGTTTGAAAAATGCTGGTGCAACTTATCAAAGTGCAATTAATACTATTTTTCATGATTTGATTGGAGATTTTATGCAAGTATACATATGATGTTGTAGTAAAATCGAAATTAAAACAAGATCACTTAACTCATTTGAGAAAATCATTCGAAAGAATGAGAGCATTTGGTCTTAAAATGAATCCAATCAAATGAGCTTTTGGCTTTATGGCAGGTGAATTTTTAGGTTTCTTGGTTCATCAGAAGGGAATCGAAATTGATCGAAATAAGGCCCAAGCTATATTCGATGCAAAACCACCTTCGACCAAGAAACGACTTCAATCTTTATTGGGTAAGATAAATTTTTTAAGAAAGTTATTTCTAATCTGTCAGAAAAAACTAAGGTTTTTCTCTACCTTGTTAAGGTTAAAGAAAGAAGAGGAGTTCGTATGGGAACCTAAACATCAAGAAGTTTTCGAGGTTATTAAAGAATACTTAACAATCCTCCTATAATGGTTCCTTTTGTTCTAGGAAAACCTCTCAAGTTGTATGTATTTGCATCGAATGAGACTATTGAAAGGATGTTGGCTCAAGAGGATCAAGATGGATTCGAAAGAGCTATCTATTATTTGAGTCGAGTGTTAAACGATGCAGAAATAAGATATTGTGCAATAAAAAAGCTTTGTTTATCTTTGTATTTTGCTTGTACAAAGTTGAAATATTATATAAAACCTTTCGAGGTTGTTGTATTCTCTCATTCAAATATAATAAAGCATATGCTATCAAAGCCAATTTTACATAGTAGAGTAGGAAAATGGTCATTGGCCTTAACTGAATATTCCTTAACCTATCAACCATTTAAAGCTATTAAAGGCCAAGTTGTTGCTGACTTCATGGCTGATCATTCAAACTTAGAGTTCAAAGAAATAAATTACGTGGGAACTAAACCCTGGGAACTATACTTTGATGGTTCTAAACACTCAGGAGGGTTAGGAATTAGTGTGTTAATAATTTCACCGGATAAAATTCCTACTAAGTTAATGATTGAAGTAAAATATACTTTGTCAAATAACGAAGTAGAATATGAGGCTTTGATAACAGGACTTGAAACTTTGTTATCATTAGGTGCTAAAAATGTTATTATTCGAGGAGACTCGCAACTAGTTATTAAACAATTAATTAGAGAGTATAGGTGTATCAATGAAAGGTTAATGAAATATTTTGCTCAAGCAGCAGGATTGCTCTATGAGTTTGATGAAGTAATTATTCATCATATCCCTCGAATTAATAATGAAAAGGCTAATCATTTTGTTCAGATAACATCGGGATATAAAATTTCGAGTAAGAAACTTCAGAAGTTGATCAAATTAAAAGAACAACTTCCTCTCGAAGTTCAAATCTGTTATAATGGCCATGACTTGGATTCGAATGATTGGACGAAAGAAATATTCGATTATCTGAAAAATCCAAGTGGTCAAGTGGATCAAAATTTGAAATATAAAGCACTCCAATATACAATCTTAGGAGATGAGTTGTATAAAAAATCAGTAGATGGAAATCTTATTCAATGTATAGGGGAGAAAGAAGCCTATTTGGCTTTAAACGGAAGTTCATGATGGACTTTGTGGAGCTCATCAATCTGGAGAAAAATGAGATGGGTTCTAAGTAGGCAAAAACTGTATTGGCCTACTATGATAAAAGACTGTTTAAAATATGCTAAGTTTTGCGGAGAATGTCAAAAACATGCTAACATTCAACATGTTCCAGCTAGTGAATTGCATTCGATTATAAAACCTTGCCCATTTCGAGGTTGGGCTTTGGATTTGATTGGCCAAATACATCCACCTTCATTCAAATCTCACAAGTATATCTTAGTGGCTATAGATTATTTCTCGAAATGGGTCGAAGCAATTCCATTAAGAAATGTTGATCAGGAAGATGTTATTAAATTCATTGAAGAAAACATAATTTTTCGATTTGGAATTCCTGAAACGTTAACAACTGATCAAAGTTCACTTTTTATTGGAAGAAAGGTGCAAAACTTTGCAGAATCCAGAAATATTAAGTTATTAAAATCAAATCCCTATTATGCTCAGGCTGATGGTCAAGTTGAAGCTGCCAACAAAATCATTATTGGTTTAATAAAGAAACACATTGGTAAAAAACCAAGAAGTTGGCTTGAAACTTCGAATCAAATTCTTTGGGCTTATCGAATTTCTCCTAAAGAAGCAACTGAAACTACTCCATATAAGTTAGTTTATGGACATGAAGCGGTTCTTCCAGTAGAAATTAATTTGCAATCTATTCGAATTCAAAGACAAGAAGAATTACCTTCAAAAGATTATTGGAACTTAATATATGATGAATTGAATAATCTTGATGAAGAAAGATTGATTGCACTTGAAAATATTGTAAGAAAAAAAGATAGAATTTCAAGGTTTTACAATCGAAAAGCTAAGTTTAAAAGTTTTAGAGTTGGTGACTTAGTTTGGAAGGTCATTTTACATGTTGATAAGAAAAGTCCTAGTTATGGAAAATAGTCCCCAAATTGGGAAGGACCTTTCGAAATTGAATACGTTCTTTCAAATAATGCCTATGTTATTCGAGAATTGGATTCGAATCGAATAATTTCTATCAACGGTAAATATTTAAAAGAATATAAGCCCATGATGATGGAAATAAGAATTCTATAAGATATTATCAAATAAGTCTTACAAAAGATAGCAAAAACATCAAAAGATTTAAAAAATAATCAAAAGAAAAAACTACAAGTTTAGATCAGCTTTCAGAGCTTCGAGAGATCCTTGAAGATGTGGAATTTTCAAAGTTGCTGACTCTTTTTCGAGAACTGCGTCTTGTGCTTGCTTCAGACTTCCTTTTACCTCGAAATTTTTAGTCTTAATCTGAGCAAGTGTTTCATTCTGATAGACAATACATTTCTTAACACCAGTCTCGAAGTCAGCTTTCTTCTTTCTTGATTCTTCAAGTTCAGCTTCCAAAGATTTGATATGAGTATCCAGCTCTGTAATTTTAGAATTTCCGGTCGAAATATGCTCTGAAGCCTTTTCATAAGTCTCCTTCAAAGTCCCAAGTTCAGCAAGACCACTTTTATATACCTTGGTAGAGGAGGTCTCTTCAAGCAAAGCATTCGAAAGCTTCAAAATGGCCAACTTGGATTCTGTAATGAAAGAATTCAATCGAACAAAAATTTTCGAAGAAGGTGGAAGCTCATTAAACTTGGCATCAATAGCATTGACCAATTTATCTAACTTTTGTCTAAACTCTTCTTTCTTCAAATTCTCGAAATAATCACCAGAAAGAACCATGGTCTTCAAATCATGAAGAAAAGGCAACATTGAAGGACCTTGAGTTTTCTTCTCAACTTGGTTCAAAGATTGTTGAGACTTGGAAGAGATAGAAATTTCCTTAGACAAAGTTTGTCCATAGCAGCCAAAGGATCTTCATCAAAAAGTTTGTTCAAATCAATGGCTGCAGAAGGTTGATCAGAATCAATATTTGAAGTAGGATGAAACTGAGAGTTTGATGGCTGATAAGAAGAAGTATTGCTCGAAGAGTTACTCTGAGAATCTTCAGACTTAGATTCTTCCTCATCTTCGTCATGTTGCACTTTCTGTTGTGTTGTGCCAGCAGGAGTATCTGTAAGATGAAGAACTCTAGGAAAAAGAGGTTGAAGAAGTTCTCGAACAGGATCAAAAGTCTCGGCTAAAATCTTTTCCAAATCTCGAGCACCTTCATCAAGAGTATTAGCAGAATTCGAAGCTGCTATGTCTTCATTTTTAGCCTGAGTCTTTGATTTTTCAGTTTCTTCTTCCTTCGAACCAGAAGGAGTTCCCTATAGATAAAAGGAAAATAATTCGAAAAAAAAATGAAGAAGGGAATATATCAAAGAAAGAAATGAAAACAGAATCAAAGAGTCAAAATCTTTTACCTGAGTAATTGGCTTCTGTTTCTTGACAGTGTCATTTTTCTTTTTGCTTTTTGGAGCAGAAGTAGCAGGAGTCTACAAGAATTCGAAAATCAGAAACAAGGTTGAAAAGAAAAGTGAAGAGATTCATTCGAATATGCAAAAGAGAGGCATCTACCTGAGAAGTTTTTGGTGGAACAGAAGCAGAAATTTCTTTCGAAGAAGAATCAACCTTAGCATTCTTCGAAGCCTAGAAAATTCGAATGGATTAGATATTAACTGAAATATTCGAAGTAAATATTAAAGAATAAAATTACAGGAAACTTACAGTGGATTTCTTTGAAGATTTAGAACCAGAACCACCTATAGCAGCAGTGGATTGAGAATTTACAAGTTTAATTCTCTTGATCTTTGGTTGAGAACCATGGTCACTTTCCCAGTTTTCTTCCTCATGTGGGTTAGTGAAAACTTTTTCAGCAGTGGCTAAAAGATAAAAAAATAAATTCACTAAGGGGATTTACAAAGAAAAATTCGAAATCCTTATAAAAGAGTACCTTGAGGAAAATTTACAACCCTTCCAACAACATAAGCTACATCCTTTGGGAAACTAAAAGGGTAGGTCAAGGTATTGTATTTGGTCGAAGTAACTTGCTGTTTCAAAGGTGTTTTGTATAATTCGAAAAGAAAAATTGGTTTGAACCAAGAGGGAGATGGAATAGGTTTGGCTAAGGCAAAAGGAGCATTTGGTAAAGAAGGAAAGTTTGGGCAAAAATTCGAAGGATCATTTCGATTCATAAAAGAGTTAAGGTTCGAAAATTGTTGTTTTTTCATTCTCTCTATAATTTTTTCCTTCAAAACCGAAGCTGCCTTAGCAACAGTTTCAGCTATTTGAGGAGGAGGTTTATAACATACTTTAAAATACTTCTCAAATTTTTCAATTTCTCGAATATGCGTACCATTTGTTTTCTTCTTGGAATCTCCTTTCTGCACATATGGAACATTCCGAGTCATTTGAGATGAACATGTTTCCATGGTAATTTGAAAACTGGAAAAATAAGCACTCCACCACTCTTGAAAACTAAGACTTGCATAAAAAGCAGGTTCGAATTCGAATAAGGCTAAGTCTAGTTTTTTGGTTCTATTAAAGTGTTTAAGGAGAGTATGAACTTTATCAGGATAGGCATTCGAAAGACTAATTTCTTTCAAATCCTTGTACACGGGGCAAGGAAGAGTTTGGAGATTTCAAATTGGTGAGAAACCAAGTTAGGTTGATAACCATATACTCAAATATCCTTCTAACTATTCGAACAGATAGCTTGGCAACGAAACACTTCATGCCAAACATTGAGATTTTCCTGTTGAGCTCCTGGAGTCTCACACAAATGGACGAGTGAACCAAGCAGGGTCCATTTTTTTCGAGAAGTAAAGGGAGAAAGATACTTCGAATGTTTCTCAGTCTTAAGAAAGAATTCAAAATATTTCTTGAAGTTGGTTTCAGGGTTGGATTTCGAATTTTGAGGAGTGAGGTAAGAAAGCCTAATACCCTCAGGAGAAGCGGGAATTCGATTTGGAAGCCAAATGCTACTTTTTACTTCAAAAATAGCATTCAACCAAAATTGAAGTAACCAAAAGGGACCACAGAAGACCCCTATGGGTTTGGGTTGCCTTAAGGCAGAAACTCCATCATCTAAAGCATGATACAAACTAGCTAAAAGGAGTTTTGCAAAATTTATTTTTGTGCCCTCAGCAAGAACTTGGGCCAAAGGAATTAAGGAAACATGAACCTGAATAGATCTTGAACAAAAGACAAAGGCAGAAAGCCATAAAACCAAAAAGGCAACATACTCTTCATCAGAAATAGTATCAGAAAGAGACATGATGGCTAAAATGAACTGATTATAAGTTGGTTTTCCCATTTTTGGTTTAATGTCAGGAAACATAGGCTTAACATCAGGAGTATAAACTAAACCTGAGGAGTTAGCCCAGTAATGGCTGCTATTTCGAAAAGTGTGGGAGAAATCATCACATAAGGAGTAAAAAAAGGTGTTGGTAGTTATATTCCAAAAGAACATAGAATCCATTAACATAGTATAACTGAAGTTTAAGTTATGCCTGCTGATTTGGATCAAGTCAAAAATACCAAGTGTTTTCCATTCAGCACCTTTTGCTTTTTCGATTCGATCAAGCCATGTAATATATGAAGTTTTGTTCGAAAAAGGGGGCAGTCTTAAAAACCTTATGAAGTTCATCTAGAAAATCCATCCGAATAGGATTTTCGAATGAGCATGAAAAAAGGAAGAAGAATTTCTAAGATGATCAGGGTCATAAGGACCCATGAAAGCAAAAGTTTTTTCAGCAACAGAAATGGGGATGAGTACCTGAGATTTCCAAATCAGAAGTTATTCTGATTCAGCTTGAGGATCGGAGATGAATTCCTCTTGATTTCGAGTAACAATCTCTCCGGAAGCAGGAGGAATAGCAGAAGGATTGGCAGGATCCATGACTGAGTAGATTTCAAAAAAGAAGAAGGAAGGAATTCGAAAAATAAAAGCTTGGAGAATCTGAGGGGAATTCAAAATTGCTAGAAAGAATTTACTGAGAGTGAAAACTTGGAGTGGTGAAAAATGAAGGTAAACCTTGGGTATTTATACTACATGAAGAAGTTGAAAAGACTTAGAATTTGAAAAGTTACTCCGAGTATTGAGGCGTGTTCAAGAAGATAAAATCTGTTAGAAGATGAAAAGATAAGAATTATCTTCTTTGAGAAGTTTTTGAAAATTTGAAATTTGAAATCTTGGTAAAATATTCTATTTCTTAGAATTAAATTTTGAAATAAGAATATTTTGGGGGCATCTGTTAGCAGTGGAAATTTCACTAAGTTATGATTACAAGAGATTCACATTATAAAGGAAAGATTTGAATATATCCTGGAAATATAAAGAATAAATCTAATTTGAATTATTCTAAGTCAAGTAATTCAAATTTACAATAATCATCCTCTGAGAAATATTTTCAAATATCTCAGAAGATCAAATCATTACCCTTATTAAATAAACATTCGAAATCCTTGTTTTGATTATGGTCAGATATTTCGAATAAAAGCTTCAAAGCCACAAAGATTTCGAATTATGTTATTATAGGGATAAAGGATAAAAACTGTACAAAAGAATAGGTAAATCGAAACTGGATTTCATTCCATATAGTAGATTACAAGAGAAATTTCAATTACAATAGAACTCTTACAAGTTGCAAGAGAAATTTCGAATCACAACAGAACTCTTACAAGTTACAAGAGAAATTTCGAACTATATAGAAATTACAAGTAAAATGGTGATGAATTCCAAGAAGGAAAGTAGTTCAAAACAGAAGCCTTCATCTCTTGATATTCTGGAAATTTTGGAGTAATCAAATTTCCATTCTTTCGAACCTCTAGGTCCTCGAAAAGAAGGAAAATTTTGTGGAGGATAAGGCTTCTGAGTGAGCATTATTTATCACTAACCTTCCCATACATAATTCTTCTTTTCTCATTTGAGTAGGGCAATTAATCAGGTCAAAGGCCAAAAAACAAACATCCCCTACAATTTGAAAAAAAAGATAAAAGTTAAGTGGAGATTTTCTAGGAAAATTCGAAAGAAGACACAAACATCTCCACCTGACAATTTACACAAAAAAGGTCATCCTCCATGTGTTGATTCTCCATCTCTACTCCCTTCTTCCCAAGGTTTGGGCATTAGTAAACAATAAGAAGGAAGATGGAAATGCCACAAAGGATATAGGAACCTCCTTAGAGAAGGACAATCTAAGGCATCATTAGGTAAACATACCAATTAAATGGCTACTTTTGGCTACAACGTTCGACCCAAATGCCATAAAATTAGAAACATTCCTAACATTGGCCATTACGTCGACCTAAATCGAATGAAATCACTCAAAACTTAGGTCGAACGTAATAGCCAATATTAGAAACCTCTCTATATTTCGAAATAAAAACAGAAAGAAGAAGAATTCGAGGAGTAAACTAGAACTTAGGTCCGTGACTTTTGGGGCGTCGTGCAGTTAGGTCCCCTGATTTTACTAAATTTCTCCCGTAGTCCCTGACTTTAACCTACGTCATGCATTTAGTCCAAACGTTAAACTTCTGTTAATTCCTGGTGTTAAACTGCTGACTGGGCTTCCAGGCTGGCACAAACGCTGTCATTTTGCATGTAAACCCCTGTATTAGAGACATTGAGTAACGGTCAAACCTGAACTTACATTTCTCTTTCCTCCTCGTTCTCTTTCTTCATCTTCCTCTTCCTCTTCCTCTCCTCGTTCCTCTTTCTTCTTCGTTCCTCCTCGCCAGAACCCATTTGTTGTTGTTCACTCCCCACCAGAATACCTGATCAAGATGCAGTAGTATATTGTAGTACATTAGACACAAAAAAACTCACCTTTTTTTGTTCAAATTTCAAACCATTAATAGCAAGTTAAGATAGTTTAACCAAAAGGGTAAGATCTAAATGGTGAGAAATAGCTTAAAATATTACAATACATTATTAGCATTAAGTGCTTGTCATGATTTTCAATTTTAAATTTGAAACAAAGTGACAGAGACAACAAATGGAACAGAGGCAACGGTAATGTAATGGAACAAAGTGAGAGAGAGAGAGGTGTGTGTGTGTGTGTGTGTGTGTGCCTGGAGAGGAAAGCAGCCATTGTTGATGTGGGAATTGGAGAAAGGGTGGAACTTCAGGCGAGGAAACAGGGACTGGCATGGAGGAAACAAGTGGGTCTGATGAGGCAAGGATCCAAATGGGTTCGTGAAGAACAAGGAGGAGCATGAAAAGAAGAAAACTTCGTTTTCATTGTTTCTTTCTATGACCCCAAAGCAAACATGAAGATAAAGATATATGTGTAGCTTGTGTTTGATTCATCTTGAAAAAGAACACACACGCACACAGAGACAACGGTTTTTGAGCCACTGAAGTGAATGTGTGTTTTGGATCTTTGAGGCCGAGAGGAAGAGGAATGAAGAAGAAAGAGGAACGAGGAGGAAGAGAAATGTAAGCTCAGCTTTGACCGTTACTCAATATCTCTAATACAGGGGTTTACATGCAAAATGACAATGTTGTGCCAACCTGGAAGCATAGTCAGCAGTTTAACAGCAGGAATTAACAGAAGTTTAACGTTTGGGACTAAAGTGCATGACGGAGGTTAAAGTCAGGGACTACGGGAGCAATTTTAGTAAAGTCAGGGACCGAACTGCACGATTGCCCCAAAAGTCAAGGACCTAAGTGCTAGTTTACTCAAAATTCGAGTAAAAGATACTCGAAGAAGAAAGAGAAGGAATGGAAGTTTTTACTTTCTAAGAAAAGAGGAAGAGAGGTAATAAGAGAGAAAGATTTATTTCTAAAATGGGTGAAAGTGAAAGGAGAAGGTAATTCTATTTATAAAGAAAGTTTACAAGCAGTAATATAAATGTGTAAACATAAGAATCAATGAACTGCCAAAAAATTATTAGGAAGTTTTGACTGATAAATCAGTTTTTGATCAAAAGTGTGAAACAAGAAGACCAATCACAGGTTGACACGTGGCATGAAAGAAACACCAAACACATGATAAACGTTTCTAAAGAAAATTTCGAATTTACTGTGTTAACTAAGTACAAAGGTGTTCTCAGACTTAGAATATTTTCTAAGGTGTTAGAATTATTGAAGATCTTGAATTTGATATAGCAAAAAACTTCAAAGATTTCGAATCCAAACGTAGACATTTGGCTGAAGATTTCGAATCAGAGGTATTGACCATACTGGTTAAAGATTTCGAATATGACCTAATCGAAGACTCTGAAATTTTGAGATCAGACTTAACCAATATTTTGAAGATTTCAAGTCAAGGCTCATCAAGACTTCCTGAAGATTTCGAGTCAAAGCTCATCACAGATTTCCTAAGGATTTCGAGTCAAGGCAAGGCTAAAAGTCATGAAGATTCGAATGAAGATGATCAAGTATTCTGAAGAAGAATTTCGAATCAAGATTCAACAAAGAAGAATAGACATGCGGAATACATCTAATGAAATCAAGACACCTGTTACAGCCACAGATTAGGTAGTTAGGATTTTGTCTTACGTGACTGTTGTAAATTAGTTGATCGTTAGGGTCAAAAGGTCTATAAATAGGGCAAAGTAGCAAGTCCTAGGGTTGAATCTTTCTCTATTTTACATACTTAAGACTTACTCGAAAAAAGTATATTGTCTATCATTATCACGACTACTTGCTCATCCGAGAATATTCGAAAAGTATGTCAGTTTGAGAATTCGTCAAACCTTTTCAATACATTTTCTTAAACTTTCTTTTACTTTCTTGCATTTTCTTTTACTTTTTCATTTACATTGTTTCTAGTCATTTACTTTTTTCTACTTCTATCTTAATCGCATCACATTATTTTAGAATCCACAAAGAGGACTTGATTCTAGTCTCAAATTGTTCATAGGAATCTTTAACTTGATTTAACCAAAAATCACCATAAACACCTCCATCTCCACCTCGGTTATATGTTCTGAGCCATCAACCATGCATCATCTCTCTATCATTCCTATCTCGAATCCTTATCTCGGACCTCCGTATGTGCATATCGACCACGATAATTACAATTTTTTTTTGAAAAATGTAAAAAGTAATTTTCGCTTATATGAACACTATGAAAAATCAAAGTAACGATTGGTTGACAAATCAGAAGACAATAACACATTAAGGTTTAAAAAAAACATCGTATTGTTACCCCCTCTATCTCATTTTACTTGTGATCTTTCATGGTTTTTGCACAGTAATTAATAAATGTAATTAATTCTCTAAATTTATCAAATATGTTAACTAATTTCCTATGTACCATTTATCATTTAATTATTATTAAAATTTGTCTCCTTTATTATTTGTAAATGATTTTATTTGGTAAAAAAGTATTAAATGTTCCCTGAAATTGTAAAATGACGAGTAAAATGAGCTAAACTTATTTTCCTAAAAAGAAAAGTAAAGTGAAACAGAGGGAGTATTATTTTGAAGCGGATTGATTGATACAAATTACTCCATGATCCTATTTATAAGACAAATCAAAACAAATCACATATATTAAAACACAATTAATGCATTGATTTTAAAAAAAAAATCTCTACAAGATTACAAATTTACCCCTATTTAAAATTAAATTCCACTATCATAATAATTGTGTCAATTTAAAAACTTTAATGGTCAATAAGGACAAATATAAAATTTTTTTAAATATTTTTAAATTTATTTACTTTGTCTTATAAATAGGACCATAAAAAAGTATTAAAATAAATGGAAATCGGAGGAGTATACTTCTAATATTCATTTCAACTCATTTATTGCATAGACAAAATAATTGCTCTATATATTGACTCGTATATTCAAACAATTAAGACCATAAGTAATCGGACCTTGGCACAAAAGGCATCGATCAAGCATCGCTGATTTTTGTTTTAAATGCTTTTTAAGGAAATGGGAACTAGGCTAAACTGAAAGGGAAATGGAAAAAGTAGGGTTTAACATTTATGGTTTCGTTCTCGACTCAATAATATTTTATTTGAGTTTAATTACTATACATTGATAGTGTAAAGAAATTATATATTATCATTCAATGATATTTTACCACATCAATTAATGAATGTGACACCTTATGCATCATTAAAGTCATTAATTAAATGGTGTGTCAATACATCATTGAATAACTGTGTAAAATTATTTTACACTGACAGTATATAGTTATTAAATTCATTTTATTTTATTTTATTTAAATTTTTCAAAACTCACAAAATTGATCTTTTTCTTTTGACGTACACTTGGTGTCAAGACATCATTGAATGACTAAGTCAATACTTGGTGTTGTTTAATTTTAATTTTTTGAAAAAAATAAAGATTCGGGAGAGTTTCCAGAAGATTTATAAAGAAAAAAAAATTTGTGGGACTAAAAATAATTGATACAAATTATACTCTTAATTTTCATTTCAACCAATGATGTGAAAACTGGACCGGACTGGCCGGTTCGACCGGACCGGCCGGGAACCGGCCTGGTGACCAGTCCATTCAACCAAAAAACCGGAGGATCTCATAACCAGTGAGAACCGGTCAAGAACTGGTTGAACCAGTGAAAACCGGTAAAAAATCGATGTCAGAGAACCAGTTGAACCGGTCCCTTTAAAAAAATCAAAATTTTTAATTTTTTAATTAATCTAAAATATTTTTAAAATAAATAAAGACATATATTTAAGAATTACACATAGATATCTATTTTTACTAATTATATTAATTTTTTTGTCTTATAAACTTTATAATAAGACATTTATACTGATTTATAATTTTATATATATTAATTTCTTATAATTTTGTGTTATTTTATTAATTAAAATGTTATATAATATAAAAAATAATTTAATTAAAACCGATTCAACTACGGTTCGACCACGGTTGAACCATTGAACCGTGAATCGGTGCCTTCACAAATTTAATTACCAGTCCGGTTTTTAAAACATTGATTTCAACACATTTATTACACAGACAAATAATTGCTCTATGTTGATTCGTATATTCAAACAATTAAGACCATAGGATCTCAAGTAATATATCGGACTTGGCATTTATCTATACTATATTTGGGTAGTTTTTTTTTTTTTCATTGTTCGGTTTTGTGGGGTCATGTGGGTAGTAAAATATTTGCTATTTAGACACATTCTCAGCTTTTTTACTTGAATGGTGGGTCTATCTTCTCTTTGTGTAATAGGTTAGACTCCTTTTGGGTAGACATTGCTTCTTATATATGAAAGGTTTGACTCATTAGATTGGTGACAAATGAAAGTATGAAAAATTGGAGGGTTGTGATAGGTTTGTCATTTCAGTGTTGTAGAGCGGGTGTCTTTGCATAGGGTGAGTTGGTTTATTTTTACTATTTATTAAATAAAATAATATTACCTCTAATCCTATTTATAAGAGATAAAAATATTTTTTTGTCTTAAATATAAGAAACATAGATTATTTGAATTATATTAATTATTGATAGCTTAATTGATTGTAACTAGCCTACTTCTTATGCGCTTTAAAAAGGCTATGAAATTTCATTTCATTCACGAACATTTCATGAGCAATATTTGTAGTGTGCATGTGTTATTGATTATAATTGTGATTTGGGTTAATATGTTTTTGGTCCCTAAACTTTCACCCGAATTTGGTTTTAGTTCCTAAACTTTTTTTTCGTTGGTTTTGGTCCCTAACGTTTTCAAATCATTGAAATTAGTCCCTGTCGTCAACTCTGTTAAATATAGGGGTGACGGCAAGGACTAATTTCAATGATTTGAAAAACTTTAGGGACCAAAACCAAATTCGAGTAAAGTTTAGGGACCAGACCTGAATGTGAGTTTGGTCCCTAATCTTTATTTTTCGTTGTTTTTGGTCCCTAACATTTTCAAACCATTGAAATTAGTCCCTGCCGTCAACTCTGTTAAATATAAGGATGATGACTTCATTGATTTGAAAACGTTAGGGACCAAAACCAATGAAAAAGAAGATTATGGACCAAAATCAAATTCGGGTGAAAGTTTAGGGACCAAAAACAATTTAACCCTTGTGATTTTGATTTAATTTGAAAATTTTAATATGACATTTTTCTTGAGTGTGAGGATTTCCAATTGGTTTATTATTGTCTTATATTTATTTATTCTGTATGGATTTTTATTCCCAATTTATTTTCATATACACATATATATTTAGACGTATTTATTATGTCTTCTTTATTTAAAAGAATAATTATTATAATATTAATACATACTTATTCATTTGATCATGTATGTCCAATAGTTTTTCATTTTTATTAAAAATATTATGTATTTTATTTATGTTTTTCAGATCTAATTATTACTACTACATGTTAAATTTATCATGTTTTTATTTATCTATTTAAAAAGGAAAATGTAAATTACATTTTCTTTTTATATTGTAAATGTTATAATAAATTCTTAATTTTTTAAATTCTATTTTTTAACTATTAATTAAGATTTTAATCAATTCCCTTTATTATTTTTAAGTTTATTTTTGTACTATTTATTAGTTAAAATAATATTTTAATGTGTTGGATTATTTTAAAATAGTATTTTAATGTGATTATTTTTTTAAAAAAATATTTTAATGTGTGGGTTCATATCTAAAATAGTATTTGATGTGTTAAAAAAAGAAGAGAGAGTCTGAAAGAAAAATAAGGTGTGAAAAAATGAATAATGAAAGAGGTGAAGTTTATGGTACACAAGTTTTAACTTGTGTACTGGTACAAAATTTTTGTGGCCGTTGATTTAGTGTTATGGTCAACGGATGACAAGGAATAACACTAGGAATAACACTAAATCAACGGCCACAAAAACTTGTGTACCGGTACACATGTTTAAAACTTGTGTACCGTAAACTTCACCAATGAAAGAATGTGAAAATATCATTCCTCTTTTTAAGAGTGTAAAATTTTGACAGTCCAATTTTTTTCGGTGTAAGAAGTGTATGGAAAAGAGGAATGTGGGGAGATTGTGGGAAGATCTCTCGGGTCCGATCCTCACTAAACACATTCTTCGGGAGGGGTGAGGAGCCTTAACTGTGACTAAACCCCGAACAAGATTGCCCCTGGTAATAGGGGATACATGTGGTTTACACCAAAAAAAGGAAAAGAGGAATGTAAAGAAAAAATGAAGAGAAATAAAGTGAAAGATGTAATGTAAAATGTCTTTACTTTTTTTTTAAAGAGTATTGAAACTTTGAAAGTCTATTTTTGGGGTGTGAGATATGTATGGAAGAGGGAGCTATAAAAAATGAAGAGAGAGAAGATGAAAGATGTGTTGGGTTCTTTTAAAATAATGTTTTGATAATTGATATGATTATTTTTTATTATTCATTGAAAAATATATTTTAATGCGTTGGGTTCATTTAAAATTATATTTTAATGTGATAGAAAAGGAAGAAAGAGATTGGAAGAAACATAAGGGCCTGTTTGGTTTGCATTTTCATTTCCTGTTTCTGTTTCCTGTTTTCTGTTTTCTGGAATTTTACAAAGGAAAAACTGGAAATGTTGGAAACAAAAAATCATCGTTTCCAGCATTTCCAATTTTTCCTTTGTAAAATTTCAGAAAACAGAAAATAAAATGAAAACAATAAATGGAAATGCAAACCAAACAGGAAGGTGTAAAAGAAATTGCATATAGAGCTTTCAATTTAGTGGTTGGATTGATTAAATTCACATTTTAAGAAAAAGTTATTAAGTAGTGTAACTGTAAAAATTTGACACATTATGTCAATTGCTTATATCTCAATTAAATATCATTTATTTTGTACTAACATTGTTTTTGAAATAATTATTTAAAATTTTATCAACACTCAATATTAATTATGTAAAATAGTGACTTAAAATTTTGTGAACATGATAAATCATTTGTGTAAGAGATAAAAAGACTCTTAAATATAACAAAATATAAACATAATAGAATATAGGTACAAGAGATAAAATATTAATAAATTATTAGGTTAAATATATTTAATCACAAAAAATATTATGTTTGTTAGAATTTTTTCTCTGGAATTTTTAGTCCAAACTTTTGAAAAATGGTGTATCTTTAATTTCTTTCATGATATATTTAAGGATTAAAATACATATTTTTATTTGGTACATTGCACATTTTAAAACTGTAGAAAAAAATTGCATTTTCAAAGACAATAAATTGATTTTATATTTGATATGTTGACATTAATTGTTTTTGTTATTTTTCCAACCAAATAATGTGGTATTTATAAAAACTAATTTTTAATCATAGATTTCATATACACCATTTGACAATAAATTCATATCAATAGTTAAAAACTTTTATTTTAAATTAACACTGGGCTAAATTGAATTTGACTCCTTTTTCTTTAAAACCATGTATTAAATGGTTAAAAATAAGTTAGATAGGAAGATTCTGAATAAGTTGTAACATGAAAAAAAAGGTAAGTTTATGAAATGTGAAAAATAACTGATAGTTTATATAAAAAACTAATTTAATTTTTAAATATATTTTAAGGGTACTGAAAAAATGAATTAAAATATAAAAGATATAGATATCTAGTATTTAATTTTAAAAATTTTGAAAATTCATTTTATTGCCTAGTAGAACACCACCCTCTTAATTTACTATCACTTTATCTTATATGAAGATTCATGTTGTACTGTCAAGCAACGGAGTCTGATGGCTGAATTGCTACAATATACAACTTTGATAATCTGGGATGAGGCTCTAATGGTTAGCAAATGAGTGTTTGAAGCTTTGGATCGAACCTTGCATATATATATAATGAGGTTCAAGGTGAAAGAATGTATGGATAAACCACTTGGTGAAAAAGTTGTTGTTCTTGGTGGTGATTTTAGACATATTTATTGCCTGTTATACCAAGAGTTGGTAAAGTAGAAATTGTGATTGCCACTTTAAATTCATCAAGATTGTGGAAGCATTGCAAGGTTTTGACACTGTCGAAAACATGAGGTTGCAATTGTGGGAGTGCTTTAACTAAATGTGAGATTATAGAGTTTGCTGAGTGAATTCTTGCATTAGGTGATAGTGATTTAGACACTTATGGTGATGGTGAAACTAATATTGAATTATCGAAGGATTTACTGATGGCACTATGCCAAAAAAGGCCTTAGAGGGCGCTCCCGTGCAGCCTTAAAGGGCGCTCTCGTGCGCACTAATAGAATCTGCTCTTATTTGGTCAATAAAACGAGGACGCTCATTCGGAGCCCTGACAGAAGCAAAAAGAGGGCGCTCCCGTGCAGCCTTAAAGGGCGCACACTGGAGCGCCCTCCATAAGCACAAGACGTACTTATGGAGGGCGCTCCAAGGAAGCGCCCTGGTTCTTTAAAAACAAGGGCGCTCCACGGAGCGCCCTCCTTTCGTTTTTTTAATTTTTTTTTCAATTTTTGTTTTACAGCAAGGGCGCTCCAAGGAGCGCCCTCCTTCTTTTTTTTTCAATTTTTTTGTTTTTTAATCTACTTTAACCTACATATTTATTTCAGTCTGATCCCAATGGCTTAATCCAAAATCATGCATATAATTCCTTAAAATTCAACACGTTAGTCATACTATGAACAACACTTAGTAAACAACACACATATCTACTTGAAATAAGAATTCAAACTTGTCATAATATGAATAGTTTCCTATGCAAGATATAAGTGGTGAAAGTATGAAGTACCTATACAACTATAGAAATAACCAAACACATGACATCTCACAAGAATCAACTCAGTTGGTAAATAAACATGCAATCTCATATATATGCTTAACACTATAAGTCTTCTAAACTAAAAAAATTTTGGCATAGTTTGCTCTGTTTGTTCAACATTCCCATTTATCAAACAGCTGTACAAAACCATACCAGCAGCCAGAATTCATAAGTCAAATAGTGATAACCGTCAGGAATTTATAATGAAAAGGTGCAACAAACTACAAACAGGCCTATTCTCTCCAAGTTGCAAAAAGAATAGTGATCATATCTACTCTGCTGCTGAACCCGTCAGTTAAGTCATTATATACCAACTTTGTTCAACATTTTAACAAGTATGTATATGTTTACTTACCCACATATAATGTACAAATCAATTACAAATAACTGGTAATTACATGGTTTGCCCTTCTTCCCGAACCTCATCAAGTTGCTCCGTTGTGTAGGTTGAGCTTCGGAACTGAGCAAAGTACTGTAAAAGCCAAAAATTGATTTGATTATATGAACTAGTGAATGGGTTCAAAAAAGTAAATTGCTATCACAAAGTCATAATTACCTCTCTAGGTATTGTGAGTCTGTTTTGATCAATGATCTCCTTCATATAATGCATTACGAAGAGCCCACATCGTCATTGTTTGTTTGGGTAGGACACGACAGGTATAATTAATTTAAAAGTAAGTGATGCTTAGCGCGCAGTAATGAACAAACCAAAATGTCCAGAAGAGATCAATATTACCTTAATGCGATACCATATGGGATCAAATATAATCCTATTGCGTGCTTCTTGGATCCACCCAACTTTCTATATTCTTTAAAAGATCTAAAGCAATATAAACAAGTAAATTGTATAAGAGCTCTTAATGTATGTAGTGTGATAGTAAATCAAAGGATACTTACTAATAATCATATTCTTCATGGGATTATAATGTTCAGGCGGATTATGCAAAGAGTCCAAAAAGTAAACCTTGCCAAAATCACTAAGACTCAATGCAACAAGAACACCAATGTCGCCTACAACCACAAATTTAATTTATGTCAACTAAATGGTTTTTAAAAAACAAGAATATTGAGACATAAACATATACTACACATACCCGTCATGATTTTAGGGGAAGCAGGAACAATTTGTCTTGGCCGCGTCTATTGGACACACCCTCTTCCCACCAACTTACTTTGAATCGGTGTCACATTGAATGTTGTGGTGCATTGTGGAGAGATGAAAAACATATCATCCGTGCGGGAAAATGGTGCTAGGCCTAAGGATATAAATTAAAGACTCACAAAAAACTGTACATAATGTCAAAGCCTGGAAAAAAACGAGATAAACAAACTATGAGATGCTTTGAGTTGAAATTAACCTGCAATAAGATTATCGATCACGGTGGCATCCACCACTCACGGTACAAAACCGAATGCAGACAATTGGGATCGATCAATGTATTCATTTCTTCAGGCATAACCAATGCCTGCACCTATCATGACACTATCATAGAACACTTACTTGCATCTTTTCAGGATAGTACATATCTAATGTTTGCAATGAGGTTCTGGTAGATGCAGCCAGAGTTTGAAGTCACCACCTCTCGAGGGCATTCTACAACGGGAAGACTTCCGTGTAGTTGAGTGGGGTGAATAACGAGTCTCCGCATGCGGTCCCGCCGCGGAAGTTTGTGGAGTCTACAAATTCCACAATTTGAATAATTAATATTTGTACTTGAAAGAATGAAAATGCACACTTAATGGACACAAATAAAATACAGACATACCAAGCATCCAATCCAACATGTGAAGATGGCCATGCGATGAAACATCCTAATGCATCAGCAACAGTGCTCAGTTCCCCCGTAAGCGTCAGGGCGATGGATAGTGGCGTAATGGGGGTTCATAGCAAGTTGAACCATCACCTTAATTAAGTTGGATGGAAGGGGGGAATTGTGTAACTCCTGCCCTGGGAGATTCCATCCTTGTCCCTTTACCCACTACTCGTAACACCGAGTCTCCCAAGGTACAGTATACATTGAAATACACCCTATACAATTAACAAAGTAATCAGGTTTATGGATAATTAGTACAAAAAAAAAACGTAACTGTTAAGAAGTAATAAAACACCTCAGGCAAGCCAGGTCTAGTAAAGAGTTAGAATCTCTGCATCTTCGTTCTGACCTAACTTCGTGAAGCTCTCTCTTGTTTCATCAAGTTGTTGTTGCATGTTCATGTACCCGGCTTTCATTTCCCTCAATTCCGCAAGGATGTCTTGATAATTTTCAGAGACTACATTTGGTTGGGGTTTAGGAGCATTATAATATTGTCCGAGATATACACCAAAGCCCACACCCCGAACACGTCCCCTATAGACATCCTTGTTCAAACCTAGGTCAAGAACTTGTCTATCATCAGAGGTACCACTCTCACCAGGTTTGAGACAATATTCCTCCTAATAAGATAAGGGCAAAAATATAGACTCCACGATCAAGAATACATGAACTTTAACACACAATGATAGTAACTATATACTTACACATTGTGTGAAGACCTCTTCGACTCCTTCATTGTTCGCATCTTTTTTTCTTGTTAATCCTAGCGGTTCTCCATAACATATGTCGTGAAACTTCGGAGGTTCCTTCCCCCGCTTGTTGTAACTGCAAAGTATTATTGAGACACAATCAATACTAAAAAGTACTACATTGGGATAAAATGTTAACGACAATAATTACCATTTCTTGCTCAAGTCTGGCATAACCCTTACGTGGAACCTCTATATGGGTATTGAGGATTTGATGCCCTGGCCTTATTTTTTTCACTTATTTCCTGGAATACACATGGAAAATATATTGAAGCCGTTATTTAACGTGAAAAATTGTTGGTTAACTTGACAATGTTTAAAAAAACAATGTATGAATGAATATAGTACCTTGAAATGTTCTTGTGACCGTAGGGCAACAAATAATCCCATTGCTCCTGTGATATTAGGTCCCCATACCTCTTAGGAGGATGTGGGATGACATTGCCATCTTCATCATGCATAAAATGAGTGGTTTAATGTGGACCTAAAGATCGATGTCTTTTAACAGCCAACATAAGACTATATATCTTTTACGATGTTCTTCAACATCAAATGCGGGACTACATATAAAACAAAACATAATAAGATAATGAGTTAATCACGTGCCTTTATGTCCTCAATTCTTATAATTAACTAAAGGGGAAATAGTACATACCTTAATGTCCTCCCAAATCATTTCCTTGTATCCTTTGCAATCATCGTCCCTCCATTGCCCTTATTGTAATTGGTACCCTTATCACGAACAATGGCACCATGTAACTAGATGTGTCGTGCCACCGGGTCCAATCGGTTGGCCTTTATATTCCAAGACACTAAGTAACGGGACTAAGTTTATAATTACATAATTCATCTAATAAGCATAATTACTAGCAATGGTGCCAATTAAGTTGCTTACCTTGATTATATTTCCTTTGTTTCTTTCTTTCCTTACATGAGCCATTGTTGTAATCCCCACCACGTCGGTGCTCTCTATCCATTGTTTTGAGGATCATCATCGTCCGCGCCTGACATGACAACTGCATAAAAAAATATAAGAGATTAATTACTAAAATCTTTTAAAAGTATAAATAAAAAAGCAATTTTTATAAGTATAAACATGCATACATTAACTAACTCATTCTCTTTCTTTTTCTGGTTGGTATGAAACTTGTGGGTCGATTTCTAAGACGAATTGATGGGTTGATCCAAATACCCTCATCGTGGTCCGGTCTAGTGTAACAAACATCATCTGTTGTGGAGTCACCTTGTAATATGTGTGTTGTCGTAACAAAAGGATCATCTTCAACATCCTCCAGTTGGTCATCATCCACATTTGGGGAGTCTTTGAATTTGTTACTTAACATCACTATGGAGCAATTTTTGTCTGCGGGATCACTAACATAAAAAATTTGCTGAGCCTGGGAAGCTAGGATAAATGGTTCATCTTTGTAACCCCTTGCTAAAATTAACTTTCATGAAGCCAAGATTGTCAACCTGAACACCACTATTATTGTCGACCCACTTACAACCGAAGACAGGCATACGGAAGTTAGTATAATCCAATTCCCATATGCGATGAATGACCCCCAAAATAGGACATATTTGCATAAACTGGATTTCTATCTTTTGCACTTGACATATGCAATGCTTGGGAAATTAAAGTGACACCACTATTTTGAACCGTTGTTCTATCATCATGGTCCTTTGTGTAGAAAGTGTAGCCATTATCATGTAAGCCTTGTAAGATATCACATTTAAAACTCGGACCATATGCTAAAAATTTAAGCCTAGTAAAGACTGAAGAATTATTGTAGTTCATGTCATGAAAAATCCTAGACTTAAACCATGTGGTGAAGCTTCGATTGTGTTCTCTTGTGATCCAATTGTCTCCTCTATTAGGATTAGAGTGCCGAAGTATTTCCTTGTGAATTTCAACATACGGCTTTACCTCATCATCATTATGCAAGACATAAAGGTGTGCTTGAACCCATTCCTCTCTTTTAATGCTTATGACTTCGGCTTGCCCCAATCCCTCCTAATTGTAAGCTTTTGTTGTGTCTAGAGACTGTAAGCCCTATGGAGTTGACATCATTAAGGTATTCTGTACAAAACTCAACAACTTTCTTCAACTATGTACCTTTCACCATACACACCCTCAGGACAACTGCGATTCTTAACATACCCTTTAATATCTTCATGTATCGCTCAACCGGGTACATCCATCTCATATAAGCTGGTCACACAATTCAGTCTCCCGAACCAGGTGAACTGTGAGATGAATCATTATGTCAAAAAAAGATGGAGGAAAATACATTTCAAGCTCACACAGTGTCACCACTATTTGTCTTTGCAAAATGGGCATCTTCCTAGGGTCAATGACCTTACTACAATAGCTCTGAAGAAATGACACAGTTTAGTAATTGTAATACGCACTTTATTTGGAAGAATGGAGCGTATTGCAACCGAAAGCAAATGACCCATCAGAACATGATCATCATGAGACCTTGACACCTATCAATCTTTGCTCTTTTAGTGATACTAGATTTCTAATGTTAGAGGAAAAACCCTCTGGAACTTTGACACCCTGCAGAAACTTGCAAAAAGTTACTTTTTCTTTTTTGCTTAGAGTATAAGCCGGGGGGTAGATATGTACGTGATCCCCTTTTGTCTGGAACCAATTCTTTCCTTATACCCATTGCCAACAAGTCCCATCTCGCATTTACCCCATCCTTGGTTTTGCCTTTGACATTCAGTAACGTGCCAATAACACTCTCGCACACATTTTTCTCTATATGCATCACATCAAGGAAATGTCTAACAAACAATGTCTTCCAATATGGCAACTCAAAAAAAATGGACTTCTTTTTCCAACCTCCGGTAACGAGTTGTGCGGCAAAAGGTTTGCCGAAGTTGTTGGTCAAGTTACCCACCTTTTCCCACAACTGCTCACCAGTCAATGGAGAAGGAGCCCTACCCTCTTCGGTGTTGCCATTGAATGATTTCTTCCATCCCCTATAACGATGGGATAAAGGTAAAAACTTACAATGACCCATGAATACATTCTTCTTACAATGAGTCAAAGCGCATCCAAGTAGTATTTTCTTCACAAACAGGACAGGCACACTGACCCTTTACACTATAAGCCAGACAAATTACCATATGCAGGGAAATCATTTATCGTTCCAAACAACATCGCCCTCAACTGAAAAGATTATTCTTTGTAGCCATCATAGACCTCTACTCCAGTATCCCACAATAGCCTCAAGTCTTCAATCAATGGTGCCAAGTACACATCTATATCATTACCCGGTTGTCTGGGTCTCGATATCAACATAGATAACATCATGTATTTCCGCTTCATACACAGCCATGGAGGTAGATTATATATTATCAATACCACCGGCCATGTGCTATGACTACTAGATTGGATACCATGCGGATTCATTCCATCTGTTGATAAAGCAAGGCGAAGATTTCTTGGTTCCTCGCCAAAAGAGGGGTACTCATCATCAATCCTCCTCCACTGCGGAGAATCAGCGAGATGTCTCAACATGCCATCCTTGATTCGTTCATTGCATGCCAAGTTAAGTTCCTTGCATCAATGACACTACGATACATCCTTCGAAACCTTGGTATTATGGGAAAATACCAAACCACCTTTGCTGGTGTAGTCTCTTTCTTATAACGAGGCAAATTGCATTTAGGACACACACTTAATGACGCATGCTCATTTCTGAACAAAATGCAATCATTGGGACAAGCATGTATCTTCTCATAGCTATCCCAATAGAACTTAACATCTTTTTTGCCTCATATGTTCTGTTAGGTAGCACATTGTCATCCGGTAACATCTCCTCAACAAGGTGAGTAACTCTATGAAACTCTTGTCAGACCAACCATTTGTTGCTTTAAATTATACAACTCAACACAGCTGACAACCTTGTGTACTTGGTGCACTCGTTGTACAATGGCTTGTCAGCAATCACTGGGCTAGGGTATCAAACATTGTGGGACAATCTCTGAGGTCATCTTCAACCACCTTTCGAATCTCATCAATTCGGTCGCAATCCTCCCCACCCGGTCCCAAAGTCATCATCACTTGGTTCTACATTGACATTATTCTCTCCCATACCACTTTGTTCACTCCTAATCTCACCATGAAGTGTCCAACATGTGTAACTCTGATCAATTCCAAAACAGAAAAGATGGTCCCTCAACTCTGTTTCACTAACTCGCTTAGAACAAAAACACTTCGTACAAGGGCATAGAATTCTACTAGGGTTTGTTGCATGGTCCATGGAAAATTTTATAAACATTTCCACTCCTTCCTTATACTCATGTGTCAGACGGTTTGCAAACATCCAAGAACGATCCATATTCTATCAACATAACATGAAATCATTAATAATTAACTCGAAAAGTATATATGACATTCTTTAGATATAATGGCTAACTACATGCCTAATTAACACCTATAACATACTAACTAACAAAGGTTGAGGTTCCTATCCTATCTAGATTTGTCAAATTCGTATCATATTATTTTATGACTATTGTTCCTAGTCTATGAAAATTTCAGCAGCATTTCCCCTTGGTTCTCCAAGCACACAACAACACAACCTATGAGTTTTATTTCACATAGATTATATATGCATGAACTCAGAGAACAAGAGGAAAAGAAACGTACTGAAATGAATTATAGACCAAAAACATACAAATCATAAAGTAATATCTTTAATACGAATTTACAAATTTAGACTGTCCAAACATGGACAATTTAAGAATAAATTGTATATTATGTCAGCCATAATATACAATTTCTTCTTAAACAGGAAACTAAGGTTAATGCATGTACATACAAATAACCTAATAATTATAGTTGAAAGATAAAGGATAATATGATAAAGGATATACCTGATTAAAGTCAAACACCAATAGCAGTGTTGAATTATAAGCAGTTAGGGAAACAATACCTGAAAAAAAAGTCAAGTCATAAAATTTACTAGTAATCAATAAAATTAGTAGTACTAAAAATTTGAGCAGCATTTCATCTATTTCTTTAACATTTCCAAATTTATGAAAAAATAATTTTCACTCTAAACCACCAGCTACCAGTCCAAAAGAGATCAATATGAGTAATATATATTTAAATAACATTTCAAAATCTAATGTAATATATGACAACCTATACTTAACACCTAAATCATTATAAACTATATCCCTAACATCAAATCATTATAAACTATAATACTAATGTTCAATGTTATCTAACCTTAACAACACATAAACAGTTCAGATAGCAAAACAGGGGGTGCAGGTAGTAAAAAAAATGTGCAACATCAACAAAAAGTGGTGCAGATAGCAAAAAAATGTCAATGTTGGAGTTCCTTACCCTAGTAGCCCGCCGCGGACTAAGAGAGAAAAGGGGAAGGAGAGCGTCGCGTCGCGCCGCAGCGAGGGAGATAGGAGAGGGGAAGGAGAACCTTGCTCACAGTTGCGCCGCGGAGGAAGAAGGGAAGGAGAAGCTCTCCCAAGCTCCCTCACGGACGAAGACGACGAAGACGGAGGAGAAGGCACGGATGAAGAAGCTCGCTCACGAAGAAGGGACGGAGGAGAAGGAAAGGAGGAACAAGCTTGGGCACGGAGGAGAAGGACGAAGGAGAAGGAAAGGAGGAACAAGCTTGGGCACGGAGGAGAAGGGACGAAGGAGAAGGGAAGGAGGAACAAGCTTGGGCACGGAGGAGAAGGGACGGAGGAGAACGAAGACGACGCGGGAGAAGGGACGCGGGATGAACGAAAGTGAAAATAATATCGTGCAGTGCATTTTAAGCATCAAGGAGGGCGCTCCAATGGAGCGCCCTGAAAAGATTAAAAAAAATAAAGGAGGGCGCTCCTGGGAGCGCCCTCTATTACAGAGAATTAAAAAAAAAATCCATGCTGGGAACAAGGGCGCTCCAAGGAGCGCCCTGTAAAATTTATCAGAAAAATAAAGGAGGGGGCGTTCCAGTGAGCGCCCTCTATTGCAGGGAAAAAAATAAATAAAATAAAAAAAATCCACCAGAAATGAGGGCGCTCTCAGGGAGCGCCCAGTAAAAGTAAATAAAAAATAAAGGAGGGCGCTCTCTGGAGCGCCCTCTATTTCAGGGAAAAAAATAAATTTCCACCAGAAACATAAAAAAAAGGAGGGTGCTCCAGGGAGCGCCCTCTATTGCAGGGAAATAAAAAAATACCATGGGAACGAGGGTGCGCAGATGAAGCGCCTTGTATTTTACCTATAATGGTGCTCCCGCCCAAATTTTGGAGCGCCCTGATTTTAAAACGATCATTTCAGACGCTAGCTAACACGGAAGAGCCCTAAAGATAGTGCTCTAATATCCTAAAATTGGCGTAGTGTGGATTCTGCAGGTAATACAATTGGAGACATAGTTTCATTTGCATATCCTAACTTGCTTTCAATTTTTGGAAACATTGTATTTTTTTAGGATAAAGCAATTCTTGTTCCTACATTAGATCTCAATTCAATTAATGAATATGTCATGACATTATTTCCTAGAGAAAAGAGGGTGTATTTGAGTCCTGACACTATATGGAAGGTAGATGAGGGGATTGGTATTCAAGTTAATTGATTGACGACTGAGTTCTTAAATGATATTAGGTGTTTTGCACTTCCTTATCATAAGTTGGTGTTAAAGAAGGAGTGTTTGTCATGCTAATGAGTAATCTTGATATATCTGGTGGACTTTGCAATGGAATCAGATTAATAAAAGTGAAAGTCAGACATTGTCACATGTTGGTGCGCATTTACCAAAACCAGTTTTCTTGCATGGTCAATTATATGTTGTTGTATTTAGGGTTAAGTCTCAACAAGGACTTATGATTCTTATATGTGATGACAAATTTAAGTGTTGTAATGTGACAAAAAATATGATGTACAAGGAGACATTTCAAAAAAATATATAAATGAGAAAATCTTATGATAGTTTCCATTTTTAATTATTAATATTTGCTATTTAATTTTCCAAATTTATTTTTTCTTTTTAATTTTTATATTCTTTATATACTAATAAATATAGAATTAAATATTAAAAAGGAATGAAACATTTTTTAATTACACATATTTAATAAAGGCTTAAATAACTTTTTGGTCCTTGTAAAATATGTGATTTTTGTTTTCGGTCCTTATAAAATTATCGTTATTCTTTTGATCCTCATAAAATTCAGAAATTTTGAAAAAGGTCCTTATTACCACTTATCATGCATTCAACCATACCACATAAGTAATCATACTAAGGTGGCATATGATGTGGCATGTCTAAATACTTGACACATCATCAAAAAATGATAATAAGGACATTTTTCAAAATTTTCAAAATTTATGAGGATCAAAAGAATAAAAATAATTTTATAAATACCAAAAGCAAAAACCGCATATTTTACAAGGATCAAAAAGTTATTTAAACTTTTAATAAATTATGTATATTGTATCATTCAATGTTAATAATCTGTTAGAATAATAATATCCGTGCATCGCACGGGTTGGACACTAGTAATAGGCATTTGAGCATCGCTATTTTTGTTTTAAATGCTTTTTAAAGAAATGGGAACTAGGCTAAACTGAAAGGAAATGGAGAAAAAGTAGGGTTTAGGGTTTCGTTCTCGTCTCAATAATATTTTATTTTACTTTTATTTAAATCTTTTCAAAACTCACAAAATTTATCTTAAATTGTTAAAAAATGTTAATGGAACTTATTGTACTCGGCGTTGTTAATTATAATTTTTTTTTAAAAAAAGTAAAGATTCGGGAGAGTTTCCAAAAGATTTATAAAGAACAAAAATATGTAGTTGTGGGACTAAAAATAAAAAATAATTATTATGAAGTTAAGGGACAAAAATAAAGTAAAATCTCCTATATGTAATGAATTTTATGCATCATTTTATTTTAAAAATTTTATATTTAAGTATTAAATATTATACTTTTTCTTAGATTTCAAACCATACTTAATTATCTCAAACTCTAAACCTAGATTTGTAGGGGTGAGAATTATCCAATACTTATATGTCATTATCTCTAGTTAATGTGAGACTCTAACACATATCCCCTACACACACCATCTTCGATTTTGGACTATGTCTCCTAGGGGCGGTGCACACGGATCAGGTTGGGTTTGTGTTTTGGACCTGACCTGATCAAAGAAGTTCGGGTCGATCGATTTTCTTTGTTTTTAAATTGGAACTTGACTATGTTTAGGTTGGGTAGTTAGGTTCACATAAAAATTAAAATAGATGGAAATAAATAGAAAAAGTGAAAAGAAACACAAAAATAATACGTAGTTGGATCGTGTTGGATTGGGTCAGATTGAGAATTTTTTATTTTAGTATTTTTATCATTTTTATTATTTTGTATATTATATATATAGTCGGGTTGGGTTAGGTTGCTCTGGTTGGAAATGCAGAAACCCGGTACCCAACCCGAATTAATATTGTTCCACTTCATTGAACTTGATGACCGGACCCGTCATTTTTACCTTGGGTCAGGCCGAGTTTGACTGGGTCTACCTAACCCATGTGTAGCCCTAGTGTCTCCAAAACTTAGCGTAGAAAATGAGAATTGTCCAAGACATATATATATATTATTATTTGATCTTGTTTCTAATTCTAGCCAATGTTTGACTCTAAAACTTTTATATACAATATTAACTAAAAATCAAATTAATTTACAAAAGTATTTCCTTTAATTTAAAACAATTTAACAAAAATTTTATGGTATCTTGTTTTTAAAATATTAACTCATCATCATTGAATCCAAAAAATTTTATCCAACAATTTTATAAAGAATAAAAAATCTTACATTCTTTGCTAAAATCCTGACTTAAACTAATCGATGAATCGATTCTGAGAGTGGTCGTGTTAGAACCACAGGAAACACTAGAAGGGGGGTTGAATAGTGTTTTAAACTTTTGATAGTTTTTGGAAATCTTTGGTTAAAAAATGAATATGGGAACCGTTAAAAATAAGTCTTAAGATCAGAGATAGTTGAAACATGTGGAAGATAAGAAAAATAATGTTTCTTCTAAAGCTTAAGATTGTTTTAAACAGAGGCTTCTCAAAGTATCTTCTGAAGATTATTACAAAGAGTATTTTCAGCACAGTTTCTGAAATACTTCAGACTACTAGAGGTTGTCTGAAGTCTGTTCCTTTTTTTTTTAACTGATCTCTTTCAGACTCACTTCTGAGATTTTATTTCAGAAGTTCTTCAAGGAACATTCTTTGTAAAGCTTCAAATGATATAAAAGATATCTCATGTTTTGTTCATATGAAAGATCATTTATTGAAATAGTTATGTTAAGTTTATTATAGAAAATACTTTTCAAATTCTAACTTAAATATGAAAAACTGGAAGTAAAGAGATTAAGAAAAACTTAGGCATAGAGATTTCAGACAGGCTTTTAAAGAGGCTGTCTGAAGTTTTCAGACGGCTGGTAAAAACTAATTTTAAAAGATGTTTTGTGCCCTTTATAAAATATCAGATTAATTATTCTGACCCCTTGATTAGTATAAACAGAATTGATAAGAGATAAGGGTAAGAAAACTTAGACAAGGAATTTATCCTGGTTCACCCACAAACCCGTGAGCTACATCCAGTCCCAGAGGCAAACCACCACTGGATTTTCCACTATCTGAATATTCAGATTACAAACTTGAATATGAGTACAGTCTCTCCAGACACAACGAGTACAGTCTCTCCAGACACCACGAGTACAGTCTCTCTAGACACGAACAAGTATTCTTTTCTGTCAAGCCTGTTCAGGCTCTACCACAAGTATTCTTTTCTGTCAAGCCTCTTCAGGCTCTACCACAAGTATTCTTTTTGTCAAGCCTCTTCAGGCTCTACCTCAAGTATTCTTTTCTATCAAGCCTCTTCAGGCTCTACCACAAGTATTCTTTTCTGTCAAGCCTCTTCAGGCTCTACAACGAGTATTCTTTCTTCCACCAAGCCTCTCCAGGCTCTCAGACACTTATCTAAGTGTAGAGTATTCTTTCTTCCACCAAGCCTCTCCAGGCTCTCAGACACTTATCCAAATGTAGAGTATTCTTTCTTCCACCAAGCCTCTCCAGGCTCTCAGACACTTATTCAAGTGTAGAGTATTCTTTCTTCCACCAAGCCTCTCCAGGCTCTCAGACACTTATTCAAGTGTAGAGTATTCTTTCTTCCACCAAGCCTCTCCAGGCTCTCAGACACATAAAGTGTTTACAAATTAAACTAAGTTTAAGTTTCCACGAAACATAAACTTAATCTTTTCCTGTACTAGAGGTTAACTGAGTACTACTCAGGATACAATGGATAAATCTAAGTACAAGGGTAAGACGATGATATAAACATATATGTTTAAGTACAATCCCTGTCTCTGATATGATGAATAACATCCTCTGAGAATTGGCTAGGTAGATACTGACTTTAAGCTCCAGCCTTGTTCTCCAGCCATTGGTTTCCATGGGTTACATTCTCACCCGTATCATTGGAAAAACCAAGGCATACTTGCAACTTCAAACCATTCTTGGTTCATATGAGATTAAGCACAGCCTGGTAGGTTGTTCAACTGAACAACTACAATTTTGACTAGCTTAGTTGATTCAAGTAAGCATGGTCAACACCAATAGGATTTTTCTGATACATCTTGATCAACTGATTGAACCAAGTGAATGAGTTCAACATCTTCAAATTCTTCCTTGAGGCTATTTATATGTTCTGTTTGAATATAGCCGTTTGAAGATGATTCATAATACCGTTGAGATGTTGATGATGTGGCTCATATAGCCGTTATGTAATAGTGTCTCAAACGGTTGCTTCTTCTTTAGTAGATATGTGTTCAGACAGTCCTGTTCTGACACTTCTGTAGATGAGCTCTTTTAGAGAGATTTTCTTGATATTATTTTGCATGTTCTCTCTCTTGATATCCTTTTACTTTTCTTCAGCTGACTTCTGATTTTCTCTGCTTCTCTTACGAGTGTATATGAGGAGGTATCTGTTGAATTTGTCCTCTTGCTTATTTTGTATATGCTCCTTTTCTGTTTGCTTCCTGACACCATTTCTCTTTTCTTCTTTGAGTGAGGTGTCTTGTTCAATGGCTGTTTTTTGCAGATGATAAAATATGTTTGAATTAAAATATTTCATTCAAACATTTCTCTTTGTTGCTTCTGCTTAGTCTCCTGAGCTTTTCTTGTGCTTTCTTTTGAATTGGTGATGATGATATTTCCGTTGTGATACCACCATTTAGAGATAGCATTGAATGCTATTCAATCCATCGTGAGACACGCTTCTGGGTGTCTTCACAATTCTGACAAAGTACAACGTTGGTGCTGCTATAAAGCTGCCATCGTTGTTGCTGCAATTTCTGCGTTGCAGAGATTTCCTCAGTGGTGTATGAAATTCAAAAATCACCAGGAAAGGTCTCTGTGTTCCTTGCCATAAACGTGTTTGAAAAGGTACGTGCAGCAGAGGTTCAGAAAAGTCTTCACAAACTTCAGCAGAGAGTGCCACGTCATAAGTGAGACTTCAGACAGCACTGATACTTCAGACGGGTTGAACTACTTCAGACAGCTTCAACTCTTCAGACGAGTTCTGCTTCTTCAGACAGCTTCGTTGCTTCAGAAAGATTCTTTGCTTCAGAAAGCTTCCTTGCTTCAGACAGCTTCTATTCTTCAGACTGCTTTATGTTGTCTTCATATGGTCTTCACGTCTTCAGACGGTTTGCGCACTTCAGACGAGTTGCATTCTTCAGACAGCTTCTTTATATTTGATCCTGCATTTGTTCTTCTGATCCTAATCTTCTGATTCTGATAAATATTTCGTCCTGAAACACAATCAACAAACCAATACCTTTCTCAGTAGAATCTGTTTATATAATCTTATTTGTTAATCATTAAAACTAAAGGATATTAAGTCTTTGAGTCATGTTTGAATGCTCAAACTGATTAATAGACTTCACAGGTCGATCTTGCACAAAATTATAATTAACTTATTTGTGAATAACTTGTAGCTGAATCTATGCACATATCAAGTTCAAGAGAAAAAAATCCCATATATGCAAATATGTCATACTTTGGGGTAATTGAACACATATGAGAGTTGGATTACTCGTTGTTTCGAGCGCCTGTGTTTAGTTGTAAATGGGTGGACAACAATAATGACGTTCAGGTTGATGATTTAGGATTTGTGCATGTTGATCTTAATAGGGTGGGGTACAAAGATAAGCCTTTTATCTTAGCATCACAAACTCAACAGGTGTTCTTTGTCTCTGACCCCGTGGATAAGAGGTGGTTTATTGTTCTATAGTCAAACAAAATAAATGTCAATGACTTTGAGGATCATCACCAAGAAGACAATGATGATGATGATGATCCTTTTTTTCGGGATAACACAGCCACAGACGTGGAGTCTACTGGAGATGATGGGTTGTATGTCAGGGATGATCATGATGAAGGAATTTGGGTAGCCCTAGCAAATGATGGACAAACAACTGTCAACATAAAGAGAAAAAGTAAAAGGAAGAGAAAGAGTTAAACTAAACATGTATGATGCTTTACTATATAATTTACAGCTTTATGTCAATAACATGTATTCCTTTTGTCTTACTATAGACTAATGTTTTGCTTATGTACTGATGTTTTGACTTTTGAACAAGTATTGAAATGAGTTCTCAAAACAAGGAGAATGACTCCACCTCCAAGGAAAAGGAGATTAGGCGTGGTAGAACCATTTTGAAGGATGTTGCTAAGGCTAAAAAAGAAAATAGGAAATTTGAGGTAACATAGCCAGTAATTCACGAATTTGAATATAGTTATTTGCAAATTCAAGATTAATTAACAATGTTATTTCTTTATTGTTATTAGGTTGGATGGAATAACAAAGATCAACCCATTGACCCCAACAAGGCAAAATTTGTAAGTTATCTTGGGCTTGTTGCCCAGGCTTTGGTGCCAATTACTATTGATGACTGGAAGACGATACCACAACATATAAAAGATAAAGTCTGGAATGATGTAACGGTAATATTTCCCTTCTCAATTGTTAATTTAATAGGTACTAGGTAATAATATTAGCTTTAATTAAAGTCCTTTATGTGAATTATTTTATAGCAAGCTTTTGAACTTGATGAGAGCCGAATGAAATATGTGCTTGGAAAAGTTGGTGAATGTGCAAGAGGCTTCAGAAAATAGTTGGGTAAACTTGTTTATGACGCAGAAGGGAATATTAACGATCATCCACCACCAAAATATGCATCCATTATAGCAATGGATGAATTGACAGAATTTGTATCTATGCGTACAAGCGAAGAATTCCAGGTAATAGAAAATCTCACTTATGTAATTACATCTCTTTTAATCTAATTACACCTGACTTATTGATCTATGGTTTCCCTTCTTTTAACAGGAACTTAGTGAAGAAAATCGGGCAAGAGCATCTACTTATTCCCATAAGTATAGAAAATCGCGTTTAGGATATGCCCAACTTGTGCAGAATATGGTAAGTCTAATAACAATCTAACTTGGCTATTCAAATTTCCCTCTTAATCATCTAAGTTAATTGTGAACAGTTGCGGGAGATGGGTCCCAATGTTATTTCTGTCCCCCGTCACGAACTGTGGAGGGCCGCCCGCCTTATACCAAATATGTGGACGAGTAGATTCTCTTTTATTAGGTTCCTACAAAGATATCTCCAGAAAATAAACAACAATGTCAATATATTGGTCAAACATTCATTGATAGAAACCAACCCAACATGTTGTTTCTAGCACCATACAATACAAGGTTAGTATTGTTTTGTTTCTTTTTCAATTATCAATGTGACACATACATCCTAAATCAACATAATTTGTATGGATCATTGGATCTTGGTTGTTATCAATATCACAGCAGAATAGTTTGTTATTTGGATTCATTGGGTGTCAATGTTGGACAACGTGCAGAAATAAGAAACATGTTTGATGCGTAAAAATGTGTTTGTTTAGACACTTCTTTATTTATATATGTTCCATTATTCAACTTATTAACTTGCATGACATTTCTTTTATTTGTTAGAGCTATCAAGGTGTATCGTGCAAACAAAGGTACTAAAGTGTCTAAAATCAAATTTAACAACATAAAATGGATGAAGATAAAGGTTTGTTGACAAGGCCTTAAATCACTTACATGAAAAGGCAATTATAATTCACTATAACTTTATTGTTTTTACTTTGCAGTGCCCTCGCCAGGATAATGGTTCAGATTGTGAGTATTATGCGTTAAGGTTTATGGAGGAAATTTTATTCTGTAGTCAAAATGGAGTAATCCCCCCAGCAGTATGGTTTTATTTTTATAATTATATACAGTTGTCATAATTTCTTACATAATAATACAAATTAATATTAACTTGTTTTTACTTTGATGTTTTAATTTGCAGTACTTCCCTGCCTATAGGTTCGACAAATACTCTCCTGAACAAATAGAAGAAGTCAAGCAGGAGTGGTGTCGATATATCTTTGATAATTTTATATGCAAGAAACATCTACTCATTTTGGTATGCATTTATGGATTGATGTTACCATTATAATAGTTGTTGTTTAATTTAGGGTTTCTTGATTTGTATACATTGTCTATACAATCTCTTAACATGTGGTTGAACTTTGTTTGCTGGATTAGAATGGTTATAATTGAGCTCTAACAGGTATTTAGCTATTTGGGGAAGCTGATAATACAACGGAAACTCTGTAAAAAATTTCTATAGAATTTTACCCCATTTTGTTGACACGAATATGTATAACACAAAATGAATTGGTTAAGACTGAGCTCTGACAAACATTTCAACTATTTTGGGAAGTTGAAAATACAGTGGAATCTTTGTCAAAATTCATTCCATGTTGTTGGCATTAATATATGTATCTTGAAATGAATTGGTTAATACTGAGTTGTGACAAGTATTTAGCTATTTGGGGAAGCTGATAATACAGTTGAAACTCTATCAACATTTCTGTACAGTTTTACTCATTCGTTAATATTGGCACTAATATTTTCCCATGAAATGCATTGGTTATAACTAGAAATGTATAATTCATAAATGTATAACTTGTTTTTTGAATGTTACTTTTATATAGATAGGTTTGTTAAAATCTTAGTTTTATATAAGTTGTTATAATCTCAGGTTTATATTCATTTTTGAAAGAAATGAATCAAATATTAGAATCTGAATTTTATTTGATGTCCAGTATAAAAAGAAGAAAATTAAAATAAAAGATTTTCACCGCGGTTCAAATATCCAACCGTGGTAAAAAAGTACCAGAATTTCACGGTTGTCTACCCTTTTCTACCGCGGTTAGAATTCAGAACTACGTTAAAAGAGTTACTCAATTACTGTGGTTGCCGAAAAGTAACTGTGGTAAATACTTTTATCCGAACGCAGTAGAATGCGGTTTGTAACATTAAAAGGTCACGCGAAACTGCGGTAAAAAGTCTTTTCTGTCATAGTGTGAGTCTCACTAACCTCATTAAAGGGTGTGTGGTGAGAAGATGATTGATCAAATTATCATAAAGAAGGTTATGGCTCTCTGACCCCATGATTTGATTACAATGCAGTTGCCATAAAGAAATCCAAGAATGTGGATAAGATGAGGATTGAAGAGCTCCAAGGCTCTTGAGACACATAAACTGAGACTGAATGAAAGAAGTGTTAAGAAGTCTATTGATGAGGCATAATTGTTTAAGCTACAAGAATGTTCTTTTAAACTAATTAAGTCAAGTTTTTATTAGGTAATATCTGAGTGATAAAATTAACAGAAGTCATAAATAAATAATCCAACTCTACTTAGTTAAATAAGTATTTTTAAATATTTACTTAAATTAAACCTAACTTATTTGTTAATAAAAAAGTTAGATCTTAAATTCTAATTGGTTAAAATATTTTTCTATCCATAAAAAAAACTACGCATTACTTATTGATATAGGACGAGTATTCTTCTTTTATCAAGATACTCTCCTTAATTATAATTAAACCCTATATAAATTGTGTGAGTTTTTTTTTTAGTTTTTAAAAACTATTTTGAAAATTATTTTGTAAATCTATTTTATATTATATTTCATTTATTTCTAAAGACATCTTTAGACTGAAAAGTGAAAATATTTTTAAATTGTTTTTGTTTACTATCTTTTAAAACTGATAATTTTTCAAAATAGATAGTAAAAAAAATTACCTAAGGTCTATAATGGGTGGTTGTGAGTTTTTAGATTTTAGTTTTTAAAAAATTCAATCAAGTTTTTACAACTCAAAACTAAAAACCTTTTACGGTTTTTCAAATGGACGTTTTATACTTTTAGGGCCCGTTCGGGGTAGTTACGAGTTTTCACTTTTTGGATTTTAAAAATTTTCAATTTTTACAACTTAGAACCAAAAACTGAATAGGTTGTCTAGGGTGGTTGCGAGTTTTCGGTTTTCAAAAAATTTTAACTAACTTTTTAAAACTCAAAACTGAAAACTAAAAACCATTTTTTGTGGTTTTCAAATGAACGTTTTGAAAACCACAAAAAGTGGTTTTTAGTTTTCAGTTTTGAGTTGTAAAAACTTAGTTGAAATCCTTTGAAAACCAAAATTGAAAACTCGCAACCACCCCAAACAGCACCAGGTTTTCAAAACAGATATTTTTTAAAACCACAAAAAGTGATTTTAAGTTTTTGGTTTTGAGTTGTAAAACTTTAATTCAAAATTTTTAATTAAAAATCAAAAAGTGAAAACTTGCAACCACCCCAAACGGGGCCTTAGTTTTTAAAAACATGTTAAAGTAGTTTTAGATTTTTTAGTTTTTAAAAACTAAAAATAGTTACACTTTTTAAAATTGTCTGTCAAACGAGTTTTTAAAACTGTAAACAAATAAGCACTGAAAGTTGCTTTCAAAAAACAGAAATCGAACAGGGTATTAGGCACCTCTCAAGGTGTAACATCCTAAAATTTCTAGAACAGATAAAATAAAATAAAAGGGAGGAATAATAGTATTAATATTATCTTTATTATTATTATTAGTAGAGATCATAATATTTAATTAAAAAGGGGATGAGTGGGTTGGAGTAGGCCCAACCCAATTAGATGTTTAAATAGGAGAAGGGTTATCTATTTCACTCTATCCTTTCTTCAAACGTCAGATAACCAAATCCTAGGGAGGAGAGAAGCGACTCCACAAGGAGAAGTTGTCGCAGAGTAGATCATCAAGGGAGTTCTGCCATTCGTTTTTTATCGTCAATCCTAAGGTACGGGGGGGAACGGGTGCTGCTATGTGTATGCTGGAGTGCTTGGGTAGTGAGGGCAACAATAAGTCCCTCTAGGATTCTTAAATTTAAATTATGAATGATGAATTGTCTGTAATATGAAGAAATTCGTGATTGTTGTGATGATTATTGTCATGTTCTTGTTGGAATTGAGAGTAGGAAGCGAGATTGTCGAAAGGGGTCAAATTAGGATTTGGGAGAGATATTTCATAAATTGATCTGATTCTTGATTTAACTGTAATCTATTGATATAATTGATGAATTGATTGATATTAATCGGTAAAAACAAGTCTAATTGAATTAGGGACTTAAAGATTTAAGTAGAGATTGAAGAAGGGGATTGAAAGGGGCAAATCGCAGGTGCAGTCGCGTTCTACGACACTTGCACTCCACCTGCGCTGAGCGCAGGATGGAGCGTAGCTCTCTGGGACCTGCGCTGAGCACAGGGTGGAGCGTAGCCCTCTGGAACCTGCGCTTCGCTTGCGCTGAGCGCAGAGTGAAGCGCAGAAAGAAACGCAAATTAAGCCTTTTAATTACAATTTCAACAGATTCCTTCCAAATTTCGGATAGTTTCTCTTAAAACGTGAAATTGAGATGGATGTTTACCTAATATATGAGTTGTTTTGTGGGATTAATGAGATTAAATTGGATGTATAGAGTGTATTAACTATGGCATGAAGTATTATGGTGTGAGTATTTTATGTGATGTACTATGTTTATAATATTCGTTATGTGATGTGGAATGATTAGAGTATGTGTCTTTTATTCAAGATGTGATGTGGAATGAGTAGAGTAGGCTATGTTGTATGAGAAATGTATAAATGATGATTGATGCATTGAGCATGAGCATTTGATATGTGACTGTATGAGATGACGTTGATGTATTGAGCATGAGCATATGAGATGTGATTGTATGAGATGACGTTGATGTATTGAGCATGAGCATATGATGTATGAAATATATGAGATATATGAGTAGCCAAACGTGGCTTAAATACCCTAGCCCAAGAGAGGGGCAGCGAGCAGGGTTCGGTGACCATGATGGGGGACATTCTATGCACGAACCCATCGAGGGGTGCAACCTATTGGCCAAGAGAGGGCATTTAACGGTAGGGCCATCATTGGTAACAACTAAGGGATTTGATGAGGTGTGCCCATTGTGCGGAGTTCCAAATCATGACTCTTAGGAAGAGGCATTGTGCATGAGCATAGAGTGAGCATACTTGTCATTTCATGATTGTTTGAGAAGTGTGAATTATATATTTGTGTGAAATTAACGTGATGAATATAAAGAGTGTGGATTAATGTTGTGTATGGTGATGGGTGGGGAATAAGGGTAGCCTTCTGTGTTGCATGTATATGTATGTATTTTTTCCTCACTGTACTCTTATGTGTTTTTTTATAGGTGATGAAGAGGGCACTCAATGTGCCGAATTTTAAAGGGACAGGGTCTCGCTCTGATAGGTGTGACATCGGGGATTAGTGTCTAGGAACTTCATTTCTTTATTTTTCTAAGTAGAAATTTAGAAAGATTATTTTAAAAAGGGTCTTACATGGCCAAGACATATTTTTATTATGTTGATAATTTAGTTTTGAAAACCTTGATTTCACCTTTTATGGAAATTTAGTTTGATTTGGATTAAGTAATTGTTTAAATGAGGATTGTAAACCTTTTTACCTCGATGATGACTATAAACCTTTCTTATATTTCAATTCGATGATTGTATTAGTATTTGGGGTAGAAGGATGTCACACATGGTGCATAACATTGTTTTGAAAACTGGACTGGACCAACTGGTTCAACCGGTTAACCGGTCTGTTGAACCTTAAAAATCGTCCGAGCTCAGAACTGGTGAGAACCGGTAGGGAGCCAGTCGAACGAGCAAAAATCGGTGTTGAAAACTGGTTTGAACCGGTGTTGAAAATCGGTTTGTTACACATAGATATTTATTATTTTGCCAGTAATTTATATTAATTTACAACTTTATATATCTTATATTTTATGATTTCGTGTTATTCTATTATTTGAAATATTATATAAATAAAAAATTATATTTAATTATAATCGGTTCGACACCAGTGCCTTCACCGGTTCAATTACCGGTCCGATTTTTTAAAACATTGGTATATTATTCTTTCAATTCAAATTTAAGTACTCTCTAAATTGAATTTTGTATATTAAAAAAGTCTTAATAACAAATATATAACTCAAAAATAATAAAAAAATCCCTCAATAAAATTAAATTCTAAAATAAATTCTAACTAAATACATAATCTTATTTTAAATATAAATTTCTTTAATTATTATATTTTACTTAAGATAAGATGTCTAAGAAATTTTAAATGAAAAATATATTCTAAATAATTAAAAATTCTAGATAAATTCTAATCAATGCAATTTTTCTTTTATTTTTACGGCATAAAGAATAATAGTTTTTTTTCCCTCCACACTTATTGGATGGATGGTACCACGAAAGGTATTTTTCATGAATGTGATAAAATATTCCAAATATATATTGTCAGCGATACGACAAAACGGTTTGAACTACTTGCTATTATGTAAATAATTAAATTTGAATTCATTGGTATTGTGAGCTGTCTTTGATGGGAAATAATAAATATCCACTTTGACTCGATTTAGAGAAAACCGGACCAGGAGCCCAATTTGATTTTGGCGGAGGGAGGTATGATCGAGTTTAGGATCGGGTTTGGGATATTATAATTAAATAATTATAATTATAATTATAATAATAATAATTAAATAATAAAGATAAAACTTATATATTTTTCTTAAAATATGATATAATTTTTAATTTTTAATTTTTTAATATTTTTAATGTTTATTTTTATATATTATTTAAATTAAAATATATTAAATATATGATTTATTTAAAAATATGTATTTAAACTGTACAGTAAAATCCTTCACCCGTCCCTTGTCATGCCTAATTAGGAAATACACAGTCTGTTTCTTTTTACGTTTAAAAGGATTTTAACCCTCTCTTTGTTTGAAGTGAGATTGAGAAGAGAGAGTTGAGGGGGAGAGAGAGATAGGGCCGAGAAAGTAATACCACCGCGTTTGATATAGAAGGGGAGAGAGGGAGATTGAGCAGCATTTTGAGTGCAGAACGCGGGGTCCCAAGGAGCTTTTTCTCTCTTCTCACTGCAGCAGGGAATTAGGGGAGAGTTGAGGGTAGATGTCTGAAAAGACAAATTAATCCTTCTAAATATGTTGTGTATGTACAATGTTTTGCCAAATATAAAGGGTAGTTATGTATTTTTAACTTTCTATAAATATCTCTCTCCCTCATTTCTACACAATCAAACAACTATCAAAATTAATTTCTCTTACAATAAAAAATTAATTTCTCTTACAATAAAAAAAATTAATTTCTCTTCCATTTCTTCTTTATTTCTCTCATACCAAACAACCTCAAATCCTATTTAATTTCTCTACTATTTCTCTCTTCTCTATTTTTCTCTTTCCTATTTTTCTATTTAAACCGACATAATGGAAAATGTCATTTAGGCTTTAGCATAAAAAAACATTTTCTATTTTTGAAAACTACAATTAAACCATGAGTTAAACAACCTTACTCATGGCATTTTCCTGTAACATAAAAACTAAATTACTGAGGAGAAAAACAAATGCTCATAATCGTATTATTCATGTTAAAGGTTGTAAGTTCGACCAAAAAAAAATTGTTAAAGATTGGAGCCGCCAAATGAACTAACTTGACTGGGTCAGTAAAAATTTGTAAAAATATTAGATTCAGATACTTATTTTAAAAATCAGAATAATTTTCATATTTTCTTAACTAAATCCAATAAAGACTATTATCCATCAAACCCGTAGAAAATATCAATAATTCATAAAAATCACAAAAAATATGAACTAACAATAAAAAAATACACATAAAAATATAAGATTTAAATACTTATTTTAAAAGTCTAAATAATTTCTGAAATTTTTACTCAATCGAACAAAATCCACTACTCAAATTAATTCTGAACGATCAATTAGTTTAAATTGTCAACTCCAACCTATTACTCTAGTCTCAAATATAAGCAAAAGTTAATTAATTTATGCTAATTACGAATATTAGTTGAGCTTATTAAATTTTCTCAAACTCACATAAAATATAACAATATTTACTAAACTAGCTTTTTTAATATTTATTGCAAAGTGAAATATTGATTAGAATATACAAATTAAATAAAAGTATTATAAAGATACTAACATTTAATAAAATGGAGGTATTTAATTTTTACTTATATTTAAGACTAATAAAATTAAAATTTGAATTACTTATATTTAATAACATATATAGCATAATGGGCCGATAGATCAATAAACCTCACAATCATACATGTCGGTGTAAGCAATTCCCGAAGTCACACGTCTATGTGACCTGTGTGTAGTACGTTGAGTGGTGATCATAATTAACAGTATTTTTTCCTCTGATACGAATGAAAAAAAAAAAAATAACAGATCATAAAAAAGGAAATGAAAGCGTTACTATTATTCGTTGATCCATCCGTTTCTTTTTGTGTCATTTTAGAATCTTAATTTTTTTTAAATAAGTGTCATTTTATATATTAATACAATAATAAATATTATTTATTTAATTTTACTAATTTTTTTAATTTAATTCTTTTTATTTTAAATATTTATTATAAAATTATATCATAAATATTTTACAAGTTCAAAATATCGATAAATGTATTATTTATATTTTTAATAAAAGTTTATGGTATAGAAGTAAAAATAAGCTTAAAAAAGAAATTTATTTCATTATAAAAAATATTAAATACATTAATAAAAAAATATATTTACAAAAAATAAACTAAAAAAATATAATTATTATATTTTTGTATTCTCGTGAAAAACTTTAAATAATAGATAAGAAAAGAAGGGAGTATTATTTATCTCATAAACGAAATCCCCATCCCATCAGCTAGCGGCAGGTTGCCTATTCCTTGACGTGAGTGTAGTCGATTGTGGAAGGGTCATATTTTGACCCAAGCTGTACCATAAAATCAGCGCAGGAGTTGCTTTCCAGTTTCCATCATAACGTAGTGAATAGAGACAGACCAGTCCATAACTCCCTCGGATATTTTTTTAAGACAAATTTAATTAAATTACATGTATTAATAAAAGTAATTAAAGTTATTTCCTTCGTTTTTTTAATCTATTATTTTAATATTTTAAAGCGTACAATAATAAATATTATTTATTTAATTTTATCATTTACTTAATTTGATTTTTTTATTTTAAATATTTATTATAAAGTTATACTTCCTACGTCCCTTATTATATAAGATATTTTTAATTGTTTTACATAATTTAAGAAAAATTAGTTAATGTATTGGTCTTTTAAAAAAAATAATAGCATTCCAAGTATACCATTATTTAAAAGTCACTATATTTTAGAGACATTAATTGTGACATGGTGGAAGACTCTAAAAGTCATTTTCCAATGGTTTGTAGTTGAGCATGTGGGTAAAACTTTATTAATTATTCACACTCATCAATATATGAGTAATAAAAAGAGTTGAATATTAATCAAGGGCAAATATGAAAAAAAATAATTTATCTAAAAATCTGCAAAGGGTCTTATATTAAGGGACACTCAATTCTTCTAGAATGAGTCTTATAAATAGGGACGGAGGGAGAGTATCATAAATGTGTCTTAATAAATGCACTCTTTATGTTTCCAATAAAAAATTATGGTAAGAGGTAAAACAAATTTAAAAAAGGAATTCATTTTATTGAAAAAAGAGATATTAAATGCATTCATGAAAGAAAGAGAAAGGGCATATTTGAGAAAAAATGAGCTAAAAAGATATAGTCATTGCATTCCTTAATCCTTGTGCAAAAACTTTAAACGACAAATAAAAAGAAACAGAGGGGGTAGTTAATTTTATTGGAGTTTTAAAAAATAATTTAATTTTCTACTTTTACCATTATTTAATATCATTAACTAACTCCCACTATAATTGATAGTTGAAAAGACATTAAAGTTAATAAGGGTAAATAAAGAAAATAGTAATAAATACTACCTTGAAATTGTAAAGTACCTTATAAATAGGACCATAAAAATTTGTATAAAATGCCTTATAAAAAGGACCAGAGGGAATATTATATTAGCATATAAATGATACTTTGAGATGGTTGCTGCAAGGATATATATATATATATATATATATATATATATACACACACACACATACTAGAGCTATTTGTGGGATGTGTTGGGATGAGTTTTACTTACTTTTCTAATCTCGCCTTAACTTTTGACCAGGTCAATTCTATAAACTCGAACATGTTTACAAATCCGAAGAGACTTGATAATGTGTAGGTCTAAGAAAGATCAGGTTAAGTAGAATAGGACCGGATTGACCCGATGTAATGTCCTAATTTCTAAATTCAAGAATAATGTCCGTTGGAGACACTATTTCGGATTCTTGAAATTATTTCGTGCCATTATCGATATCAATACATACACATTCATAAACGCTTAGGTAACTCCAACGATTACATAAGCCTCACATAGACCGTATACATACATATCAAGTCTTCTAATATATGTGTCACTCAGTGGCCCAAAACTACAATCCACCATAAATACATAATCTCTACCCTAATACTTCCTCCATTTCAATTTGATAGTCGTTTTAGAAAAATAAATTTTTTTCATAATATGAGTCGTTCTCTAGTTTCTATGTGAGTATTAATGTTAGTTTTCCATTTTTACCCTCCCACTTTTATGGGAAAGAAACTTAAAAAACTGTGCATCACACTACTCATTAATGTATTTAGGTCAAATGAGAAAAAATGTGTAGTAAATTAATAAGGGTAATTTAGTAAGAGTACTATGTCTTTTAAGTCATTTATTATTATTCTTAATCTGTGTGTTGAAACCTTAAACGACTAACAAAATGAAAAGGAGGGAGTACAACATAATATAATTCAAATACATCCATATCCCTCAAGGGAATAAACTAAACAGCTAGAAGTGGGAGAATTCACTCAAGGACCTTCAAACTCTCCACCCAAGTATCCAGCCAGACAATCCTGCATATCTAAAATAAATTCACAGGGGTAAGACTAATGTCTCAGTGAGCAAAGCATGCAGCAGGCAGTGTAGGTAAGCAGGCGAATGCAATGCAACAAAACAAGTTACTATACAAACATAAGCTTTATCAAAATGAATCTCTAAAAACATTTCTAACAATATGCATGAGCTGCATTTCCTGGAAGGAGGGGTCTTATCTCTATCTCTAGGGCTAGACCTGAGCTCAGATTACGCCAAATTACTCCGGGGACAGAAGTCCAAGTTTTACTCTTGGGACCGAAGTCCAATTTGTTGAGTCTCAAAAATGTTATTAAGCAATTAATAATGTTTTAAGTCTCATAATCCTAAGTTTTAATGTATAACAAATTTGGTTAAAGTATTCTGAAAAATAGTACAAATTCTCTTAAAAGTATTTTCTGTGTTTCAGCAACCCTCTGAAAGAGCAACCCTCCGAAGCAAAGCAACCATCTGAAGTGGTGCAACCCTCTGAAGGAATGGAACCTTCTGAAGAGTTAGGACCTGCTGAAGTAAATCAACCCTTTGAAGAGATGTACTATTTGAAACATGAAGACCTGAAGATATCCAACGTGGCTTTCTGTCTGAAGTCAGAAGGCTTTCTGCTCAAGACTTAAAAGCGTTCCCAACGTCTTCTGCAACACGTCTTCTTAAGGAAAGATTACAGAGACCTTTTGCTTGTATTTGAATTATCTTACCAGAAAGGGAAACCTCTGTATCATAGTACCTGAAGTGTGTCAGGACTGAATCATCCCCGCACACCTGCATTGTTCAAAGTCAGAAGCTATCAGAAGATTGTCTCACAACGGTTCCTATAGCATTTAATGCTATCTCTCAACGGTGTTTTTAGCAATCTTCAACGGACTTAAATTCATCCCTATATATAGCTTCGTGAAGGACTTCAAAATGAAAGAGAGAAGAAAAGATATCAAGCCAATACTCTGCAAAAATTTACGCTGCATACTCTCTGATTAATTCTACACAAACTTTCATTTATCTTGAATTCTACTCAGTTACCTTGTACAAGTGTTTCTGTTTAAGTTAGGAACTTGTTTAGTTCAGTAACTTAAACCAATTTCCTTATAAACACTTCTAAGTGTCTGAGAGCCTGGAAAGGCTTGGTGGAAGAAAGAATACTCGTTGTTGAGCTGGAGAGGCTTGTTGTTTAAAGAATACTTGGGTTTTAGCCTGGAGAGGCTTGTCTGCAAAAGAATACTTGGGTTTAGAGCCTGGAGAGGCTTGACTGTAAAAGAATACTTGTAATCTCTTAGATTGGTGGAAATCCTTAGTTGTTTGGTTTTGGGACTGGACGTAGCTCACAGTGGTAATGGGTGAACCAGTATAAATCTTTGGCTAAGTTTTCTCTTACCCTTAACTCATTTATATTTGGTTTATACTAACTTGGAGGGTTTGAAAATTGTTTTATAACTTAAAGCTAAAAAACTATTTTACAGATATTGAAAATAAGTTTTCCAAACTGTTTTATTAAACTTGCTGAAGTTACTTCAACAAGTATAAAACTCCAATTTTCAGCAAGTTATAAAAGCTTCTTTGTGAAAAGTGTTGCTTGTGAAAGGTTTTCCTTAATCAGTTTGAAATTTATAAAACACTATTCAACCCCCCTTCAAGTGTTTCCTGTGGTTTCTACACAATTACTCTAGGGACCGAAGTCCAATTATCTCTTTCTTAATCTCTGGGGGCTAAAGCCCAAGTGTCTTATTTATTCTCAAACAGGCATATCGTGACTCATAACTTCAAATAGATGCACAATATAGTCATGATATTCAGTGAGACTAACAAATAAAATCCATATTTAACAATAATACCAATTCAAAGCCTAAATGAGGATTTCTAACTCAAACACCATCAAAACATGAAATACATCTAAAATCAATCGGTAAATATTCATAAACGATCACATACAACCTCAAGAAAGGGAAAGAAAGGAGTGGGCATATTGGGGAGTACTCATACAATATTGGAGTGGTGGTGTGTGAGCTTTACTCACCTCAAAGGAGCTAAAAGAGAAGAGGAAAGACGTTAGGGAAGATTGGGGGTGAAGATCCTTGGCTTCTCCTCCTCCTACTTGGCTCCAAGAGCTCCTTCTCTCTCTAGAAATATCCCTCTCTCACTAGAAATAAAAGGAACGGAGGAAGAATGAAGAAAGTAACCCTAATTTTATGTTTTTAAGACTGGGGCGCGTGGTCTCGCTCAAGCGAGCCCTTCTCGCTTGAGCGAAAGCGCAGAGAAATTCTGAACTCGTGTTCTCCCTCAAGCGAGAATGCTCCAGAGTTGATCCCTCCTCTCTGGATGAATTTCGCTTGAGAGAAACTCTCCTCGCTCAAGCGAAATTCTTCCAGAGAGCACTCCACCTCTGAATGAATTTCGCTGGAGCGAGGCCCTTCTCGCTCAAGCAAAATTCTTCCAGAGAGCACTCCCTAATTCTCCTATTTCTCGCTTGAGCGAGAGCCTTCTCGCTCAAGCAAGAAAACCAGATTATAACTTCCCCAATTTTACAGATATGATCGCTCAAGCGAGCCCTTCTCGCTTGAGCGAGAACCTCAGGACCTAAAATCCTGATTTCTCACTTCTAACCATTTCTAACTTAGCTCCACCTACTTTTCCCTAATTCTTTTGACAACATACCTTTCCGACTTAGTTCCCCGTCATCTAAACCTCTTCCCCTCATCTCTATACCTTATGATTCCCTCTGCCTCAGGGTGTGATTTCACTAAGTTTGGTCTATAGTTGTGGTTGACTACACTTGGTTTTCCTTCCAAACTCGCTTGAAACTCATGGCTCTTAGTGTATTTACCTAATTATTGTCTATATTCACATTCTAACCCCCAAATTATCCCTTCTACTACTAATCTTCCTCTCTTGTCCGGATTCACAACCTAATGTTTTCACTATACTTTCTAGCCCCTAATTTTGGGATGTTACAATTCTACCCTGCTTAAATAAATTTTGTCCCCAAAATTTGCCATACCAATCCTCCGATCTACTAGTCTATTTCTCTGTTGCACCAAGAATTGATAACTAATCCCCATATCTCCATTCCTGACACCGTGAGATGCATTCTATTGCCTCCCTACGTCTTAGGGTGTTCCTAAGGGTTTTCTCTACATTCCCATATCATCTAGCGTTTCTCCCTATCTTATCTCTATTCTATAACTCCCTTCCGGCCTCGAATTGAACATTTCCCTACCAGACCATCATCAGCCTCAACTCTGATTTGTAGGTTAGTTTCCTAAATAAAAGGTGTAACTGCCGGTTGTACTCAAAGTATTTACCCAATTGCATTCGTTTCAAGATGTTTGGATTAAATTTGAGGGAGTGGAATATGGGGCGTATAATTATCTTTCCCAGCTACCCCTTCCGGGAGAGTGAATCGATCACTGAATGGACACTAGAGCTATTGGAGTGGCACAAAGATCGAGGTCTAATGACATACAAGGGCTGAAGCCAGGCACAAGTCACAACTTCCATCCCCAGGAATGGGGTGAAAAAAACAAATGGGTTGCAAATAGAAGGGGGTGATTGGCTCTCCCTCATTGGTCATTTCCCAGAATGGTCTTACCTCAATCGTAGGAGGTACTAAGGACAAACATGAGTCGAGAGGTTACTGCCATCGCCAGCCCTCCCAAGAATTGAGAGGGTAGACACCTCTAACACCTGGATTTGGGTTAAAGAGACCGATGCTAAGGGACCTAAAGGTCCTCTACTCGGGAATAAGACTTAGGGTGTACAAGTTTCTAGGTATGCGCTAGCTTACGCCTAACCGGTAGAATGACAGGTAAAGACAACTCTAACTGTAGTTGGATGGCAAGGAAGTAAACTGGGGCGAATCCTGATTAACACGTACCTGGGGATTCTTAGAGGATGTAGGAGTTCTGGAGACTTGGTGCCCCATCCGAGCCCGTAAATCTAACGGGTTGAATGGACAAACCTAACTTCCTGGTCAAGACTAACTACCTACTCCTACCCTCTTTTGTGAAATAAGCCCTTCCCAGGGTACTCTATCTCTCCCGAGTGTCAAAGGTCTACTGAGAATTGATTGGGGTTCCTGTTGTGCAACCTCGATCTCACCATCTAGTAGTGTAATTCCTCGATAGCCTCGTGACGCTCCAACTATCTCTTGGTCTACATCCGTAATCTACACCCGACTAAGTTTCCTTATCTTCTCCCACCGCCCTCTCACAGGCTACCCCCCTTAGGGACTAAGGCTTTCCTTCCTTGGTGGCACTAGTGTTTCCCTTTTGGTGACGCCTCTAATCCTACGAGAAGTTTATTTGATCCATTCCTCCCCACTCACTCTAATCCTAGGTCTACCGTCCGTGCACCTCCCGGTACTATACCAAAAAAGGCTTTTTATCGCGGTTCCGGGAGGCTTTTTACCGCGGTTACGACCGCGTTCTACCGCGGTGAGATAAAAGAAATTTACCGCGATTACTTTTTGGAACCGCGGTAATTGAGTAAGCCTTTTTATCGCGGTTCCGAAAGTAACCGCGGTAAAAAAAAGGTGAGAAGTTTAAAAATCTGGGGCTTTTTACTGCGGTCGGATTAAGGAACCGAGGTAAAGAGCCATAGAGTATCGCAGCTATTCTGTAGTTAGTGTCTAGTTATTTTATTAAAAATCCTAACAAAAAGCAAAATTTTAGGATACTCTCTCCTGCTATACATAAATTATCATAGCATGAAATAATAATGAGGATTAATCTCTAAAATTATTGGAACCAAAATAATATTATTCAATAAGCATTTTAAGTAAAGCAAAAAAAAATGGTTTTAAACTTGAAGTGTCCCTGTCAATGGACTTTACATGCTTTATAGAGTAGGATAATAGATGAAAACTATATTCCATTTAGAATAATCATATCACTAAATTACATTATAGTTTTACTATCTTGTAATATCAAACAACGTTAGACTAAATTATAGTATTCAAAATGATTATAATAAAATTTAAATTAAATCACAACTTTTAATCCTACTTTCCTAATGGAGATCGAAAGTAAAATCTACCTGCCAAGTGCTTTTTGGAGCATGCTCATGTGAAGCATTGAATTAGGAACTTTTCCACTTGGCCGGTTTCCCATATACACAATATAAGCCTGCATCCACGAAGTACATGACAGAATTATATGAAGAATTATAAGAATTAAACTCATATGCAATTAATTAACCATTTAACCAAGGCAAGGATCAAGAGAAAACAGAACATGAAAATGGACTATATATGAGACTACAATTACTAGCTGTTGAAAAAAATAGCATGCCTCTGTCTTTGGTCTATTAAATTGTCCTTGAAAAAAATGCAAATTATTGACATTGTCTAAATCCATGGACAAGCCAAGGAAGAGGGTACCCCATCTACTCCCATCGGATCAAACAACAAGTATTAATACTAGCTATATATCTATAAGCAATTACAATAATAATCTTTAAAATTACAAGTCAGAACTACACACAAAGAGATAATTATTAATACTAGCTAGCTAGACATATATATATACTACGAAGAACCATGTAGATAAATCATATAGAAAGCTACAGAAACATATAGAAAGATAATTCATACCCAAGCAATCGTCAATATCACCATTAAAAATGATTATGATCCAGAAGACCAATTACAATAAAAAAAATCAAAATCCAATCTTTCTGTGAAGATCATTACATAAAGTTAAAAACAGGATCATGCTCAGCAACACTTCCATGCAAACTAAACAGAAGGATTTGAACCAACATGAACCAAATTTACATGAGATATTAACAACTAAAATAACAACATAAAACTTTCCATGAAAACCATCAAATAAAGTGAAAGATAAGATTGAATATTCAAAAGGTTCCTGCTCAACAACACTTGATTGCAAACCAAACAAATTTTAAGGTCAATAAAGATGGAATTGTCATATTATTGATGGCAGTTTGTAGAAAGTGACACACCTCAAACTGAACTAACCAACTGTTATTCCCTTATACAAATCCCTTATCAGAATGGTAAGCTGAGTGCCCTTATCAAGACCATTTAAAACTGACCCGACATAGTCACAGCTTAGCAATAATAACTGGGTAACAGTAACCAAAATATAACATAATATTAGAAGCTTGGCCTTTGACAGTGAAGAAACTTCTTTTATATCAGAAGCTGCATTAGATGGACAAAAGTTTTAAAATTGATGTCTCTACACTTCAATCATGCAGCTGCTCTGGGTACTTTCATGCCAAATTAAAATTATGTAAAAAGTCAATTGCCAGGTGATGAACACATTTTTATTCACACTTTGCATAATTAATCTTAGCTTTCTTGGACTCTAATTGTGATTAAATCCAATGTTTTAATTGGAATTTACCAAATTGGGCTTTAACTGTAAATGTTGTTTAAATTCGGATTTTTAAGCCTACTGGCCTCCTTTTCTTGTTTTGATGATGTCTGGAGCTGTAGGTGTCCGATTTGAGTGATTCCAATGGCATTGGAAAGCTAACTTCCGGGGCTTTAATTTGATATGCTATATGACCATATTCCCATGAAGCAATTAAGAGCAGTTGCTGTTTCAAAATCGCCTACTGTTGCTGTCTGTCATAAGTCCGAATTTGATTAGTTTTGTAATTAGTTTGTGGGTCTGTTTTAATTAATTTCGACCCAATTAAGGCCTAATCAGATTGTTAGTAATTTAGGCTCTATAAATAGGTGTGTTGCTGAGTAGTTTGTACACTTTTTCCTCATTTTTCAGATTTTAGAAAAAAGACTCTTAACTTTCCCTCTCTTTTTCTCTCTTCTTCCAATTTCCGTTTTGGCTCTTCTTCTTCCTTTTCTTCAATTCTCCACTTTCTCCATGGAAGGCTGAGCATTGAGGATTGATTCTAAAGTATCATGAGCATTGGATGTTGAGGTTCTTTAATTGAATTTCGAATTTTAATTTTCTGTGCAAATTCCTTCTTCTCCTAATCTCTATAATTCTAGGTTATTGAATCTTGAATTGGATGAATGCTTATTGAATTCGGTTTTTGATTCATGATCTGAAATTAACATTTTAGTTTGCTTAATCCTAAAATGTATCTACTGTTTGCTTAACTCAATAGGTTAGGGATTAGGTTCTTGATACAAATTTGCTTAATTTTTGTATGAGATTGTTAAGAATTGATTGATGCTTCATTGATTAATTCGGATTTGCTGAGGAAATTGAAATAAATCTCTGAATTCGTGAGACATCCAAATGCGAATGAGCTTGTGAATCAATCTGTTTTTGTTGAATTGAATTAGGAATTTCGAATTCTGTTTTTGGAAATTTGAAACTATCATGAACAAACAAAATCCCCTTAATGTGTGTGTGTGTTGCTATGAGATTGAAATTTTGAATTTGTAATTGGATTCCTTGAGAGAGACGACTTTGGGTTAATCAACGTACTGCACTTTAATTCATTTTATTTGGTTGAGTACGACCTCGATCATCAGGATCATACTTATTACCAGCTAAACCATTATTAGACAGATAGCCATTTCTAGACACTTACCTTGATCACATATAGTATTCTACAACTAGCAGAAAGGGGTGGGAAAACACAAAATTTTGTCAAATATCTTACATTTTCACTAAGTTGAAGAGCCTAAAGTCACTAATAATGGACTTCAATTTGATGCTTATGTGAACAACTCCAACAAAGCTTCAGATGGAAGAAGTGCTGCTCCAGGAGAAAAACATTACATGGTTTAGAGTTTCAATTTGTTGATGTATCACGCTACTAAAATAAATCACACTAAAAAATAAGCTCATAATCTAGATAAAATATAAAACTGTCCACCCAATTATTGTCACAATCATTGTGAAAATCCCTACTAAAACAATAATCACGCCAATTATTGTCACAATCATTGTGAAACAAACAGGATATTTTTTGCAAGATCATCAAACCAAATTGACAAGAACTAAGCTCAAACTTCACAGAGATTTTTCCTATTTTTAGTCAGATTGATAAGAGTCAGAGCTTATCTATTTTGAAGTACGGGATACTATAAGCTAGGTAGATCCAACTTCTAACCTGAATACCAATAACCATCTAGTGAAAACTGCCACGAGAAATTTCACAGGTATAGTAAACCCTCAAAATGTGACATCCCAAGACCTTGGAAAATAGAGGAATTGACAAGTCATAAGGAAGAGGCTGATGACAACACATTTTTTCGTGGGTTAAAGTAAAGAATGCATACATGAGAATAAAATTACATCTCTTCAACAGATTTGAGGTGGTGCAAATGCTAAAAGGGGTAACCCAGGATATTAAATATTCAATTCTTTATGAAGTTCGTGTCATTACAGGATCACATACAGGATCACATAGCTTTCCGAAGATAAACTAGCATTCTGCTAGTATCAAACAGCTGTTGAAACCAAAATTTTAGCTCTCCCCTTCAAACATATTCATTAACATATTAAGTTATTGACTCAATACTTCGATAGATTACAAAATACAAAGTAATATATTAAGTAAAATTTACACACCTCTTACAATTTCCCCTATTTTTAACATTTAGTTCACAGAAAAATAGCCTCTTATTTCAGTACAACCTCTCTCGCTAACAGACTATACACACAGGAAAATGCTAAAATTCGCAATCTAAAACTGAATTGAGTTCCAATTCGACTCAAAACACGGCAACATAATTAGTAAAAGAAAAAATAAATATAAAAGGGGAAGACTCACCAGAACCTGAAGCTCGAGTTCTTGAACATGTGGGGCCTCGGTGTCCTTTTCGGAAAGGAACAGGTACGAACTTGATGAACCACAGGGAGGGAATGGAAGGGAACCGTAGAGAAGTGAGGGGTGATGGCCTTCTCCTCCCGCAAGTATTGCTTTGTCCGACGGTGACAAATGAGGGCTTCGAAGACTTAGAAGAGGAGGCGGAGGTGAGCGAAGGAGGCGGTGGTCGGAAGCTGGAGCAGGGGTGGCGTCGAAAGCTGGAGCAGGCGCAGCGGCGGACGGCGGCGCGGAGAGAGGTCTGAGGGAGGGAGAGCGGAATCAGGATTGAGAGGAAGAAGGGGGTTTGGGAGGTAGAAGGGAGAGAGGTCTCAGGATGGGTTTTTCCTGGAAGGGGATTGAGGGTTTAGTTTAATACCAAAATATCGCGGTTCCGAAAAGGAACTGGGGTTTATACCAAGGTGTGCTTATTTACCGCGGTTCTTGGTTACCAACCGTGGTAGTGTTGTCCAAAATTTAAAAAAAATAATAAAAACACAGCTTTATTAATATTATCGCGGTTGATTTTGGAACTGCGGTAATTTATCAGCTTCTTGCATTTTATCCCGGTTACTCATTGTAACCGGGTTAATTTGAGCGCGGTAAAAGCCCAATTTTGGCATAGTGCGGCGCCCTGCACAACCTAATCCTATGGGGTATTTCCTCTTGGCCTCCTAGAAAAGGTTGGAGTTTTTCTCAATTCGACCTCATGGAGTCTTTAACTCGCTAGGTTACCAACCTAGTTATTAAAGCTATTGATTCTCATGCTTACCCCCTAATATTGATCTTAACTCTCTCTTTCTCTCTTGTCCACCCTCGGGTTCTTTAATACCACTGATGACGTTCCCCGGATCCCTAGGTCACATGTTCAGTCATGAATTAAAACATACGATGGCTCTAACCCATTCCCCCGGTTATCCCAACTTTCTGTTGAACGAAGGAGGCTCTAGGGCTCAACAAGAAAGTCTTTCTTCTTGTTTGGAAAGGGGAGAAGTTACAAGAATCAAATAATTGGGACCGGAATGCAGGAGGGAACCGGTGACCCCTCGAGTATGCCTAAGGAAGACCTTTGGTGTTTAAGGAAATGAATGCTGCAAAGTGACACTAGACTCTCCTCGGAATAATGGGAGAAGTCTCAGCAAGAAGAAAGATAACAGGGCGCTTCTTGGTGGGGTCTAGCGAGTGACTTAGGGATGAAGGAAACATTTACCGACTTAAAGGCCTAGACAAACAGAGATCATGAAGGAAATAGGGTCAACTAAAGAATTATGATGTAGATAGGATTTTCGAAAAACGCACCTTCCATATACTTTCATCTTGGTGTGTCGTCGTCCCTAGGGATGGGGTTTTTCCTGGGAGCTGGTCGCTCGGGCCTCCACCTTTCTTTTCTTCTTCGAACAGTCCTTCGCCATGTGTCCTAGTTGGATACAAAAGTAACACCTTCCTTCCCCCCACAAACAAAGCCCTTTGTGGTTTTTCCCACACTCAAGCAAAGAGCAGTCTCACGTCTAGAACGTTGGGCAACCCTCCCAACAGTCACACTCCCGCCCGAGCTTTCCCCTGGCAACAACTCAACTCTCCCTCTCTTAAGCGGTGTCGGGAGATACCTCTCCAGAAAAAGGGTCCTGAAGGCCTCCCAGGTGATAGGGGTGTCCCAAGCCGCCATCCGGCCTTGAAGGCCCTTCCACCAAAGCTCCGCCTCTCCTTTGAGCATCAGAGGTGTAAGACGCACCCTCTGCTCATTGGAATACCCTTTGGCATCCAGGATCTCCTTGATCTTCCTAAATCAAATAGCCGTTGAGAAGTGGTTCGTGCCACCTTCAAAGGTGGGTGGGTAGCACAGCCAGAAACCTAAAAACCCATCCATCTGGTGATCCAAAACTGGAACTGTTGGGCCTTCTTGATCTATAAGTTGGGTATGACCGCTCTCCCCCAACAGGGTAGAGAGAACAATAGTCTGCTGGTTCAAGGTGCGAGTCAACCCTTCGATAGCCACAATGGAAGCATCCTGGGGGTTTCTCGTAGACCTACTCCTACTTCGCCTTCCTCTAGCCGTAACTCTATACACATTGAACAAAATATGGAGTTGATCAGCCTCTATATTTCATACAATGTATATAAGATCATAACTAAATTCAGACAAAAGATCCATCCACAATCCAATTGGATTGAACTTTTTTGATACCATAATGTAACGTCCTAATTTCTAAATTCAATGTACGTTGGAGACACTATTCCGAATTCCTGAAATTATTTCGCGCCATTATCGATATCAATACATACACATTCATAAAATTCTTAGGTAACTCCAACGATTACATAAGTCTCACTTAGACCATTCATACATACCAAGTCTTCTAATCTATGTGCCACTCAGTGGCCCAAAACTACAATCCACCATAAATACATAATCTCTACCCTAATACAACATAATATAATTTGAATACATCCATATCCCTCAAGGGAATAAACTAAACAACTAGAAGTGGGAGAATTCACTCAAGGAGCTTCAAACTCTCAATCCAAGCATCCAACCAGATAATCCTGCATATCTAAAATAAACCCACAAACATGGGGTGAGACTAATGTCTTAGTGAGCAAAGCATGCAGCAGGCAGTGTAGGTAAGCAGACGAATGCAATGAAACAAAACAAGTTACTATACAAACATAAGCTCTATTACAATGAATCTCTAAAAACATTTCTAACAATATGCATGAGCTGCATTTCCCAACAGGATGGGGTCTTATCTCTATCTTTGGGGCTAGACCTGAGCTCAGACTACGCCAAATTACTCTGGGGGACCGAAGTCCAAGTTTTACTCTGGGGACCATAGTCCAATTACTTTGGGGGACCGAAGTCCAATTATCTCTTTCTTAATCTCCGGGGGCTAAAGCCCAAGTGTCTTATTTATTCTCAAACAGACATACCGTGACTCATAACATCAAATAGATGCACAATATAGTCATGATATTCAGTGAGACTAACAAATAAAATCCATATTTAACAATAAATACCAATTCAAAGCCTAAATGAGGATTTCTAACTCAAACACCATCACAACATGAAATACATCTAAAATAAATCGGTAAATATTCATAAACGATCACATACAACCTCAAGAAAGGGAAAGAAAGGAGTGGGCATATTGGGGAGTACTCATACAATATTGGAGTGGTGGTGTGTGAGCTTTACTCACCTCAAAGGAGCTAAAAGAGAAGAGGAAAGACGTTAGGGAAGATTGGGGTGAAGATCCTTGGCTTCTCCTCCTCCTACTTGGCTCCAAGAGCTCCTTTTCTCTTTAGGAATATCCCCTCTCTCTAGAAATAAAAGGGACGGAGGAAGAATGAGGAAAGTAACCCTAATTTTATGTTTTTAAGACTGGGACGTGTGGTCTCGCTCAAGCGAGCCCTTCTTGCTTGAGCGAGAGCGCAGGGAAAATTCTGAATTCATTTTCTCGCTCAAGCGAGAAGCCTATCGCTTGAGCGAGAACGCTCCAGAGATCATCCCTCCTCTCTAGATGAATTTTGCTTGAGCGAAACCCTCCTCGCTCAAGCGAAATTCTTCCAGAGGGCACTCCTCCTCTAAATGAATTTCGCTTGAGCGAGGCCCTTCTCGCTCAAGCGAAATTCTTCCAGAGAGAACTCCTTAATTCCCCTATTTCTCGCTTGAGTGAGAGCCTTCTCGCTCAAGCGAGAAATCCAGATTACAACTTCCCCAATTTTACAGATATGCTCGCTCAAGCGAGCCCTTCTCGCTTGAGCGAGAACCCCAGGACCTAAAATCCTGATTTCTCACTTCTAACCATTTCTAACTTAGCTCCACCTACTTTTCCCTAATTCTTTTGACAACATACCTTTCTAACTTAGTTCCTTGTCATCCAAACTTCTTCCCCTCATTTCTATACCTTATGATTCCCTCTGCCTCAGGATGTGATTTCTCTAAGTTTGGTCTATAGTTGTGGTTGACTAAACACTTGGTTATCCTTCCAAACTCTCTTGAAACTCATGGCTCTTAGTGTATTTACCTAATTCTTGTCTATATTCACATTTTAACCCCTAAATTATCCCTTCTTCTACTACGAAAAATATGCTTTTCGTCCCTGTAGTTTCAGTCAACTTGGGTTTTCGTCCCTATACTTTAAATCCTTGGTTTTTTGTCCCTGTACTTTCTAAACCCCTAAACATTTGTCCTTGCCGTTAGTTTGGACCGTTAAACCTGTGACGTGTCAATTACCTAGCATGTCACGTGTACCTAGCATGCCACGTGTTAATTGCCTAGCATGCCACGTCACATGTTTAACGGTCCAAACTAACGGCAGGGACTAATGTTTAGGGGTTTAGAAAGTACAAGGACAAAAAACCAATGATTTAAAATATAGGGACGAAAACCCAAGTTGATCGAAACTACAGGGACGAAAAACATATTTTTCCCAAAATTATAAGTAATAAATATTATACTTAGATACAAAGGACGAATCGGGTAACCCGAAGGTTAACCCAAACTCATCCTTAACCCGATGTCGGGTCATCAAATTAGACCCAATGAGACCTACTTTGATCTTATTCTTGCTTGTAGGGAAATAACAAACCCAACCCGAATAGGATGGGTTGGGACGGGTCAAAAGGACAAATCGGGTCTTAAACACCCCTAATATACACGCATTAACATTCATTTATGAATAATGAGATGAGGTCGTTGACCCAAAATAAAGAAAAATGAGATGAGGTGGGGAAATGCCCACGAGAGCAAAAGGATGTGGAATGTAGATATATATTACTCCCTCTGGTTATATTTATGAGACAATGTTTAATAATTTTTTATGGTCCTATTTATGAGACAAAACACACAAATTTAGAAGCATTTAATATATTTTCTCATATTTACCCTTGTTGACCATTAAAGGTTTTAAAGTGACACACTTACTATGGTAGTGGAGTTTAATTTTAAATAGGGATAAACTTGTAATCTTGTAGAGTATCATTTTAAAAATCAATGTATTAATTATTTATCTTAATATACGTGTTTTGGGCTGAATTGTCTTATAAATAGGAGGGAATATTAAATGTCTGATGAGATTTTATTTTTAAGGAATATTGTATTTCAAGTGAGGAAAAGGTAATTATAGTTATTAATTATAAAATTAAAGATATTATCTTAAATATTTTATCATAATCTAAGAGGCAGTATACTTGAACCGGGAACATTCACATCATGGTGGGTTTAGCTCTCTCAGCACACAAGACTCGAACCCAGGACCTTGCTTAAGGGGAATCAAACATATATCACTTGAACCAAACCGGTTGGTGCATGAGGCATCTTTATAGAGTCAAGATCCGTTAACATCAGGTGTAAAACTTTAAGAGTTTCACCTCTTAATAATTTTTGTAAAATGAGAATTTGACAAATCCAATCGTTGAATTGAAAGTTCGTTTAAAGTAGATTAAGTTTATAAAATTTCATAAAAATCCAAAACTAATTGATACTTTATCAAACTAATTTATTTTAATGTACAATATGTTTTTAAAATATAAGTAAAAGTCCACTATTAGATATAACATACCTACAAATGTCCAAATTATCTGAAAGATTACAAGATTACAAGTTTCTCCAACACCTTGAAAATCGATCATACCTCGAGGTAATAGGTTCATTTTGCTAGAGTTCTACCAAATTTTCTATAACACCTTGAAATTGAGTCATACCTCAGGGTAACGAGTTGATTTCACCAGAGTTTCACCAGATGTCTCTTATCCCTTAAAAACAAGTTTATCCAAAAAAATTAAGTTTAATCATGGGGTAAAAGGTTGATTTTGTAAAAATATCTCATATTCCCTAAAAATCGAGTGTAATCTCAAGATAACGGGTTGATTTCATCATAGATTTAGCAAGGTATCTCCAATTCCCTAAAAGTCGACTTATATCTTAAGGTAACGATATGATTTTGCCAGAGTTTTGCCAAGGTCTCTCCAATTCTTTAAAAATGAGTTATATATAGGCATAACAAGTTGATTTCGCTAGAGTTTCATTAAGTTGCCTCCTATTTCCTAGAAGCCAAGTTTAAATAATGGGTTGATTTCACCATACTATCACCAAAGTTTCGTCGGGTTTTTTGTCAATCCAGTCTACATTACAATCATCTACTTCAATCAACATAACTCGATCAACACTTCAATAGAACACTTGCAACATGAAACTGAAAATCAAAGAGACGTAAGTAGCTTAAGCATAAAGATTACAAAGGCAGTCCATGTTCAAAAGATATAACTCTTGAAGAAAGATCTAACAAGAAATCAAACACGAAAAAACTTGGTCGAGACAAAATTAAAAGAAAAAAGATACATCTAGAAAACATGGACATTTCCTTGACCTTTTGCATTCTCAGAGTTGCCTATCTTCTCACCCAACTCATCTTTAGTTGTATCATCCCTAATTAGCACAACATCTTGGATTTCTTTCAGTACATCACACTATGAAAGATCAAGGCCAGGGTACAAAACTTGGACTTATTCCAAGGCTTGGTTGAAACCGATCTCCAATTGAGAAGCAACTCCGATAGTTGTTCCTTCTAAGTCTTTTATCCATTTAGCATCAGCAGCAACTCGATTAGCTTTTTCTTTAGTAAGAGGAAGCAAGTCAAATATTATCCACCTCAAGTCTCTTATTCTCGTTCTCAACTCCAAGTGCCAACTTAAGAATACAATCCTATAGTGTCCATTAACTAAAGCATCCACTATCGCAAAATGAGGTTTTAATGGCAATTATTTAGCGGCAATAACTTAGTTGCCAGTATTTTTTAGGGAAAGTCATTTTACAATGGCAAATATCTATTGCCGGTAAAATATAATAGTCACCCGCTTTATCCAATTCCTTTCCCTCCATATCTTGTTCATTTTTTTAGGCCATGAAATTAGGCAAATAAAATGTGTGCATCCCAACTCTGAACCTCCGCCTTTTCCCTTGCCGAAGTTGTCAACCATGCTTAGCCGCGAAGACGACGACTACCCTTTCGTCACGAGCCTTTCGACGTCATTGGTTTTTGGATGCATAAGTTAACTTTTGCTTTCTAATAAGCAATATTTATCATAGAAGATGGTTTTCCCTTTACTTTTTGCGTAGGTGAGGTTTTCATTTTCGCTTTCTAAATCGTTTGCTTCTTTATTTGAAAATCAAACATAAAACAAGTAAAATCGAATCATTTTCTACAGGAATTTGGGACTCAATAGTTGATATTAAACCCTAACATCTCTTTTTTTCTTGCTTTTATATTGAATCAATGAGTTGTTAGAGAACACAATCCATATCTCAACCACGATTCAGAAATTTTGCGAGATTCATGAGAAAGTAGAGGCAAAAATCAACAGAGAAGAAAAAACGAGAGAGGCGTAGATCGACGAAATAGTGGTTTGTATTTCTCTATTTATTAATTATCTGGATTTTTGAAATGGTTTCTAGTTGAAATTGTTTCTTATAAGTTATGAAGTCGTGTAGGATTTTTCATTGACAATTACTTTGAGATTTAAGTGTCATTCATCATCCTCGAGATATCATGAAATTTAAGTGTCATTGAGGTACAGAGAGCAAATTTAAGTTATGCATTAACCAAAGGATCTTATAAGGACATTTTTCCCTGCAAAGTCTTGTACTTCAGCTTTAACTTCTTTGGTTAATGCATCAAGAACAATTACTACAAAAGTTGTTTTGGTGGAATTGGCAAAATCTGATGAAGTTAATCAATCCATCCCTCAACCTGTTGTAAGTAGTTTTTACCAATTATAAATTTTTCTATGAATTTGAGTTTTGCTACAACATCACTTTTGATCATTGAAAGCTTAAATAATGATTGAGACAGACAACTATCAATTTGATTTTTGCTAGATTTAAAGCTCTATAATTAGGATTTGAATTATATTTGTGTGAGATATTGAGGTTATAATATATTGGAAGTAATATGCTTTCTCTCTTATAGTCTCTACTCTGTGTTTCCTTTTCTCTTTCGGAAGCAAGAATAGTAGCTTTTAAGGAATGTTTTGTTATCATGTTGGTTTTCTTTTGTCTCACTCACTCCTATTAGAATGGAAAACCATCTCTGTATCAGTTCTCAACTTCCCTTTCAGATCAATTAGTGTAGTATAAAACTTTTGGTTTCTCTTCTTTATTTTTAATTGTGACAGTACCCTATTTATAATTGTTACATCATAGGGAGGTACTGACCAGTAAAATTGTTGAGTTGTCCTTCTGAAACCATGCAGTTATTAGTGAGAAATTTTCTGTAGTGAGTGTTCTGTTTCTTGGACTGTGAGTGACTACTACTTGGTATTAGCAAAACATAAAGCCAACATTCTTAGATTGCACATAAATTTTATAGAAAATTAATAGAAAGTTCACATGGTGGTAAGCAGTAAAGAGACTGAGTTACTAGTTTGAATAAATGTTTCTCAAATGGGATAAGGTTACCGATTGTTGCAATCTCATAAAAAATTGTGACAGGAGCAAAAAGATATAGAAAAGAAATGTAGCAAAAGAGAGATAGTGTATAATTCTAAAATTTTATGAACTCCATTATTAGTTGTGACTGTGTCTAAAGAATATTTTAATAGCAAACCTTGTACCACAGATCAATTGCAAGAACTGGTAAGTCCACAATAGTACGGTACCAATAGCATTTATAAACCATATTCTATAACTAAACCAGTCATCATTGTTGCTTATATCACTTTACCCCTTTCCTTATTTCCTTTATTCTTTTTCTCATTTGTTTTGTTAATAGTGGGAGGCATTGAAATTAAGCAGTATTGACAAAATGACATGAGGAAAGTCTAAAGATGAGGAAAGAGAAAAGGGACTTTTGATATAATCATCATACTTGGATAAAGTGAGGTTAGTAAAGAAACCATATATGTAAATAGCAAGGCAATTTTGCATTTATTGCTTCTTTTTTTGTGTCTGGATGGATGGCCTGCTAATACTATTTAGTACCATCAAGTAATTGCATGCGTGTTATATCTGAATAAATAGTATATTAGTAGTATTGTTTTGGATTAAAATTTCTGCATTGACTGCATTACTAATGTATCCATCAAGTTTCTATGTATAAGGTTTTCAGAGTATGAGCCTTTATTGCTTTTTATGTAAAATACTTTTATATATGCAGGTGGCTAGATCCAATCCTGAGAAGTCCATCCCTTTAGCTGTTCTTTAAAGTGCCAAAGGCCTAGCATTTTTAACGGTTGCCAAAGCTGGTGCACTAGTCTCTTATAAACTGGGTACTGGTTTGGTTGTTGCTCAAAGATCAGATGGATCATGGTCGGCACCATCATATATATTCTCCCTGGGTTTAGGCTGGGGTGCTCAGGTGAGGAGAATATATGCATGTTTAGTTAATGTGTAGAATTACATTATATCATTATGGTTATGCTTACTGTTTTTGATTTAATTGAAAAAATGGAGAAAGAATATAATGAATGGAGGTGTTGCAGTGCCATTTTAAAATTCACTTGCATGGGGGAATGCTGAAACAAAATATGGTTGATTTGCATAGCCCACATTAAAGCCATGCCTATTTAGCACTTGTTCGACCACGTTGGCAACATTATGTTGCCCCCTAGCATTCATTTGTCTTACTCTCTCGACCACTGCGTCAAGGTCTTGGTTTTGAGCCACGATCACTGGTCGTGCTCTACCTGGCTCATTCAAGTCAAGTTCGACTTGAGGCTCTCTTCTAATGGCTTCCTGTCTCTCGAAGCCATTTGTCTCTGATCCATTCCCAAAGACATCTGCTATCCTACCCATTTTCCTAGCCAATAACTGATAGTTTTGGTTAGTGGTTGCAACCAGAGGTGTTATCACTGTTGCCATTTGATGAGTCAACATGTTAACCATATCATGGTTACTCTCATCCATTTGCTGTCTCATGGACTGCAAAGCAACATTGGTGAAAGGTACTGACCCAGGTTGGTTCGACCACATTTCTGGTGAACCCCTATTGTTCCTAGGGACAACATGCGTTGCCAAAGGGTTAGTGTACACACTTTGAGGCATTCCCAAGGTTGCCATCATATTCTGGACCTGAAAACCAGGTGGTGGTCCTTCAGCCCTGAGGGGTTCATATGGTCTCACTTGGCTAACTACGGGTTCCTCATCTTGTGGGAGAGTACCAATGGGTACTTCATCATCTCTGTATCTCCCAATACCCCTTTGAGGAGTTTGACTACCATTGCGGCCATCATGGGGTGGTTCGTTGGTTGAGGAACTTCCTGAGGAGTGTCCAGAACCAATTTTGTTCTTATTTGTCATGGTTCTCTTACCACTTCTAAGATTCATGCAACACTATTGAAGTAAAAAGGGTCCCACTAGGCGTGCCAATTTGTTTGTCCTAGAAATTTACACAAACAAATGTATCTCTGATCAGTCCAGGACGAGATACGAATCCTTTGTTATTTAGTGTGGGTTATACCTTAGTGTGAAACCTTAGAAACGGTTCGAACATGCAAATCGTAACGTTACCATGAAACAGAGCACTGATGGTGCAACAATGGCACCTGACAGGGCCTTAACTTGCATTAAAAGGAAAAGGTAACTTAAGAACACAAGCAACTGAAGGAATCAGTTACGGTGCCATGGATTCCTAGTTTATAAAAAGTGTAAAGCATACAAGAACAACAAGAAAACATGAAAAATAACAGGTAAAAGAAATAAGGGGGCTGGTCTGCAAGGTCCTTACTTCCTTTAAGCTTGCTGGTTTTGCCTTGATCGCTATGGTGGATGCTGCGGCTTTTTTCAGGGTGCTTTTGAGTATTCAGGTTGCAGACCTTTGTTCCTTGTTTTCTTCCCTTATTTATAGCCTCCATCCTGGTAACTGTTCCCTCTTCCAGATGGCCTCTCCTAACTGCCTTTGGAACTGCCATAAGTCCACGTTCTCTGCATGAACGTTGCTGGATCCCCTTAGTAACTGCTCAAGGTGACGTGGCCACAAGCTTCTGATAATTAAAGTTGACGAGGAATAACTGATCCTTCGAATCTGGCTTGCGGAACAATCCCCCTTTTTGATCCAAGAGAGGCTTCGAATTCTTTAGGCTATTGTTCCCTTCGAGCTGAGGTTGGCTTCGAACTCTTTAGGCTATCAGCCTCTTTGAGCTAAAATTCTCTTTAGCTTCGAACCATTTTGGCAATGGGTATAAGACTTCCTTGATATTCATGATTCCTTTCGAGCTTGATCTCTTTTCCAAAGTACCTTATCTGCCGACCACTTTGATTTGTTTGACTACCGTCCATATTGGTCAATGTACACAGGAATGCTTCTCATTGGCTTACAAGGATGGCACTCTCAATGCCTTCAATGTGCTTCCTCTTTATAAAGGATGGTATCATGTTGTTTGTACCATCGTCTTCCTTTGTTCCATGGAGAGGCCCCTTATATTGGCTGCTCTGTATGACCTGATGCCTGTATTCCCTTTGGATTTCAGGTCATCAGAATGTCCAACATTAGTGGTCACTTCAATGAAGACCAAAACTTCAGGTCGAACAGTACAACCAAATTATCAGGCCTTAGCTCCATGCAAGGTCTAGTATTACTCCCACCTTCCTGGTTCTGTTCTGAGGTGTAGGGCAGGAAATCACATGCTTGCTCTGCACCCAGTCTTCTGATCCTGAGGAGTAGAAGAAGAAGAACAAGAGGAAGGTGTAGAGGAAGAAAAAGAGAAAAGAGGAGAATGATAAAGATGAAGGATTGAAGCACTTGGATTATTTGGAAGATCCAATGCTTCGATCCTTTCATTTTCAGCATTCGATCCCTTTGGGCTCCCCCTTCCGAAGACATGACACTACCACCGGGCTCGAAATGGACTCTTCCCCTCAGTTCGAGGCAAATACCTGCCAAATAGATTAGGGCATAGACATGAAGTTCGAATTGTGAAACTCCACTTAGGAATAGACTTATTGTACTTAAGATTTGAATTAATAAAGTTATCCTTTCTTTGGCTTTTCCTGTTTTCCTTTTCGGACTTCATCATTTTAAATTTAACGTATAACAGTTATTAAAGAGTTTTGAAGAAGGTAAGATGAAAATGGCGCAAGAGAAGATTAACAAGTATTTGTTTGAGATTAAAATAAGCAACCAAAGTACATTAACAATGAAAATAAATTGCAGAAAGCATAAAGATACAGGAAATTGAACATGGTGGTCTACAGTCCCTACTTACTCGCTGCAACTAGGAGCCTTGGTCTCAGGATGGATTCTCTGGCATCAGAATGCTTGAGTATTCAGTTTGCGGAGCTTGTAAACTTTGTCTTCATCGTATTTATAGGCCCCTTCCATAACTGCTAAGAACTGCAAATAACTGCCTCAGGCCCCATGTTAGCCAACTTTTACAAACTCCCACGTTTCCACGTTCTATGAGGATAGAATAACATTGCTCTGAAACTGCCTTCCTAACGTGGACCATGATTTGATGTGGCTTGGCTTCGATTCAGAAGTTGGATCCTACCTAGTAACGCAACATTTTCCCCACTTCGAATTGGGGTGGTTCCTCGAAGGTTATCTTGCCATTTGGCTTTGAGCTTGAAGTCATGGCCCTCCACTGTGACTCTCAGCAACGTATCACAGTTCTCCCTGTCGTCCAAAGAATTCCTTTGACCACCGTCCACTTTAGTGCATTGAATGTGACCTCGTAAGGTATTGGACCATCCCAGTGGTCATTTCATTCCAAGGGCTCCATCCCTCCTTATAAGTAGCGGCTAGTCTCATTCTCTTTTCACCACTCATCTCTCATGGAGGGGTTTCTGATGTTTGCTACTCTGTTTGACCTAGTCTTAGATGGCTTTGTTGTTGATCAGGTTGACAGGGTGTCCAATGCCAAATGCCGCTTCATCTTTCATTGAGCCTTTCTAAGGTCGAACAGATCAACCAAAGTGAAGGGTCACGAGCCTTCGAGTGTATCTTCTTCATTTCCTTCCCAAGCACCCGACCTTCCCTTTGCCTCCAGCCAGGGAAGACATTTATGATTATCAGTTAGGCTAAGCAGGTGATGTAGGCACTTGAAAAGAAGAAGATTAGGAGACCATTTTACGTATTTATTTACTTTCCTTTTGTAACTATGTTATCATTAATAAAATGAGTTGGTTTATTTAACTGCTCAATTATTCTTTCTTATTCGAAGCAAATTTATTTTAATGAGAAACTTAGTGGTCTCCTAGCCTTCCGGTAACCGTCCACGTACATGTCTCATGTTGCCTCGTTTCATTAACCCTATCATTGCCTGAGTCATTACACGGATTAAGAGTAGGTTAAGTTTGAATGGAAAAACCTTTGGTTTTCCTCTTTCTTGTCACGTAGTGGGGTTTAAAAACAAGTTATTACCTCTTTATTCTCACTTTGCCTTCCTACTTACTTCTGCTTCACTTCCCTCTCTGCATTCTTTCGTTCTACCATTGGTCGAATCCTCTTTCCTTCTGTGAACTTCTCAAGCTCGCTCCCAATGGCTAATAACATTGTTGATTTGACCTTCCTGAGTGAAGAATACATGGTGGCTTGCATTACTCCACTAGCTGCGATTTATGGTCACCTCATAGTTAGAGATGACGAGACCTTTGTACGTACCGGAAGCCAGAAGCCACAAACGAGAACCTTGAAGCGTGGAAGAACACTATTCTTATCCTTACAAACGTTGATGGTTTACACATGGATTTTCTGGGTCCTTATGAGTTTCCTCCCCGGAACCTTCAGTTCAAGGATTTCCAAGCCTTTTATCCCTTGGAGTCCATTTTAGCATTTGGAAATCCAATCCGTGCTGATTTCCCTAAGCAAGAGAAGAGTATCGTCAAGGCTTATCCCATGGTGGAGAAGAAGACCTATATCTCCTGGCTTGACAAGGTCCAATCGAAGAAGGGAGGTTTATGGAAAAGGTTAGGGATTTATGAGCTGATTCAATTTTCCCGTATTTCGATTGATCGATAAATACAACATCATTCTGATCTTAGTTTCCTTTACTTTTGGGATCGAGGTACTTGTACCTTCTTTCTCCCTAGTGGGATGATCACTCCCACCCTCCTGGATGTAGCTGTTATCGCTGGACTCGACCCTTGTGGCGAGACCTATCACCCCAACACTGAACCTTCGAAGCCCATTACTCTTGACGTTACCAGGTTAACGTATAAGGCTTTCATTTCGAATAACCACAATCAGGAATCTTCTGAAGTCTCTGACTCTGAGCACGTGGCCTTCCTTTGGCTTTGGTTGTTCACTTTTATTTTCTGTATGAGGTCTTTGCAATTTCCTCGAGGACTTCTTCCTTTCACCAATTTCCTTCATGCAGGCAGGAAAAATAAACTTGGCCAAACTCCTCCTGGGCCATTTATATTTATCTATTTATGACATTATGAGTCAGTATAGGAAACCTAAACCTTTAGGTAGTTTTTATGGCCCCTTTTGGCTTTTAGACCTCTGGCTTCAAGCCACTTTCTCTGAAAAGACTTCTATATTTTGCAAGACCCAAAACCTGTTCGAGCCCACAGGCAAAAGCTTGTCATATACCTTTCTTTTTGGTACCATTATTAAACCATTTGATGATTTAAAGATGTTTATTTCTTGCTTTTTTTATCGTGTCCACTTTGATTCTTCTCTTTGCCCTTATTCTGGTAGAACTCTAAGCCCTATATGGGTTCAGAAGCCCATTGTTTGTGATAACCCTAGGGAACAACCTACCAATGATGAAAGGTTGAGTGACATACTGCGTAATCAGCTCATTTTCCCTCACTATGACCAAACCCTGCCTTGCCTTATTCATTATCAGCCAACATTAGTGGATAAACAATTTGGCTTGTGTAAAGACATTCCTGTTCCTTTCTTTAACAAGGGTCAAGATGTTAGTCCTTGTGACACTATGAACGACATAGAAAAGAGGATCAAGGACTTCGAAGCGACTCGTCCTAATTACCTTCCCACTGATTTTATGCCAGTGACTTACTGTACTCCAGCTTATGATCGTTGGTGGTGATCTTCCTATCAAGCCAAGGCATGTTCGAAGGATGAATGCTTCAGTCGCCTCACCATTGAAGTCGAATGCCAAGTAGTAGAGAAAAAGAAAAGACAAGGTACTTTAACTCTACTTCCTTCTTCTTTTACTCTTAAGTATTTGACTTGAAAAGCACCTCATTTTCTTATTTTTTTCAGCCTCTAGAGATGCTGAAAGTGCTTCAAAGGCTAAGGCACCTTGAGCTGGCAAGGCGTCAGGAGAGGCCAAGGTATGTACCGTTCGAGCTAGTGGCTTATTCTTCATTCCTTATCTCGATTTACCTACTTCTTTTACATATATAAATTTCTTCAGAAACCTCAAGCCAAGAAGAAAGGAATGCCTCGACCTCAATCTTCGAAGGATGCTGGAAACTCGAAGAAGAAAATGAAGGCTTCTACTGCATCTTCAGCCCTGGGAAGAGATTTTCCTATTCGAGCTTCCCCTACTCCTACTGTCACAAAGGCTCAAGATGATCCCAGCCCTTTCAAAAATGATGCTCCAACAAACTCTAGCTTGAAGGGAACTGGAAGCAAAAGACCTTTTTCTTCTTATTCTGAGGCCACACCTTCTCAGATTGACAAGGTTATGCTGATGAAGGGAACCCCATCGAACCAAGTCTTTTAGGTGCTTCCCAACCTTCTGTTGCTGAGGTTTTATTTACTTTGATTTTTCAATTCCTTTTCTTTTCGAAATTTTCTTAGGCTCATCAATTTTGTGTAGGGTACAGTAAAAAAGGTTGCGGCTTAAGCATGTTGCACCAGATATTAGACATTCTTGGAAAGAAAACAAAGTGGTAAATACTCATGGTCCCTTTGTTCTTCTCACTTTCCTTATTTAAGTTTCTTTTCTGATCCACATCTGCTCTTTCTAGGTAATCTCTTCTAATGATACCCACCAAACATGAGACACCCCTAGTTTTACTACAAAGAATATCACAATGTTACACGCGATCAACGGAGTTACTATTTTAGAAACGTTAAAAATGCGGAGATTTTTTTTTGAAAGGGTTTAATCATCATCAACCTATTACATTCTAATTTCATTTTAAGTACTTATGAAATGTCCTTTCCTTAATTTTGTTTAAACTTATTTTCCGAAAACGTCTAGGCGGTTATTACCTCACGTGCATACACAACATACACACATTTATAAAATATCATAAGGAAATAGAAACATCATAAAATATATGCATACATACATAACAGTAGTGTACCTCTCGAGTCACCCAAATATCTACATCAAAATATGAGTTCTAGTAGTAAGCCAAAATAATCAAGACCTCAAACAAAATACAAAAGAAGAGGTCGCTAACTCAGAGCTGCTACTACCTAGACTCAAACCATACTAGTCCTACTCGTCCATCATCTCCCGACTCAGCAGTGAACACCCTACTGCTCCTCCTCCCAGCGTCTCCGATGGTGATCATCCCAAAACCCTCTGAGGGATCATCGCTAGAAGAATCCTCCTTCGGTTCCTCCTCTGGGTCCTCCTATGGATCCTCCTTAGGGGCCTCCTCCTCCTTCGAAGTATCATCAATCACAATCAGCTCTAACGCACTTGAGTGAGAGCGGCCTTGCGCATCAGGACGCATAGGCTGAGAATCAGATGCCTCGGAAGAAGGTGAGTACCTAAGGGAGTTTGGTCTGACCATATCTGCCATTCGAGATGACCATGACGAAGATGAAGAAGCAGGACAATGACGTGAAGGACGAAAGGTAGTATGGCGCACCAAGTTAGGTGGCGTCGGAAACTCGAGGGTCACAGGTACAATGAAATCTATCTCTGGTACAAGCAGAAGTCCGGGATGAGTAATGGTGACGCGGACCTCCCCAGTAAAGTCGCATCTACGAGGGATGTCCGTCTCGGCATCCACCGCAGCTGAACTCACATCGATGTCATAGTGGAAGTCTCCGATACCGGCTATCGACGTAACGAGAAGGATACAACAACCAAAGATAGAAAGGAAGGGTAAGAACATCGCATGAACTCACAACATGTAGGATACAATGAACTAGAGCACACACACAAAATTTCCACACAATTCAATCAACAATGAATACAATTTATATTATCATGATTCATACAAACTAATGCATGAGGACCCAGGGAAACATCACCATCCACAGTGCTCACAGCAACTGCCCGACCATATATGTACAACGTATGAGGAGTTAGAGTCTGTACTAGCGCGGTACTTATATTTTTCTCTTGGAAAATTTTTATCCGTTTTCCAGACAATCTCAACTGACCCTGAAAACTTGAGAGCGACAGGATAGTCAAGCTTGATCTCCTGCGTGCTCGACAGTAGGGTACGAGCCTACGTTACCTGAGCCATTTAGGAACCTGACTATCCTCAGGGTTGGCATCCCTCTCGAGGACCCGCTGGCGTTCTTTGCAAAACCCAGTGCACCCGTCCCTACCAGTTTCCCACTGTACCGAGTGTCACTCCTATATAGGTCGTAAGGTTTTTCACCTTGAATAACATTAATGCTTTATGATGCATGTCACACAACAATGTTTTCAACATACACATCCTTATAGGCAAAGCCCATCGAATCATTCTACGTCACTACTTATCCGTGGCACGACCCGATTCAATGTCTTCCCTCTAAGGAAAATCAAACAATGCTTTCTCAGCATACACAGTCCTTACAGGCAAAACCCATCGAATCGTTCTACGTCACCACTTACCCGTGGTACGGCCCGATTCAATGTCTTCCCTTTAAGGAAAACCAAACCCTATCTTGGTTTGGAACCGCACTCTCTCACTAAGCTTCTCAAGTCTTATGTAGAAAGAGTGTGTTGGTTATAATCTTTTAAGGTAGTTCGTACTAATGTTCTTCTTTGAATCAATAATCATTTCCACTTGAGTCCTATAGTTTACTAAGTCTTATGATTCTGTCTTATGGATAGTATTACTTACCCTAATTCGTCTTGTTTGTCTAATTAAGATTGGGTCTAACCCTTAACTATGATTAGCTTTCATTAACTAATTTATAATAAATCTTAATTCTCACTTAAGATCCTAATTAATTCCTAATTATCCCTTAATCTCTTCCTTAATCTTGGATTAAGCTTTTAATTACATTTGATTAAGGTTAATCATAATTAAATAGTTCTTAATCGTCATTAAGGCTTAATTACTTAATTAATACCTCATTGGTAACTAGTGATTAAGATTAATTTTCATTAAGGTTAATTAATTTTAGCCTTAATTAATTATTCTTCACTTAATTAACTTAAGTAAGTTAGATTAATTAACTTAGACAATTAAATTAGCTAAGTCCACTAATTAATTTCTAAGTTTTAATTTTAATAGGTTAGATTAGAGTTGAAGTCCAACTCTAATCTAAGCTCAATTCCATGAATTATTTTTGGTTGACTTTTGATGAGTCCTTTGACTCTCCCCTTTTTTTTTGAAGGTTTTGGGCCTGAACCAAGGGCCCAAAGGTTGGATGACTCTTAGGAGCCCATTTTTACACATAACCACTCAAAATATTGACTTTTATGGTGACTTTTATTTGGGTCAATCTTGAAATCCGAATTTTACTCCTTTAATACTTTTCACAATTTATTATTTAAATTAAAACCCTTTTTAGTAAAATTTAGTTTCTTGACCTATTGGACCACTAAGGCCCAAAACATCCTTTTCAACTTTACTTGATCATTTCAAGATGAAAATGCATTCTTGATGAGTTTTCTCAAGAACATCACCAAGAACAAGATGAACACTTTGAATGCTCATCAAAACACAAAATTTCCAACAACATCCAAACTTTACCAAATTTTAACACAATCACCAACAAACATTCTAAACAATCAACATCATACTAATTTACCCAAATCATCCATAAACATTATAAATATCATATCTTTATTTCTAAGCTCATAAACATCATTTTTCAAGGATCAAACATCCAAACAATTTCATAATTTCAAACAACTTTATGCATGTTCTTAAATCAATCATCCAAACACATTTCCACCATCAAATAAAATTTTTGATACATGCAGCCCCATCAATAAAAAATAGCCGAACCATATAGGGGAAAAGAGAGAATTTTTTCAATCAAAATCTTGGCATGTATGTACTCTAAAACATCATCCAAGCATGTTTCAAGCAACAATCAACAATTTAAAACAACCACACAAAGCCAACACAAACAGCCGAACCAAATCTCTCAAGAGATAGGTTCCAATAACTCATTTTTTCAAGGAAAAAGAGATCAAGGACAAGGATTAAGGGCAATCCTTGACTCTAGTCACCAATCCTACTAGAGTTCAAGTTCTCCCCCCTTTACCTAAGGAAATTCCTCAAGAATGTGGTGCAGCAACAGCTCCAAGAACAGCTCCAAAAATCCCTCCTTTGATCACCAAGCAAGAGCTAACAATGCTTGAAGGCTAGGTGTTTAAAGCTTTGGTTCAAAAATGGAACCTTGGCTTGAAAGTGTTTGATGGAAGATGAAAGATTTTGAGAGAAAATGGGAGAGAGCTTCACGGCTTTCTCATGGAGAAAAGGAAGAAATGAGAGAAATTTTGCTATGCTTGCATGTGTGGAAGAAAGGAAAGGGAAGGTTTGTGCTTGCAAGTGTCCTCCATGCATCAAGACCACACATGCACGGCTTGTAGGAGAAGCCAAGGGAAGGTTTGTGCAATTTTTCTGGCCCGGATCAAGAGTATTCGGGCCCGGTTCAAGAGACAATAGGGGCAAAAAGGTCATTTTCACAGAAATTTTTTTCCAAAAATCCTCAAAAATTCATTCCTAAACCCAAAAATACAAATTTTGATGATTAAAACTAATTTTAATCACTCAAAATTCAATAAAACACACAATACAACAAAACGATAAAAACGCGGGTGTTATAAAGCAAGCACCACAAGTTCTAGTTCTTCCAGTGTTGATTCCTTTATAGATACTTTTCCTCTTGCTATACAATATCCTAGATCAAACTGGATTATAAGACTTAGACCTGCAGAGGATCGAAACACAATTGATGATGAACCAGAAGTCAATTCCCCTGATCGGTCAGCTGTCTAGTTCGCTGACAAGGTACTCGAAGAGACTGAGGACACCACTCAGCAGACTCAAAACACTGGATCTGAGCAGTTTCGAGCCCCATACACTTCTACTTCCTTGTCAAAAGAAGGCTCTCCACACAGGGCTCAAGTTTCAGTAAATCCAAATTCAATTCCTTCACCAACTACTCAATCACCTGTTCGAATGGATGCCACCCATTCTCCACAAGGTGAAGATCTGCCTACTACCTTTAGGAACACAAGAAAACACTAGAAAGGGGGGTTGAATAGTATTTTTATAAACTCTAAAGTGTTTCGGAAGCTTTTTGTGAGAAAGTGATTTTCAGCAAGTTCGTAGAGAACTTCTCTTAAGTGTCTTTAGAGGGTTATTTTATAAAACTGAAACTTTTTGATACAAACACTTAGAGTTGTATAACTTCAAATTCAAATCCCCTTAGTTAGCAATAATTAAATTTACGAGTGATAAGGGTTCAGAAGACTTAGCAACAGATTTATACTGGTTCACTTACAACCACCGTGAGCTACGTCCAGTCCCAATGCAACAACAGCAAAGGAGTTCCACTATCTGATCAGAAATACAAGTATTCTTTTGTCACCAAGCCTCTTCAATCTCTATCACCCAAGTATTGTTTAAACACCAAGCCTCTCCAGGCTCTAACCCAAGTATTGTTTATCAACCAAGCCTCTTCAGGCTCTAACACAAGTATTATTTATCAACCAAGGCTCTCCAGGCTCTAACACAAGTATTGTTTATCAACCAAGCCTCTTTAACACAAGTATTGTTTATCAACCAAGCCTCTTCAAGCTCTAACACAAGTATTGTTGTTTATCAACCAAGCCTCTCCAGGTTCTAACACAAGTATTGTTTATCAACCAAGCCTCTTCATGCTCTAACACAAGTATTGTTTATCAACCAAGCCTCTTCAGGCTCTAACCCAATTTAAAGCTCAAACTCAGTAAATGTACAAGATAACTGAGGTAGACTCAGAATATGAAAGTTTTTGTATAGTGAAAATATACAGATAATTTTCCAAGAGAATATTTCAGCGTTTCAGCGAGTTGGCTTGTCGTCTTTTTATGCGTGAGCTCAACATGGGTATTTATAGAGTTGGATTTGAAATCCGTTAGACTATATTTAATTCCCGTTGAAATAGCATTAAATGAATTCTCTCCCATTGTGATACATAGCTCTGATAGCTTCTTCTACAGTATGCAGTAGGTGTGCATAGCTGACTTGCTTTTCTGAACAATTGTACTTGAAGCAGATAAGACTTCCTCTTTAAGGTATCCTTTTTGAAAACAACTTGAGAAAGCTTTCTGCGTTCATAGCTGAGAATGGAGAATGTGCAGAGATATCTTAGCAGCTTCAAACCTTGACAAGGTATTCAAGAGGTCTCTCAGATTAAAGAAGTTGGTGCAGGGACCAAGCCACGTCAGATAGCATCAGAGAGTTCCTTTCAGAGAGTTGGTCTTTTCAGCATGTTGGTCACTTCAGAAAGGTTGCACACTTCAGAAGGTTGACTTTTTCAGAATACATTTCTTTGTGCTGAAACCATTCTTGCTGAAAACAAATAAAGCACTTTACGCATAAAATGTGTAAATTACTTAGTCAAATTTGTTGTTCATTAAAACTCAGGATATGAGAGACTTAAAACATTATTAAATACTTAATAATATTTTTGAGACTCAACATTCTCTCTCTTTTTAATGATGACAAATTTGATTGTGTCCATCAAATATCTGAAGGGAAAATTTTGGAATAATTGTAAAAGATACTCCCCCTTAACCAGATACTTAACAGAACAATGCTCCCCCTGAGATGAATCTATTTCTGTAACACTTCAAAACAACTTCAGAGATTTGTTAGTCATAAATATACTCCCCTTTTTGTCATCAGTCAAAAGGGTACAAGAACCATTCAAGCATTAAATACTTAACATAATTTATCAGCAGGTAGGGATAAAGCATATAATAAGAGTAATAAAAGGTAATAAATACGCGCGAAAATAGTAATAATCGTGAACCCATGATATCTGTGAAAATAATGTATCAATCACCATGCAGAATGTTTGAAACAACATAAGACAAAATGACTGAACATAAGCAACACACTGAGATAAAATGGCATCCACATCACAGACTTCTTCTCCTTTCTACTCTGGGGGAGGAAGACCGTTCAACAGAATGAACAGTCTGAAACACCCTCAGCTGTTGCTTAGCCTCTTTCAGTTCTTTCATCAGCCTAGCATTCCTTAGCTTGACTTTCCTGACTTCATCTTGAACAGTACCTTCAATGAAAGTGATGGAGAGCAGGCGTCCAGTGAACTTGAAGGGTTCAAAACCAAATTGCAGACCAAACTCCTCAGGATGGAATACTATACAAGTGTACTCAGGAAAACCCGTCCACTTCTGCAACTTCCAATTGCTAGGGTTATCAAATGATTCCCTCACTGAGTTAGGAAACCATCCTCGAAAGAAGGTAGCCCATTCTTGATAGTGCATAGAGCGAGCAGTGACACAGTCAATGAAGTCAAATCTAGTTCCTGAAGAGGAACCTTCATTTTCACGTTCATGCCAGTAAGATTCCCAAACCCATTCTCTGTAGGTATGACTCAAACCACCATACCTTTTGACATAAGCAGGTAGCTCTTTCCATTGAGCAGGAGTCATGGGCTTGAACTTGGCATCACAGGAGGTATAGAACTTGTCATCCTTTCCCTTTTTATCAGCACCGGGAGTGAGAGGTAGCTTAGGAATGATCCTATTTGGTTACCACAGAATCCTCGTAGATGGCTTCATTGAGAGAGGTTTTGGAGCTTTGAAGTATCTACAACCTAAGGCTTTGTGAATGTGCCTTTCAAACAACTCAGTTTCAGCATTCAGCTTGCGTACAAGCAGCCATTCATCCACAGACAACTTTATTTGTTCTTCAGAGAAGACATCAACAGGCTTCCAGAAATGTTGAGGGGGTTGCACTCCTTTTCTGATCCTCTACGGTTGATCAGGGAGCAAAGAATTTCCTTTTCTTCTTGCCCTGGATGCATCATGAGAATCCACATGCAAACCAACAAAGCCAGGCAGAGGAGGGTAGGACTTGAAGAATTCCAGCTCTTCAAAAAGATTTCGAAACTTGGGAACTCTGGGCCTTTCAGCAAATGGAACATTGTAAGGCTTGTGAGGCTCTTCCTGACTCAGTAAAATTGCCTTCTCATCAAAAGGAATGGGACAAGGATCATACGATTTTTGTCTAGACAAATCCCTTATTTTTGGCTTCAGCAAGATTTCTCTAGGAAGGTTGCTACCCTTCCAGATGTATCTCTCTTCAGTCTCTTCAGACTTCTCTTCAGATTCTTCAGAAGCTTCAGAGGATGATGAATGAGATGGAGGATGACTTGGTGGATCTACAACAGACTGCTTTTGAGGAGGTGGTGGTGTAAGATTATTCAAATCGTCTTCATCGGAAGGATTCAGATTTTGGAATACCACCTGGATTTTCTTGTATGGGGGTCCTTCTTCAGCATGAACCTTTTCCTTCTTCCTTTTAAGCTCTTCCTGCTTCTTTTTCCTCTCCTCTTCAGCAACTTGCTGAAATCTTACAGCATCAGCTTGCTGAATCGATCTGATTCTTGTAACCATTTGAGGTGCCTCTGTGATAGGAGAAAGCAATCTCCTCTTCACTGTTCTTTTCTGTGCACTAACCCTTCTTCTCTTGGTCCTAGAAGTTTGTTCTAACCTCTCATCTTCAAGCAGTGCTTGCTGTGTTGCAACAACAATAGCATGATCCAGTTCTTCTTGCTCTTTTGCTTTTCTGGCTTCTTCTTCATCAAGCATATTTGCTATGGCAGCCACTTTCTGAAGTTTAGGATTTGGATTACTTGCAGCAAGGGGTACAACTTTAATAGTCTTTTTGAATACCCATCCGAATGCTCAAGCACCCCAACCTGTTTTTCTCCTAGAGAAATAGGTTCAGTGAGCTGAGCACCACTCCCCTCAGCATTCTGACCCACAATTTCAGTAGGTTCCTTTTGAACTTTCTGAATAGGTTCAGAAGCTTTGGATTGTGTTGCATCAGCCACCTTCAAAGGTGTTGATGTCAGTTGAGCAACCTCTTCAGAGGGTTGAAGTCTATCAGCAACAGGAGCTTGAACAACTTTCTTGATAACTCTGGTCCTCTTCTTTTTGACAACTTTCTCAGGAGTGGGAGCTGATGGCACAAACTCACTTCTTCTTGTGTCACCCCTAAGATCATTCTCAAGAATCTCCAAAACAGATCTTCCAGTAGCAGCAACTTTGCCAATGGCAATAGATTCCTTGAGCGTTGGAGAAGGAGGAGGTGGAGGCTTGATGTCAAAGCCCATCTGCTTCAGAGTTTTGGAGCCAAAGTAAGCAGGAGCGTTATGGTCGATTAGTTTATTAACATGCACCTTGAAGTGCTCCAGAATACCCACGATCAAGGTATTGTGAGGGAGACTGGAGGCGGAATCCTTCACTATTCTGATCATATGATGAAGGATAATCTTTGGTAGGTTCATCTTCTTCTTCCTCATCAGATTCACTATACAGAACCTCTCCAGCTCAGAGACGTGATTCTTCCCACCAATCTTGGGTAGGATGCAACACCCAAGGATGGCATGAAGAATACGAGGAGTTCTGAACATCTTGGTAGCGTCTTTGTTGGCGGGGTTTTCTTCCTCGTACAACATTAGGTTAAACTTCTTGGTTCCACCATTTTGGCTTAACCCAATCTTTCACAAACTCCAAGCCTTCAGACTTCGTCCTGGTTACAATCTCCAGAACATCTGTATCAACAAACACAGTAGTGTTCAGCACCTTGGCCTTGATGGAGACATAGCCATCTTTCTCTGTCACTTCTTCAGCAGTTTTCCAGAACTCAACCACACTTCCTGAGTGCCATGAGCAGTTTACTGAGCCAAAGAAATTTGACCACCCAATAGCTTCAAATTCCTCTTGGTAGTCATACCCAAAATCAGCTAACATTGGCAGATTCACGGCCCTATTGGCCACTATTTTCCCAGAAGCTTTAGAGGTAGCAGTAGATTTCTTGGACGCCATTGAAGAAGGAATGAAAAAAAATGGAGTCTTGAACACTTGAGAGAGAAAGAATGCAGAGAGAATTTTGAGAGTTGAGTGACTTGGTATGAAAAGAGATGTGAGAGAAGATTAAGACATCACCCCATGCGCTTTAAATAGCCATCACTAGAACTGTAATCATGGCAGTTAGAGACTGCGCAATATTGAAGAACGTGCAACGTGTAGTAGTGGAAAAGGTGAGAAAACCAACCGTCTCAGAGTGCCACGTCACTAAGTGACTATTTCAGAGAGTTCTTATGTTCAGCAAGTTCAAGCTTTCAGAGAGAACAATTATCTCAGAGAGTTCAAAACATCAACAAGTTCAAAATATGTTTTAGAGAGTTATTTTTCAGAAAATGCAAGAATGTTCAGATTATCTCTAATGAATTTAAACCTATCTTCAGTCAGAGGTTTAGTGAATATATCAGCCCATTGAAGTTCTGTTTCAATGAATCTTATATCAATAATTCCCTTCTGAACATAGTCTCTAATAAAATGATGTTTGATTTCTATATGTTTAGCTCTGGAATGTTGAATTGGATTTTTAGAAAGATTTAAAGCACTATTATTATCACACAAAATAGGTATAGAATGAGTTGAAATATTAAAATCTTGATAACACTCTGCTAGGAGCTTGGACCTGCAAGACCTACATTGGAGGATATGCACCAACTTCAAGCAAGGAAGAGTTGGAGAAATTAGTGTCCTACAAATAAAGGGACACTACCCTACAAAATAAAGGTCACTACCCTACAGAAGGACACCTTGACCCTGGATAGGACCCTTGTCCTATGGACCACCCTTAATTAGGACTCTCTTGTATTTTCTTTTTATTTTTGTATTTTCCTTTTTATTTCATTCCACATGGGTGCTAATTGTATGGGTTTTATTGGTTAGTAGGATACCTTGCTACAAGGTTTAGGAGGTCATGGGATCTAATCCCACCTAAGATAGAAAATTACCTCATCTTTCTTTTCCTTGTTAAAAGGGGCGCTATTTTTGGATTTATTGGCTTAAGGCTTAGCTTAGCCATAAGCCATTAGGGACATGGGTTCAAATCCCACTTAGGATGGGATTTCACTCATCTTTTATTTTTCTCCCCCTTCCCTCATGTAAGTGGCCGCCCCCTCACTCCCCCTCTCCTATATAAAAGGGCCTCCTCTCTTGTATTTGGACACATTGAATTTTGAAGTAAAGGCATTATGCCAAATTTTCTCCTCCCTTTGTGAGTTGAGTGAGGCTTGGTGGTTGTTGCTCAAACCATACTGAGACTTATCTAATTCTCCTGAATTAGTGGCGTCCGACATTGGACTTATCTGCTGCAAGTGGACTCTTGCTTCAGTGGCGTCCTTCCCATTTCTTCCTCTCCACTTTTTCTTTCATTTTCTCTCATTTTCTATCACTTTCTTGCGCAAAATAAGTTGCTTCCCTGCACCTTATTTTCACAATTTATTCACTATATTTTGATTCTAATCGGTTGGTTTTGCTCAATTCTAGATCCTACACCCATCCGGCTATCAATTGGTATCAGAGCTTGTTGAATTTGAGCAAATTTGGAGCAAATTGGGGCTGTTTGGGCGCGCAAAACTGCACCTATTTTGTGCAGAATTTTCATCATTTTAGTGTAGTTCCATCCCTCTTTTCAATTGTAATTTGGACTTGGACTGTTTCCCGGGCCCGAGGTGCCTTTCTGCTGCTATCAGCACTTGTCTGTCTTAATTGAATTGCTTGAATTCTTGCTAGTTGGGGGCTGTTTTGGGCCGCTAATTCCCACCCCCTAGGTGTTTGTTTAAATGCCTCTTTAATTGCTCATACTTGTTCTTGAGTGATTCTTGCAAATTAATTGATATAACTGCTTGTTTGTGGTGAAGTGTGGTAAGAGGAGGCATTGTTGTCTTCATTTTTCCAAAGATCGTTCACCTACATTTCTCCCCTTCACCATTAATTGTCATCCCCCATATTCATCTCTTTACTTTCCGCTTTTAATTTTCCGCCATTTAATTTCCGCTTCTCCCCATCCTTTTAATTTCTGCTCTCCCCTTTACATTCTGCCATTTACATTTCTGCTCTCCCCATCCTTTTAATTTCCGCTTCCCCCTTTACTTTCAGTCATTTATTTTCAGTCATCCCCATCCTTTTAATTTTCGCTTCCCCTTTACATTTCTGCTCTCCCCATCCTTTTACTTTCTGCCATCCCCTTCTACTTTCTGCCATTTACATTTCTGTCCTCCCCATCCTTTTAATTTCAGTTTCCCCCTTTAATTTCTTGCCATTTAATTTGCGCAATTTTTCCTTCTTATTTTTGCCATTTTATGCGCATTTTTGGGCTCTTGTGTTGTTCAATTTCCTACTCTTGTTATGTCTGTTTGATTGGCATTCTGATTGCAAATTTGGATTGACTGCTATCTCTACCTTGGACTTTCCCTGTTTGATTGTGCAAAACGCTCACCTATAGGATCTTTTTTGGTTCAGTATTGGAAGAAGATCAACAAATTCTAATTGTTGATTTTCCTTCAAATTTTAATTCCAATCTTAAAATTGAACCAAACGCGTTTCTCTGACCATACCGGTTTTGTATAATCAACAAGGAAGTGCTAAACAATTTTTTGGCCATTTTTGAAATCAAGTTGCCATTACTTTTTTACATTTTTTAGAAATCAGTTTATTCATTATTTTTGCTTTTCTGGGCCACTTGGACCAGTTTGCTGTCAGAAAATTCCAAAAATATTACAGTAGGTACAGTTAATTTTCTTTTCATTGTGTACAAATTTCTGTAATTTTCTGTTGGGGAAAAAGACAAAAAAAGAAAGAAAAGGCAAGAAAAATACAAAAAGTACGTACGTGCCAAAAATAGAAAAGAGGTGTAAAAAGCAAAAAAGGGTGCAAAAGTCAACAACAAGGAAGAAAAGTCAAAAGACACCCAAAAAGAGTAAAAGATTAAAAAAAAATTAGAAAAATAGAAAAACAAAAACAAAGAGTTATCCCAACAATACAGTGACAATTTTACTGTAATTTTCTTTTTCTTTTCCCTGTATACCGTAATTGAGTTGTATTTGCTGTTTTTCTAAAACGACAATTTTGGAAACTCTTTTTCAAAAATCACCAAAAACAATTCTCTTTGCAATTTCTTCCGTCTTGTCTTGTTTGCTGTCTGCTCTTGTGTATAAGCTTGTTTGAATGCCAGCTTTTCTTGTTTGTCATATCAATTCTTTTGTTTTGTCTTAGGATTTTTCCAATCTTCTTCCAGTAGGTATTTTCTTTGTTAGTGCGCTTCTATTTGGGTAAGGGTTAAGACTTAGACTCACGTTGGTCTTTGCAACGTCTAATCAACCTCCAACCGAGTAGAAGAGGCAAGAGAGTTTTCATTATAGAAAAAGCCCAAAAAGAGTGACATACACGAGTGATTACATTCCATTGAGTGTAAGCACTTAGTGAGTGGTGAGGTCCTTTAAAAAGCTTTGAAATAAAATCAATTTAAGATGTCATATAGAATGTGGAGAAAGGAGCTAGATGAAGATAGGAGAGAATTTAGAAGAGGAAAGGAAGTGAGAAGACACTCTTCTCATGATGAAAGATATAAAAAAGAAAGGAAGGAAAGAGAAATAAGTAGATATCATTTTGAAGATAGTAAGAAGAAGGAAAGGAGTTATGTTAACTCTAACCATGATAGGAGGAGGTATGAGGAAGAAAGAAAGTTTAGAAAATATGATGAAGAAAGAAAGTATGAAGAAGAGAGAAAACTTAGGGGAAATTATGAGAGTGAAATTAGAAGAAAAGATCATGCAAAGAGAAGAAGAGAAAATAGGAAAAGTACAAAAGATTCTTTTGAAGATAGAATTGAAAGAAAGTTAGAAAAATTTTCTAATGAAATTGAAGATAAGCTTTCAAAATTCTTTTCAAAGTCCTTAATTGAGATAGAAGAGAGAAGAAAATTAGAAAAGAAGGAACAATTAGAAAAAGAAGAAGAAGAAGAAAGGCTTAAGAGAGAAAAAGAAAAGGAGGTAGAAAGAGTGCAAATAGAAGAAGTGAAAAACAAAAACTTGGGAAAGCAACTAATTTTATCTTGTGATCCTTTGTTAGCTAATCCTTTGTGTGAAGGCATGAATAAGTTGATGGCAAGTACTTCTATTGTTTCAAAGAGGACAACTCAAGCTATTGAGAGGGAGTTCCCTAAACTAACTTTCTTTATACATGAAATGCCTCTTTCTATGCACAATTATATGCCTCAAAGCATTACATGTGTAAAAGAAGTAAACAATGTTGATAATGCTTTGAAACCTATTACATGTCTAGAAAAACCAACTAAGTTTAAGAGTGCCATAACATTTACTAGAGATACATGTCTAATCAACTCCTTTGATCAATTTGGATTGAATATGCATGTACCTTTGGTTTGTATCTATAATGTGCATACACATTTTGGACCTAAAATAATTGTTTCATATAAAGATGTGTATTATGCTCTTGAACTAGTAGAGGAAAAGAATAAAATTTTGGATGAAGATATCACATGTAGGAAAACTTGTTTGACATCTATTTCACATGATGATATGCTTCTTGATATGCATGCTCAAAGTGAAGCTTTAAGTATACCACCTTACATGTCCACATATGATGATTTTCATAGACGTAAGGCACTTCCAACTCCATACTTGAGTAAATGCATTTATGATACAAATTATAACAATGACTATAGGCATGTTGAGGCTTTGTTGAAAAATAAATCATATATGCCACATAGTTTTAATTGTGCATCCATTTGGCAATATATTGTGGATTATTTTGTTGGTTTGAAACATGCATATCACTTGTTTAAATTTCATTTTAACCAACTAACCCCTTTACTTGAAAGGAAGGGCTTCAAAAGATTAGTCTTTGATCCAGGATCTAAATCCATAGAGTACATGGACAAGATGGTTCATTCTCCATTGAGGGAGTTTTCTAACCCTTTTTTCAAATACCTCTTATTCACATCCTATGTTTTTCTTTTACCAATCTTTATAATCCCCAAGTATTTTTGTTATGAGTCTTCACTTTGTTTGCTTGGGAATAATACTTATGGGTCTTCTTCTTGTTGTCTAGGTGATAAATACAAATTATACACATTAATCATCCCTCAAATTTAACTTTTTAATGCATTTTTTGTGCTTAATTAACAAGTCATAAGCATATTATGCCAATTCAGGTTCATATTGGGCTCAATTACATTTTTTCAGCATTAAACTGTTTTCGTATTTCAAGCATAACTTGAGTTCTAGACATCTAAAAATTATGTTCTTTACATTGTAGGAAAGATAAAAGAGAGTCCTAAAACTTTGATGAAGAACCCAAAAGCTAAATCGGATGGCTAGTGAGTCGAAATGGGCTTGGAAGACCGAATAGTCAGCATCATATGAAAACCTGACCAGCACTCGATGATTGGGCCATAACTTGGGCTAGAAAACTCCTTTTGGGCTCAACCCAGCGGCATTTGAAAGCTAAGATCCAGAGCTTGATTTCATATGAAGACAACTCTCTTGGATTCTGCCAGATTGAGGATGATATGCTCGGTGCAAGTGGGAGACAAGTAGGTGAATGATAGCTAGAGTAGGTGAATAATTCAAAGTAATGGACAAATGCATTAGGTAATTGATCAATAAGTCCATTTGTGGACAAAACATGCTTAGTCATTGCTGAGTGATCATGTTTGGAATGGCATCTTTTCCCCTCCTATAAATAGGAGGGCTTGCTAAGGAGAAGAGCATCCAAGTTGTAGTAGAAATTACTAAGAGTTTCATTTACTTTTGTTCATCTTTTTGTAAAGTCTTCATGGAAGGCTAAGTTTTTATTCAATTCAAGGAGTCAAGCTTATTTTAATCTTGGTTTTGAGGTTTGATCTTCATTTATATGCTGATTGAATTACATCTACCATGCTTTTCTACTCCACTTGCTTCAATTCCATATTTCTTTTATCAAAGCTTGATTGGTTAACATGTTTTGGTTATGAAATTTGTTATTGATGTATGTTGTACTCTTGATTGGTTAATCATCATACAATGATTGAAAAGCATATAGTAAGAAATTAAATTGAAGGTGTTCATTTAATTATTTACTTCAATTGGGTTCCGTTTATAAAATTGATTTGGATCTAACATAAGATTTTATGGTTATTTGATCTTGTTAATCTTAATCAATTGAATTCTGGGAATTATTTCAGTAGTGAATCCGAGATCATTGTAGGGGTTCCACATGATTCTAAGTTGATAGATTTAATCTCTTGAATGCATGTTATTAATAACCAATGATTTACCATGAAAATAGCCTCTGAATTCCTTGGATTGATATTGTCCTGAATTGATTCAACCTTTGCTTTTAACTTGATCTTTTATTTTCTTCAGTTTATTCCAATCAATCAAACACCCCCTAAAGAAGGATTAATTTGAGTGGATCTTCAGGGTTCGACCCGGTTTATACCATTCTACTACAAGTAGTTTGCAGATCGGAGAATTATAAGTATAATTTTGTGCAGGTTCGACAACTGTCACTAGGCTCAAGGAAGATGTTCAACTTTTGGACCTCTAACTCTACTCTCCAAGGGCTAAGGGAAGTATCTTCTTACTTCCTAAATTTTGTCATCCATCCCCTTCTTCTACCCAGTTCATTACTCTTAAGGCTTCTTTCTGAATTTTCAGATTTGAGGTCAAATCCTTTTCAAGGGGGAGGGAATGATAACACTCTGCTAGGAGCTTGGACCTGCAAGACCTACATTGGAGGATATGCACCAACTTCAAGCAAGGAAGAGTTGGAGAAATTAGTGTCCTACAAATAAAGGGACACTACCCTACAAAATAAAGGTCACTACCCTACAGAAGGACACCTTGACCCTGGATAGGACCCTTGTCCTATGGACCACCCTTAATTAGGACTCTCTTGTATTTTCTTTTTATTTTTGTATTTTCCTTTTTATTTCATTCCACATGGGTGCTAATTGTATGGGTTTTATTGGTTAGTAGGATACCTTGCTACAAGGTTTAGGAGGTCATGGGATCTAATCCCACCTAAGATAGAAAATTACCTCATCTTTCTTTTCCTTATTGAAAGGGGCGCTATTTTTGGATTTATTGGCTTAAGGCTTAGCTTAGCCATAAGCCATTAGGGACATGGGTTCAAATCCCACTTAGGATGGGATTTCACTCATCTTTTATTTTTCTCCCCCTTCCCTCATGTAAGTGGCCGCCCCCTCACTCCCCCTCTCCTATATAAAGGGGCCTCCTCTCTTGTATTTGGACACATTGAATTTTGAAGTAAAAGCATTATGCCAAATTTTATTCTCCCTTTGTGAGTTGAGTGAGACTTGGTGGTTGTTGCTCAAACCATACTGAGACTTATCTAATTCTCCTGAATTAGTGGCGTCTGGCATTGGACTTATCTGCTGCAAGTGGACTCTTGCTTCAGTGGCGTCCTTCCCATTTCTTCCTCTCCACTTTTTCTTTCATTTTCTCTCATTTTCTATCACTTTCTTGCGCAAAATAAGCTGCTGCCCTGCACCTTATTTTCGTAATTTATTCACTATATTTGATTCTAATCGGTTGGTTTTGCTCAATTCTAGATCCTACACCCATCCGGCTATCAAATCTTCTAATTAATATTTTATCCAGAGAAGTTGTGAGCAACAGCTTGCGGCAGCTATATATTCAGCTTTAGCTGTTGAGAGAGCAATTGTGCTTTGCCTCTTGCTTGACTAGCTAACCATGTTGTCTCCAATAAAGTGGCATCCTTCATCGGTTAACTTTCTTTCAATTCTATCTCCAGCAAAATCAGCATCACAGTACCCTAACAATCTGTAGGAACACAGGGAAACACTAGAAGGGGGGTTGAATAGTGTTTCTGAATATTTTAGAAAGCTTTTCGCAAACAGGTGTTAAAAACACGATTTCAGACAGGCTCTTAAAGGACTATCTGAAGTTTTCAGACGGCCTAAAAATACTGATTTTAAAAGATGTTTTTGTGCTTTTATAAAATATCAGATTAATTACTCTAACCCCTTGATTAGTATAAAAAGAATTGACAAGAGATAAGGGTAAGAAAACTTAGCCAAGGAATTTACCCTGGTTCACTCACTACCACTGTGAGCTACGTCCAGTCCCAATGCCAACTAGCACTTGGATTTTCTTTTAATCTTTCAAGATTACAAGTATTCTTTTACAGTCAAGCTTCTTCAGGCTCTACACCTAAGTATTCTTTTGTCAACCAAGCCTCTCCAGGCTCTACAACCAAGTATTCTTTTATCAACCAAGCCTCTCCAGGCTCTACAACCAAGTATTCTTTTCTCCACCAAGCCTCTCAAGGCTCTACAACCAAGTATTCTTTTATCAACCAAGCCTCTCCAGGCTCTACAACCAAGTATTCTTTTATCAACCAAGCCTCTCCAGGCTCTAAACAAGGTTTACAAAGAAAGGAGTTTAAGCTTTTAAACTATACGAGTTTGAAGCTCAAACCAATACAATGTACAATAAAATCTGAGGTATGCTCAGGATATACAAATGTGTACAGCGAATTTTATCAGAGAGTTTTTACAGAGTAAAAACTTGCAGCGTGATGTTTCTCTGAGCTTTCTTGTATACTTAATTTTTTTCTTTTTCACTATGCTCTTTGTACTATCTATATCTTTAATGGTCTTCGTGGAGGGGTATTTATACCCAAACTTCAATCCGTTGAAATACCACCGTTTAGAGATAGCATTAAATTCTATTTAATCCGTTGTGAGACATGCTTCTGAGAGCTCTGATAATTCTGACAAAGTACAACGTTGGTGCTGCTATAAAGCTGCCGCCGTTGTTGCTGCAATTTCTGCGTTGCAGAGATTTCCTCAGTAGTGTATGAAATTCAAAATCACCAGGAAAGGTCTCTGTGTTCCTTGCTATAAACATGTTTGAAAAGGTACGTGCAGCAGAGGTTCAGAAAAGTCTTCACAAGCTTCAGCAGAGGGTGCCACGTCATAAGTGAGACTTCAGACGGAACTGATACTTCAGACGGGTTGAACTACTTCAGACAACTTCAACTCTTCAGACGAGTTCTGCTTCTTCAGACAGCTTCAACACTTAGTCTTTTTATGTAGGCTCATAGTGACTCTTGCTGAAATCATAGATAAAACATTAAAGCATGTGTGTATCTATGATAAGTAATTTAAGTCAAATTTGTCAACTATTAAAACTTTGGGAATCTAGTTGTCTTAAAACATCATAAGCAACCTTATGATATTTTTGAGACTCAACATTCTCCCCCTTTTTAATGATGACAAATTTGGTTAAAATATACAAATCTGTAATCAGTTTTTAAGAATAAGAAAGCTCCCCCTGAGATAGAAATATCCTTTAACAGGATCTGTTTAAGGTATATTTTACTCATTTGTTCAAATTTTCTCAGAAAAACATTTGTACTCCCCCTGAGTCCTGTAATCACTTTAGATTCAGATTTTGTTAGATTTTAATACTCCCCCTTTTGTCATCAATCAAAAGGGAGTATCAGAGCAAAACAGTAACAGAGCAATAACCTATATCATAGCATTAACAATCAACTAAAATAAAATTATGAGATAAGCCACTGATTGTATTTAGGGAATGTTCAGATAAAGAAACAAACAATCAGACACTTGTCATAAACATGAAAATAAGCAAAAGACAATGGCTAAAATTAACAGTTTTAATCTTTCTTCTTCAGCAAGGCCTCAGTCAGAAAGGAAATCAAGTCGTCCTTGGCCTTGTTTATTGCAGCTTCCACTGAGGTTTTCAAGTCTTGCTGACCAGATCTGATAAGCTGCTGTTCTTGAAGAATCTGCTCTTGTTGAGCAATTAGATGCTTAGTCTTCTGCTCTTGATCAGCACACTTCTTTTCAAGTTTCTTCACTTTGGACTTCAGCTTCAGATTTTCCTCAGTCAAGTCTTGCTCAGATTCATAGAAGATGAGCTGGATGTAGGGGCAAACAAATCTAAGCACTCCAAATCCTGGCTGCAATCTGTATTCAGATGGGCTGAACACAGGGCAAAAGAAGGTGCCAATAGGATTCAGCAGAACCCAATCTTCATTGAAAGAGTCAGCAGGTGGGGGAAAGTGATCTCTCAGATAGTGATATTTGACATTGGTTGACTTTCCAAGTCCAACATCAGAATCAGCATCAGGACCAGTTGATCCCGAAGAAGATCCAACATCTTCTCTGATCTTCCAGTAAGAGGACCACATCCAATCTTGAAGTAGATGATCCAGGCCTCCTCCTTGGTTTCTGATGAATTCTGGTAAAGATTCCCACTCTGATGGACTCATCACTTCAGACAGAGGTGAGTTTTTCTTTGAATAGATTTTAGCTCCTTTGAATTTCTCTTCCTGTAAGGGATACCTAGGAACTATTCTATCAGGTTTCACCAAGATTTTAGTGGTTGGCCTGATTGAACAAGTTCTAGGTGGCCTGTAGCCTCTCATCCCAACTCCCTTGTGCTGATCCCTCTGAAACAGCTCAGACTCAGTGTTCAGCTGCCTCACAGAGCTCCATTCATCATTATGCAGCCTAAGGGAATCATTTGAGAATGGATTGATGGGAGCCCAGATATGTGCAGGAGGGACACCCTTCCTGATCTTTTCTAATCCACCTGAAAGAGCACTGTATTGATTTCTAACTTCAGCAGCAGTTTTCCTGATTAAGCCATGATGCAAGGATACAGCAGGTGCTGATCTGAAATACTGTAGCTCTTCAGACAGGGTGCTAAACTTGGGCAGTGAGCAGGGATCAGAAGGAAGGAGAGATAACTGTAGAGCATCAGCAAGCACTTGCTCTTTTTCAGCAGAGAGCTCTTCTTCCAGAGAAGGTGTAGGTGGTGGAGGTGATGAAGGTAAGAGTGGTATCAGAGCAAGGTCATGGGTTTGTGGGGAAGGTAAGGTAGGCTCAGAGAGTTGATTCTCTGAAGGTTGTGGTGAGGTAGGTTCAGAGGGTTTGGAAGGTTCAGAGGGTAGGTCTTCTGTTTGTGGGGGTGGTGATGGTTGTTTTTCAGGTGACAGGGGTTTTGGTGAAGGTTGTGGTGAAGGTTGTGAGAGTTGATGAGGTGTTTGTTTTTCTGGTGAGGAGGGTGGTGAAGGAGTTACATTATCAAATCTCACCTTAATTCTCTTGTAGGGAGGCTTGGTTACCTCAGATTCTTTTGCCTTTGCTTCTTCCTTCTCCCTTTGTGCTTGTTTTTCTTCCCTTTTCCTTTTAAAATACTGTTGAGCTTTAACAAAATTTTGATACTTCTCAGCTTCATCTTCTGCTATCAGCTGAGAGGCAATACTTCTAGTCACCCTAGGTTCAGGTGCAGTCTGAAGAAGCTTGCTCTTGGTTCTCCTTCTCTGAGGTGCACTTGACCTCTTCCTTTTCTTTGCTCCCTCAGCTATGGTTGCTTGCCTATCATCTTCAGCATAGGCCAATTGTGAAGCAATAGCAATAGCTCTATCAGTCTTCTCTTGTTCTGCTTTCTTCTCCAGCTCCTCCTGCTCCAGAGCATTAGCCAATGCTGCCACCTGAATGAGTTCAGGATCAGATGGGCATGCAGCCAATGGCTCAGCTACAACTGCATCAGTTTCATCTGCCTCTTGAGCCTGTCCTTCCATTTCAGAAGTAGGCTGTGGAGTCTGTACAGGTTCAGACATCTGACCCACAATTTCAGATGGCCTTTGTGATGCCTTCTGAACAGGTTCAGACACCTGACTTTGCACAGATGCAGATGCTACCTTAGCAGCACTCCTTACGGGTAGCTTCTTCAATTTTGCTTGAGGAGAGGGTTTTGATGGCTTGAACTCATGCCTCCTTATGTCTCCTCTGAGTTCATTCTCAAGAACCTCCATTGTTGTCTTCCTTCTTGCAACTTTCTCAAGAAGAAGGCTCTCCTTCATGGACGGAGAGGGAGGTCTTGGAGTCAGCTTCACTCCCATGCTCTTGAGGTTTGATTCTCCAAACACAGGTTGTGAAAGGCGATCAAAAGCCTCTCAATGGGGACTTTGAAATGCAGCAAGATCTTGGTGATTATGGTATTGTGAGGAAAGCTCCCAGCAGAGTCTCTGAGACGCTTCTGCATGCGGTACATTATGATGTTGGGGAGGTTCACCTTCTTCTTCTGCAGTAGGTGAATCAGACAAAATCTCTCTAACTCAGAAACATGGTTTCTGCTTCCATTCTTAGGGATTATAGAGCACCCTAAGATGGCATGCAAAACCCTAGCCTTGTCTTACATATGCTTTGCATCCAAGCTTACTAGTTCAGAGGTGCCATACAGAAACTCTGTGAACTGCTTCTGTCCTCCATTTCTTGCTTCCCAGCCATGAGTGAATACAACTCCTTCAGTCCTGACCTCACAGATGTGAGCAAGGATATCTTCATCAACAAAGACAGGAACACCACGTACTGTGGCCTTGATGCTAGTGTAGATACCCTGAGGATTGGGTATTCCTCTGGCAGTAGCCCAGAAATCCAGCACACTTTGCTCATGCCACTGTGTCAAGTTGTGATTGAAATACGGAGTCCACCCAGCTGCATCGAACTCAGCAAACAAGTCCATTCCCAGAGATTGAAGATCCTCCAGAACTACACCCTTAGTCTTCACGATGTTGCTTCCAGCAGATTTCTTAGGGGCCATTGGAGAGTTTTCTGAAGAACTTGAGAGAGAAAAAGAATTGCTTGTAGAAGAAGGATCTCAAGAGATGACTACAGAATAGTGAACGGTGAAATTCTGTGACCCACTAGCTTCTGTATTTATAGATCCATAAAGCAATGATGGCATGTACTGGCTGCGTAGACATAGGAAAACGTGCGAAGTGGAAGATTACAAAATAAATGGAATTAAAGATAAATCTGAAAGGAGTTTTAAAGATAAAAGAATAGATAGCTCCCCCTCAGATGGTGATCTCTTAAACGTATTTACTCCCCCCGAGTCCTGTGATCACTTCAGATTCAGATTTTGTTGGTTTTAGTTTAATACTCCCCCTTTTGTCATCAATCAAAAGGGAATTCCAGAGCATAACAACAACAACAATCATAGCAAAATCATGAAATATGAAAGAAAACAGCAAACATAAACACAGCTAGATGTGAGATACTGATAGTATTAATCAAATGTTCAAAAAAAATTTATCACTTAGCAGAAATAAACATGAGACATGACTACACATCACTGACTACCCATCCTTCCTCAGCAAAGCTTCTTTCATGAAGGAAATCAGCTCATCTTTGGCCTTGTCAATCTGAGAGATGAGAGCAGTCTTCTTGTCCTCTTGGCCACTTCTAATCTGTTGTTGCTCTTGAAGAATCTTATCTTGTTTAGCAATGAGATCAGCATTCTTCTTCTCTAGCTTCTCTATCTTCAGCCTGAGCTTTCTGTTCTCTTCTTCAGGATCAAGTGGTGCTTCATAAAGAATAATCTGGATGTGTCTGCACACAAATCTCAACACATCAAAACCTGGAAGCAAACCATACTCCTGTGGATGATACACTGGAAAGAAGAATGTTCCAATGGGACACATAATCTTCCAGTCTTCATGAAATGATTCAGACAGAGGTGGGAAATGGTCTCAGATGTAATGATATTTCACATTTATGAATTTCCCATGCCCTATGATAGAATCAACATCTGGTCCAGTTGACCCAGAAGAGGATCCAACATCCTCTCTGATCTTCCAGTAAGATGACCAGACTCTGTCTCTGAAACTGTGATCCATGCCTCCACCTTGTCTCTTGATCGTTACTGGTAGCTCCTTCCATTCGCTTGGAGTCAGAGGCTTGAAGGGAACAGGATAGGCCTTAGGTTCCTTGAACTTATCAGCAGGGCCTTCCTTCAGAGGGTACCTAGTAACAATTCTATCAGGTTGCACTAGAATCTTGGTGGTTGGCCTGATGGAAAATGTTCTAGGGGGCCTGTATCCTCTCATGCCAATAGACTTCAGATAATCCCTTTCAAAGAGTTCACCTTCTGTGCATAGATGCCTGAAAAAACACCAGTCTTCATTACTCATCTTCAGACAATTAGCATCAGAAAAGGGATCAAGTGGAGCCCACTTGTGAGCCGGTGGTACCACACCCTTTCTGATCTTCTCAAGTTGCCCTGAGTACATCTGATCTAAGCTTCCTTGATACTTTATTCTTTCAGCATATGAAGTATGTTTGACTAGCCCATGGTGCAGAGAGATAGGGGGTGTATCTCTGAAATATTGCAGCTCTTCATAAAGGTTTGGAAACTTGGGAACCCTTTCCCTCTCAAAGAAAGGTCCTTCATACCTCTTATGGGGCACTTCAGCTTCTTCATCATACTGATGCTGAGTGAAAGGAAATACATAAGGATCAAAAGTGGGTTCTGTGAAGAAATCCCTACTTTTAGGTCCTAGCCTAATGTGTTCAGGCAACATACTCGCTTTCCACACCTTTGAGCTTTCTCCTTACTGAATCTCGACAATGGGATCTTTAGATTGTGTTGACTCTGAAGATGATGATGATGAAGATGGTGGTGATGATTGAGGGTGATGGTGATGCTACTTCTTCTTCCTTCTCTATAGGTTGCTTTTCTTCTTCTTCTTATTTCTCCTCTTGTTTCTTTTCAGGTGAGGAAGGAGGTGATGGAGTCACATTGTCAAGCCTCACCCTTGGTCTTTTCACAGGGGGTTTGACCTTCTCAGGTTCAGACACCTTTTCCCTTTCAACTTGTTTTTCTTCTCTTTTCTTCTTGAAATAGAGATTGGCCCTTACGAAGTTCAGGTACTTGCTAGCTTCATCCATAGCTTCCATTTGGCTAGCAATGCTCCTTGTAACCCTTGTAGTGGGTTCAGGAGCTGTCTCAAGAATCTTGCTCTTGGTTCTCCTCCTTTGCTGAACCCTAGACCTCTTTCTCTTCTTATTACTGTGAGCCAAGGTAGCTTGCCTTTCATCTTCAGCCACGGCTAGCTGAGAGGCCATAGCGATAGCATAGTCTGTCTTCTCTTGCTCAGCCTTCATATCCAATTCTTTTGTTCTAAGGTAGTAGCTATGGCTGCCACTTGAATCAATTCTGGATCACAGGGGCAAGCTGCCAAAGGTGAAGCTGCTACAGCTTCAAGATCAGCAAGGTTAGCAATCTCTTCCTCATGAGCCTTTCCTTCTATGTCAGAAGTAGGCTTAAGAGGTTTTGCGCCTGCAGAACCCTGACCCACTATTTCAAATGGCTTTTGCAAAGCGTTCTGAACAGGTTCAGATGCTTGAGTGTGCAGAGTAGAGGCCGCTGAAGATACCTTTGTTGCACTCCTCACAGGGAGCTTCTTTAGCTTAGGTTGAGGGGATGGTTTGGAGGCCTTGAACTCTCCTTTTCTGATGTCCCCTTGAAGCTCTTGTTCAAGAATATCTATTGTGCTTCCTCTTCTTGAGGCCTTCTCCATGAGGACACTCTCCTTCAGAGTAGGAGATGGAGGTCTTGGAGTGAGAGGGTTCTTCAGGTTCATGCTCTTTAGATTCGACTCACCAAAGAATGCGGGTGACTTGTGATCAAACAGTTTTTCAATAGGTACTTTAAAGTGCAAGAGTACCTTTGTAATGAAAGTGTTGTGAGGTAGATTTGCACCAGAGTCTCTAATCTTCTTCTGCATGTGGAACATGATGATGCTGGGAAGATTGACTTTCTTCTTCTGCAGCAAGTGAATCATGCAAAATCTCTCCAATTCAGACACGTGGTTTCTGCTTCCACTCTTAGGGATTATGGAGCACCCTAAGATGGAGTGAAGTACTCTGACCTTATCCAGCAAGAACTTAGAATCAGGAGTCTTGGGTTCTTCTGTACCATACAGCATCTTTGTGTACTTCTTTTTGCCCACCATTCCTTAACTCCCATCCAGGAGTAAAGGTTTCTCCTTCAACCTTGACCTTGGCGATGGTGGAGAGAATCCCTTCATCAACAAAAATAGGGACTCTTAGAACAGTAGCCTTGATGCTTTCATATACTCCCTTGGAGTTAGGGATTCCTCTAGCTGAAGCCCAGAAATCTATGACACTCTGCTCGTGCCATGAACAGAAGATGTTGTCAAAGAATGGAGTCCAGCCAGCAGCATCAAATTCCTCAACCAAATCCATACAAAGATTTTGAAGCTCTTCAAGGTCCACACCTTTCGATCTGACCACATTTCCACCGGAACTGGAAGACTTCTTTGGTGCCATTGATGAGTTGCAGAAAAACTTGAGAGAAAACGGTTGCTAGAGAGAAGAAGAAGTTTAAACAGTGCTGAGAGAAAATGTAAGACTTCCTCGACACCCTTACTCCTGCATTTATAGACCCACGATGCAATGATGGCCTGTACCGGCTGCGCGGATATTGGGTATCGTGTGAAGTGGAAGAGACCAAAATAAATGGAATTCAACCGTCTCAGATAGCCACTTCAGCAAGTCATTTCAGACAAATGAGAAATTTCAGACACACATATAAAATTTCAGAAACCCTAAAATTTCAGACGTGTCACAATTTCAGACACCCTGGAATTTCAGATGCTCTTAACATATCAGACAGAATCATACACAATCAATTATTAGAAAATGCATGTATGTTCAAATTATTGCGTATGAACTTAAATCTATCTTCAGTAAGGGGTTTTGTGAATATATCTGCCCATTGATGCTCTGTGTCAATGAACTGAATATCAAAAACACCTTTCTGAACATAGTCTCTAATAAAATGATGCTTGATTTCTATATGCTTAGCCCTAGAATGTTGGATAGGATTTTTAGATAAATTAATTGCACTTGTATTATCACACAAAATAGGTATAGCAGAGATAGGAATATTAAAGTCCTCAAGCTGATACTTCACCCATAGCAGTTGTGAACAACAACTGGCTGCTGAGATGTATTCTGCTTCTGCTGTTGATAATGCAATGGTGCTTTGCCTTTTGCTTGACCAGCTGATCATGTTATTTCCAAAGAAATGACATCCTCCACTGGTGCTCTTTCTTTCTATTCTATCTCCAACAAAGTCAGCATCATAGTATCCTATTAACCTGCAATCCTTTTCTTTCTTATAGCATAGACCAAGATTAGTAGTGCCTTTAAGATATCTAAAAATTCTCTTAACAGCTTTGTAATGAGTAGTTCTTGGATCTGATTCAAATCTAGCACAAAGACACACACTGAACATTATGTCAGGTCTGCTTGCTGTTAGATACAATAAAGAGCCAATCATTCCTCTATACAAAGTTTGATTTACTGGTTCTTCATTTTCATCCTTGCTTAAAGATGAAGATGGATGCATAGGAGTTGACATTGGTTTGCAATCATTTAAGTTCAACTTTTTGAGCATTTCTTTTGTATATTTTTCTTGATGGATCCATATACAATTAGAATCTTGCTTAATCTGAAGTCCTAAGAAAAATTTTAGTTCTCCCATTAAACTCATTTCAAACTCTGATTGCATTAACTTAGAAAACTCCTTGCACAGGGAAGAATTAGTTGAACCAAAAATAATGTCATCAACATATATCTGGACAAGTATAAGATCTTTGTTAGACTGTTTTCTAAAAAGAGTTGTATCTACTTTTCCTCTTTCAAAACCATTTTTTATAAGAAAACTGCTTAATCTGTCATACCAAGCTCTTGGGGCTTGTTTCAGACCATAAAGAGCCTTTTTCAGTTTGAAAACATGATCAGGAAAAGCTATATCTTCAAAACCAGGGGGTTATCTAACAAAAACCTCTTCTTCAATGAATCCATTTAGAAAAGCACTTTTGACATCCATTTGATATAGTTTGATGCCATTAACCTGACAACAGGGTCAAAGGTTTCAGTGAAGTCAATACCTTCTTGTTGATTGTATCCTTGAGCCACCAATCTTGCCTTGTTTCTGACCACTTTTCCTTCTTCAGACAGCTTGTTTCTGAACACCCATTTGGTTCCAATAATAGTTTTCCCATTTGGTTTAGGAACAAGGGTCCAGACATCACTCCTATCAAATTGATTTAGCTCTTCTTGCATGGCTAGGATCCACCCTTCATCATGCAGAGCTTCATCAATGTTCTTTGGCTCAATTTCAGACAGGAAAGCAAGAGAATTCAGATTCTTGAATTTTGATCTTGTCTTCACTCCTTCTGAAGTGTCGCCAATGATTTGCTCCTTAGGATGATGTGACTTGTATCTCCAGTTAGTTTTCTGAGATACTGTTTGATCTGTCTGAGGCTCAACATTTGTCTGAAGAGGTTCAGTGACAGATGGTACTTCAGACACCTGTTCATCTTTCAAGCTATCATGGTCATTCAGCTCCATACCTGCAAAATCATCTTCTAGATCTGATAGTTCCCTATCAGTCTCTTTCATGTCATTGAATTTAACATCAATTGATTCCTCTACAATTAAAGTTCTAGAGTTATAAACTCTATAGGCTTTAGATGTTTCATAATAACCTAAGAAAAATCCTTTGTCAGACTTTGCATCAAATTTTCCAAGATCATCCTTGGTGTTGAGTATGAAACACTCACATCCAAAGGGATGGAAATATGATATGTTGGGTTTCCTTCCTTTCCACAATTCATAAGGAGTCTTTCTCAGAATTGGTCTTACCAATATTCTATTTTGAAGGTAGCAAGCTGTGTTAATAGCTTCTTCCCAGAAGGATCTTGGTAGGTTGCAAGAGTTAAGCATGGTTCTTCCCATTTCTTGCAAGCTTCTGTTCTTTCTCTCAACAACCCCATTTTGCTGAGGTGTTCTTGCCACAGAGAAATTGTGTGAGATCTCATTCTCATCACAGAACAGTTGAAAGTTTGCATTCTCAAACTCTCCACCATGATCACTTCTGATGACAGATATGCAGAATCCTTTTTCGTTCTGTACCTTCTTGCAGAATATTGTGAAATTCTTGAAAGTCTCATCCTTGCTTCTTTGGAATAACACCCATGTAAATCTAGAGTAGTCATCAACAATGACCAAACCATATTTCTTACCACTCATGCTTTCTGTTCTAATAGGACCAAACAGGTCAATATGTAGTAGTTCTAATGGTCTACTAGTAGAAACAACATCATTACTCTTAAAAGAGTGTCTTGTTTGTTTTCCTTTCAGACAACTTTCACATAAAATGTCAAATTTGTAAGAAAGCTTGGGTAGTCCCTTAACAAGGTTGTGTTTTGCTAACTTTGAGATCAATCTCAAGCTGGCATGCCCAAGTCTTTGATGCCAAATCTGTTTTTCATCTTCAACAGAGATAAAACATTTTACATTTTGACTTGCTAGCTCCTCCAGATCAATTTTGTACACCTTACTGTGTCTTTTAGCAGTAAAAGGATTTGATCAAGAGAGTCTTTGACTATACATCCTTCTTTAGTAAAGGAGACCACATATCCACTGTCACACAATTGACTTATGCTCAGTAGATTGTGCTGAAGTCCCTCTACTAGAAGAACATTCTTAATAAGGGATAAAGGAGATATACCAATAGTCCCTATACCATTGATCTTCCCTTGCTGATTTCCACCAAAGGTGACCACACCTCCTGCTTTTGGTCTAAGGTTTTGGAACAAAGACCTTTCTCCTGTCATGTGTCGCGAGCACCCACTGTCCAGGTACCATTTGTGGGGTTTCCTTTGTCCTGTTAAACACATCTGCAACAGGAATGATCAAGTTTTTAGGTACCCATATTCTTTTGGGTCCTTTCTTGTTAGCTTTGGGCCTTGCTTTTCTCTTGTGTTTGCACTGAGCCACATTGTGTCCAGGCTTGCCACAGTGAGAACACCCAATAACCTTCTTTTTGCCTTTAGTAAAATTTAAGACAGTAGGAGGTTCAGAGATGTTGTGATCACAAAAGCCTAAACCACTTTTGTCAAGAGGATCCCTTTGATTGCCCAACAATCTGTTAAGGTTATCTGTCCCTTTGACAAACTTAGCTAAGTCTTTTGTCAGTTCCTCAACTTGTTTCTGAAGTTTTTTGTTTTCTTCAAAGACAGTTTGTGAACTGCTGCTTTCAGTTACAAGGATTTTCTCCTTGAGCATAATATTTTCTATCTCAAGAGCCTCATATTTACTGCACATTTCTGTGTGGGCTTTGGATAGATTCTTATACTCTTGGAAAAGTTCCTTGGAACTTTCCATCAGGTCATCATACATCTCTTGAAGAGTTAAGGGAAATACCTCAGCTTCAGAGCTGTCTGATGAGGGTAGGATTGCCATGAGACACAGGTTGGCCTCTTCTGAAGTGTCTTCCTCTTTTTCTGAGGTGGACTCATCAAGATCCTCCCATGTTGCCATCAGTCCCTTCTTCCTCTTGAAGATCTTCTTCTTTTTGAGGCTGTTTTTATTCAGTTTTGGGCATTCAGCTATCATATGACCTGGCTGTTTGCATTCATAGCAAGTAATTTTATCATTTTGAAAATCCTTACCCGACTTACCTACTTTAGAGGTTGAAGGTTGGTTCTTTCTCAGCTTTCCTCTGTTTTGTAGCATCCTCTTGATTTTCCTACTGAGAAGAGCAAGATCATCGTCTTCTGAGCTATCTCCAGAGTCGTCATCTGCTTCTGAGGTTTCCTCAGCTTGCATGGCTTTAATGCTACCATGCTTAGAATGTTTGGCTTTGGAGTTTAATGCCAACGACTTCTTCTTGACGTCATCTTTTTCAAGCTCAAGCTCATGAACTTTAAGAGATCCCAACAGTTCTTCCATTCTAAGAGAGTTTAAGTCTCTTGCCTCTTGAATGGCTATAACTTTGGGTCTCCAGGACTTTGGCAGACTTCTCAGAATTTTTCTATTATTGTCTCCAGATTCAAAAGTTCTGCCTAAGGACCTGAGTCCATTCGTTATAGTCTGAAACCTCCCAAACATTTGATCTATGGTTTCAGATTCCTCCATCTTGAACATCTCATATTGATGTATGAGCATGCTGATTTTGGATTGCTTGACAGTTTCAGTCCCTTCATGGGCCGCTGCAAGAATATCCCATATCTCTTTGGCAGATGAACATCCATGGACCTTCTCATATTCTGATTTGATCAGCGATCATATCAGATAGAGTTTGGCTTTGGCATTTAACTGAACTCTAGCCTTCTGCTCTAAGGTCCATTCAGCCTTAGGTATTGATACTCCGTTATGTGTAGGCACATAGTCTCCATCAGTGACCACATCCCAGACATCGATGTTGTTGCTATCAATGAACAACTTCATACGATCCCTCAAATAGTGGTAATCTACTCCATTGAATGTTGGGGGTCTTGTGATAGAGGCTCCTTCAGTGATGTACTGCCTGTTGTTGGAAGCTTCCATCTGGATCTTTAGTCCTCAACACTTGTAAGGTGCTCAACCCTGAGTTAAGCTCTGATACCAACTATAGAAACACAGGGAAACACTAAAAGGGGGGGTTGAATAGTGTTTCTTAATAATTTGTGGAAGCTTTTCACAAATGATTAAGTTCAAAGCAGTTTCAGACAGGTTTAGAAAGCTGTCTGAAGTTAAGAAGACTTCTGAAAGTAATTTTAAATAGGTTTTCTTGCTTCTTTTAAAATTATTGAAACAATCTTCAATACCCTTGGGTTAGTATAAATAAATTGACAAGAGATAAGGGATATAAGACTTAGCCAAGAAATTTATCCTGGTTCACCCACTAACACAATGAGCTACGTCCAGTCCCAATGGCAGACAACCACTGGATTTCCACTATATGAATATTCAGATTACAAGCTCAAATATGAGTACAGTCTCTCCAGACACAACGAGTACAGTCTCTCCAGACACAACGAGTACAGTCTCTCCAGACACCACGAGTACAGTTTCTCAAGACACCACGAGTACAGTCTCTCCAGACACAACGAGTACAGTCTCTCCAGACACAACGAGTACAGTCTCTCTAGACACCACCAAGTATTCTTTTTTAGTCTAGCCTCTCCAGGCTCTTCAACTAAGTATTCTTTACCAGTCTAGCCTCTCCAGGCTCTTCAACTAAGTATTCTTTGTTTCAGACAAGCCTCTCCAGGCTCAATATGCAGTATTACAATGAAATGTGTCTAAGCTTTTGAACTACACAAGTTTTAAGCTTCAGCAGACACAGTGCACAATAATAACTGAGGTATACTCAGGATATACAGATGATGTGCAAAGAAGATGAATCAGAGAATTTTTTCAAAGTAAAGCTCGCAGCGGAATATCTCTTAGGCTTTCTTGCAATAATTTCTCTATATGTCTTTCTTTGATGGTCTTCATGGAGGGGTATTTATACCCAATCTTCAATCCGTTGAAATACCACCGTTTAGAGATAGCATTAAATGCTATTTAATCCGTTGTGAGACATGCTTATGAGAGCTATGATATTTCTGACACGGTACAAGGTTGCTCCTGCCATAAAGCTGCTACATATGTTGCTGCAGAGGCTGCGTTGCAGAGATTTCCTCAGTGGTGTATGAAATTCAAAAATACCAGGAAAGGTCTCTGTGTTCCTTGCTAAAAACGTGTTACGTGCAGCAGAGGTTCAGAAAAGTCTTCATAAGCTTCAGCAAAGGGTGCCACGTCATTAGTGAGACTTCAGACAGCTTCAACACTTCAGACGGGTAGTGCACTTCAGACGGCTTCAACGCTTCAGACGTGTTGAACCTTCAGAAGGCTTAACTCCTCAGACAGGTTGAAAGCACTTCACATAGTCTTTATATAAGCTTATAGTGGCTTGCTGAAATCATAGATAAATCATTAAAACATATATGTATCTATGATAAATATTTTAACTCAAATTTGTTAAGCATTAATACTTGGGAATTGAGCTGTCTTAAACATCATATTTTATCTTATGATATTTTTGAGACTCAACAATTTCTTGCTCAGATTGAGACTCAATATTAACTTTCTGAAGTGGATCTTCAGTAGGTTGTTCAGAGGGTTGATCAACAAGTTCTTCAGAGGGTACATCAGCGACTTGCTCATCTTTTACTTTTGTACATTCTGAAGTTGGGTTGAGTTTCATACCTGCAAAATCATCTTCAAGATCTGATAGTTCCCTATCAGTTTCTTTAGCATCATTAAATCTAACATGGATGGTTTCTTCCATAACTAAGGTTCTAGAGTTATAGACTCTGTAAGCCTTTGAAGTTTCTGAATATCCAATGAAGACTCCTTTGTCAGATTTTGAATCAAACTTCCTAATATCATCCTTAGTGTAAGTATAAAACACTCACATCCAAAGATATGAAAGTATGAGATGTTGGGTTTCCTTCATCTCCATAATTCATAAGGAGTTCTTTTGAGAAAGATAACCCATGTAAATCTAGTATAGTCATCAACTATTACCAAACCATATTTCTTTCCTGCAAGACTTTCTATTCTTTTAGGTCCAAAAAAATCAATGTGAAACAGTTCTAAAGGTCTTGAGGTAGACACAACATTTTTGCTCTTGAATGAGCTTTTAGTTTGTTTACCTTTCAGACAGTTTTTACAAAGAATATCAGATTTGAAAGATAGCTTGGGCAATCCTTTAACAAGATTGTATTTTGTAAGCTTTGAGATTAGTCTCAAGCTAGCATGCCCAAGTTTCTTGTGCCAAATCTGTTTTTCATCATCAATAGAGAGTAAACACTTCACATTTTGATTTACAAGTTCCTCAAGATCAATTTTATACACATTGCTGTGTCTCTTGGCAGTAAATAGGGTTTGATCTGAAGAATCTTTGACTATACAACCTTCTTTTGTGAAGGATACAACATAACCACTATCACACAATTGGCTTATGCTTAGCAAATTGTATTATAAACCTTCAACAAGAAGAACATTCTGAATCAGGGATAAAGGAGATATACCTACAGACCCAATTCCTGTGATCCTTCCCTGCTGATTGCCTCCAAAGGTCACCACACCACCATTCTTTGGTCTAAGGCTTTGGAACAAAGACTCTTCTCCCGTCATGTGACGCGAGCATCCACTGTCCAAATACCATTTGTGGAGTTTCCTTTGTCCTGTTAAACACATCTGCAACAGGAACAATCAAACTTTTACGTACCGATATTTTCTTGGGTCCTTTCTTGTTAGTTTTGGGCTTAGATTTCCCTTTGTGTTTGCACCTAGACACATGGTGTCCTGGCTTTCCACAATGAGAGCACCCATTACCTTTTCTCAAATCCTTTTTGCTTGGAACAAAAGTGGTAAGATCAGAGGAATTTAATGATGAGATTTTGGAGAATCCCAGTCCAGATTTGTCAAAGGAACCTCTTTGATTTCCCAACAAAATTTTGAGATTTTTTGTTCCTCCAACAGATCTGGCAAGATCTCTAGTAAATTCATCAATCTTTCTTTTGAGTTCTTCAATCTCATTAGAAGGATCTTTTGAATTATTAATCTCCTGCATCAAGAGTCTCTCTTTGAGTAAAATATTTTCTTTTTCTAAAAACTCATTTTTGTCACATACTTCAGTGTATGCTCTTGAAAGATCTTTGTACTCATTGAGAAGTTATCTTGAGCTTTCCATCAGATCATTATATTCATCTTGTAGGGTTTGGGGAATTACCTCAGACTCAGAACTATCTGATGATGGAAGACTTGCCATTAGACAGAGGTTGGCCTCTTCTGAAGATTCTTCATCTTCTGATGAGTCATCAAGATCTTCCCAGGTTGCCATCAGACCCTTCTTCTTCTTGAAAAACTTATTTTCTTGAAGGAAGGTTTCTTTAGTTTGGGACAATATGCCTTCACGTGACCTGGTTGTTTACATTCAAAACAAGTAATTTTGTCACTTGAAGAAATATCTTTACCTATTTTACCTATTTTTGAGGATGACAATAGATGCTTTCTGAATTTCCTTTTCTTTTGAAGCATCTTCTTGATCTTCTTACTTAACAGGGCTAGATCTTCTTCATCTTCAGAACTGCCTTCTGAACCTTCAGAATATTCTGAAGTCTCTTCAGCTTGCATGGCTTTATGTTACCTATGCCTAGGCTGTTTGCACCTGGAGTTCAACGCTAAAGATTTTTTAGCCGGTGCATCCTCTACCAATTCTAACTCATGAACCTTAAGAGAACCCAAAAGCTCTTCCATCCTAAGGGAGTTAAGATGTTTAGCTTCTTGGATGGCAGTTACCTTGGGTCTCCAAGCCTTTGGAATACTCCTAAATATTTTGCGATTATTATCACTAGAGTCATAGGTTCTCCCCAGGGACTTGAGTCCATTTGTAATTGTATGAAACCTCCCAAACATTTGATCAATGGTTTCAGACTCCTGCATCTTGAACATCTCATATTGATGAACAAGCATGCTGATCTTGGATTGTTTGACATTGTCAATTCCCTCATGGACTGCAGCCAATGTATCCCACATCTCTTTGGTAGTGGAACAACCGCACACTTTCTCATACTCAGGCTTGTTTAGAGAACATATCAAGTAGAGTTTTGACTTAGCATTTAGTTGAACTCGAGCCTTTTGATCGCCCGTCCATTCGGCCTTAGGTATAGGTACACCACCATGCATTGGTATATATTCACCATCAGTAATTATATCCCACAGATCTATGTTGCTGCTTTCAATGAACAGTTTCATACGATCTCTCCAGTAATGATAATTAATACCAATAAAAGCTGGAGGCCTTGTCACAGATGCGCCTTCTGTGATATAGTGAGGATTACTGGTTGAAGCTTCCATGGATCTACTTCCTCAGCACGATGAGATGCTTAACTCGAGGTTAAGCTCTGATACCAACTATAGGAACACAGGAAAACACTAGAAGGGGTGGTTGAATAGTGTTTTTATAAACTCTAAAGTGTTTGGAAGCTTTTTGTGAGAAAGTGTTTTCAGCAAGTTCGTAGAGAACTTCTCTGAAGTTTCTTCAGAGGGTTGTTTTATAAAACTGAAACTTTTTGATACAAAAACTTAGAGTTGTATAACTTAAAATTCAAATCCCCTTAGTTAGTAATAATTAAATTTATGAGTGATAAGGGTTCAGAAGACTTAACCATAGATTTATACTGGTTCACTCACAACCACTGTGAGCTACGTCTAGTCCTAATGCAACAACAGCAAAGGAGTTCCACTATCTGATCAGAAATACAAGTATTCTTTTGTCACCAAGCCTCTTCAGGCTCTATCACCCAAGTATTGTTTAAACACCAAGCCTCTCCAGGCTCTAACCCAAATCAGTGTTTAAAAGAGAAAGTCTAAGCTTATAAACTACACAAGTTTAAAGCTCAAACTCAGTAAATGTACAAGATAACTGAGGTAGACTCAGAATATGAAAGTTTTTGTTCAATGAAAATATACAGATAATTTTCTGAGAGAATAATTCAGCCTTTCAACGTTTCAGCGAGTTGGCTTGTCGTCTTTTTATGCATAAGCTTAACATGGGTATTTATAGAGTTGGATTTGAAATCCGTTAGACTCTATTTAATTCCCGTTGAAATAGCATTAAATGCATTCTCCCCCGTTGTGATACATAGCTCTGATAGCTTGTTCTACAGTATGCAGTAGGTGTGCAGAGCTGACTTGCTTATCTGAACAATTGTACTTGCAGCAGACAAGACTTCCTCTTTAAGGTATCCTTTTTGAAAACAACTTGAGAAAGATTTCTGCGTTCACAACTGAAAATGGAGAATGTGCAGAGATATCTAAGCAGCTTCAAACCTTGACAAGGTCTTCAAGAGGTCTCTAAGATTAAAGAAGTTGGTGCAGGGACTAAGCCACGTCAGACAGCATCAGAGAGTTCCTTTCAGAGAGTTGGTCTTTTCAGCATATTGGTCACTTCAGAAAGGTTGCACACTTCAGAAGGTTGACTTTTTCAGAATACATTTCTTCGTGTTAAAACCATTCTTGCTGAAAACAAATAAAGCACTTTACGCATAAAATGTGTAAATTACTTAGTCAAATTTGTTGTTCATTAAAACTCAGGATATGAGAGACTTAAAACATTACTAAATGCTTAATAATATTTTGAGACTCAAGACAATATTTTTACTCAGGATATTTTTGAGACCTAAAACAATATTTTTACTGCTCAAGACAAAGGTTCAGAAGGGTCAGATCAAACTCTTCCTTGGGAAAAAGAAAAGGAGGCTTCCCTAGAACCAACTGCCTTTTAAAAAGAAAAACAAGATGCTCCAAAAGACAAGTCTCCCGCTCAAATCCCTGAACCTGCATTGGATCTCGATGCCTTAAGCAAGAAACTTGAAGAAGATCCTTTTTCTATTATCAATAGTCATCTTACAAGCACTCTTCCTTCTACCAAACTAAGCTTGAGTGCCAAGACCTCTGAATCAAGCACCCACCACCGAGTTAAGACTTTGGTTGGAAAGCTCTGACACTTAGTCTTTTCCCAGGATCTAATGACGACCTTGGACGATGATCTTAATCAATAGATTTAGGGATTGCTCACTGAATACAAGAAGTTGCCTGAAGGGTTGCCTATCGACTTAGATGATGCTTTTGGAGTCTTCTGTTCTTGGTATGACTCTTTGGCTTGAACCCTGAATCAGATCCATGAGAACGAAGTCCTTCAAGAATCTGTCCAAAAGGATCAAGAAGCTCTTAAGGTTCACCTGTTAGAGAAGAACTCCTAGTTTCAAACATCCTTTGCGTCTTTAGCCAAGGGGGAATCTCGAGCTGAGACTTTAGGAAAAGATATCGAAGAACTGAAGCGTCAGTTAGCTACTAAAACTGAAGAGTATAATTTTCTAACTTCAGCGCTTCCCAAGGGTAGAGAGCAACCAAAATTTGAAGGCAGAGGTAAAGGATGAACCTGCCAAGCTCCTTGGATATCTGAAGGAGTTAGATAAGGCTCGAACTCAACATGCAACTCTTGAAGCCAATCTCAAGATGATCAAAGAGGAATACCTCGAGTTTAAAGCCAAATCTCTTTTTTAGGCTCCTTTCTCTTTGTTCTGAAGCAATCCATTTCTGGCTTCTTTTATTACATTCATTCTCAGTCATGTATTTGCTTATTTCCACAACCAAATTTTTAATATTATGCTTTAGCCACTTTTGGCTTTCATCTTATTTCAACTGAGAGGAACTTTTACTTCGCACATTGTTGGTTTATACCCCCTTTAAGTGTTTCCCATTCATTGATTTGATTAAAGAATTAGATGCAACGCCTTAAATAGTAAAGGCGTTACTCGAAAGTACTTTCTCGATTTTGAATGGCCCTTCCCAATTGAGGGTCCACTTCCCATACTCAAGGGATTTCTTACCCAGAGGTAAAAGGACTTTCCAAATCAAATCCCCTTCTTGAAACGCTTTACTATTGATGAGCACATTTTTATTCACACTTTAATTGGAATTTACCAAATTGGGCTTAAATTGTAAATGTTGTTTAAATTTGGATTTTTAAGCCTACTAACCTACCTGTCTTGTTTTGATGATATCTGGAGCTAAAGCTGTCCGATTTGAGTGGTTTCAGTGGCATTGGAAATTTAACTTCCGGGGCTTTAATTTGATATACTATATGACTATATTCCACTGAGAGACGAGGTGCAGTTTTCAGTTTGAATTTGACGTTTAGAAGCTGTCTAAAGCTGAGCGGGAACAAGTTTCTTAAGTAGTTGCTGAAGTAGTTTTAGTATTTTGGGCCTGAAACATATTAGTCTGGGCCCATTTTACCTCTGCCATTAGATTAATCTTGTGTTTTAGGAGAATAGTATAAATAGAGGCAGTTACGATTCTGTTAGGACGTGATTTTCACTTTTTCATTTTGGACAGATTGGAGATTCTTGGGGACGCTTGGTTCTCTCTGTCTTCTCTCTGGTTCTTCTTCTTCTTCTTCCTTCTGCATTTTCGTTTTCTATTCTTCCTCTCATGGAAGGCTAAACTTCTAAGGATTTATTCTTGAGTGATTTTACATTGGATTCAGATGTTTATTTCAATTCAAATTCGTATTTCAATTTCTGCAGTAGATTCAATTTCAACTTCTCCTTTAGAATTCTGGTTTGGTTCTTGAATTGGATTTGAACGCTTGTTGATGATTCAATTCTGTTCTTCACTTAGAATTCTAGTTTAGTTTACTTAATTCTAAACAACCAATTGTTTTCTTAATTCATGAGGTAAAAGAGTAGAAATCTCATAACCAGTTCGCTTAGTTCTGGCAAGTTCGCTTAGTTCTTGAGTGAGAAAATTGATGAATTAATTGACGCTTATTTAGTTAATTCAAAATCTATTTTTGAAATTGAGAACGATGCATTTTAACTAATGAAGAATCCAATTGTAAATGAACAAGAGAATCAATCTGTTTTCTTACATCGTTTTACTCTTTCTTCTTTAATTGCAAAATTCCGTTCTTAAACAACAACCAAAACCCCCTGTTTCTGTTCCGTTTTTGCACTTTTCAGAGAGTTCATGAAAATCTGCATTTTGAGTACCTTCTGAAGTATACTTGCTGAAGTGTACCTTCCGAAGTGAACCTTCTGAAATACTTTCTACAGTCCTACTCGCTGAAGTTCTACAGTTTAAACTTTCTGAAATCTGAAGTTGCTATTGAATTCCTTGAGAGGCGAGTTTGGGTTATCTAACCATTACTATACTTTAATTCATATTATTTGATTGGGTACGACCTCGATCAAATTTGGCGCCGTTGCCAGGGAATTCAATTCAAATTCCATTTACAGTTTTCAGTTCTGTTTGTTCTTGCTGAACTTTCTGAACTTCTGATTTTAGAGTCTTTTCAGTTCTGTTTTGTGTACCTTGTTTATGTTTTGTGTTTGTAAGGTTAGAGTCATTTTTAATACTGTGTTTTTGTTCAGCTAACGTTTGGTTTGTGCAACTTGTAGTGAATTTCCATAATTCAGATTCTGGTAATACACATAACCTTGCTCATTTACCATTCCTGCTACTGAACTTTGTTCTTACTGAACAGTTTCTTTTTTTGACTTGTGTTGTTTTGAGTCATTGTTTTTAGTGTGTTTAGTCATTTTATGATGTTTAGGTATTTCTTAGATGATTTAGAATTGATTTGGTTAGATTCAGATTGAATTGCATAAGTTGCTGAACTTGTTGTTGACTTTTCTACTGTTGACTTTTGCAATTAAATCTGACTTTTTGTTTAATATAGTTACAGGTTGAATTTTTGTGCCAATTTTTGTGTCCTCATTTATTTAGGTTAATAATGAATTTTAGATACCCCAGTTGCTGTTAGATAGCTCCAGATTGTGAGATTACACCTTGTACTGGCTTATTTTGACCTGTTGACTTCAATTGGGCATAACTTGAGCTAGGAGTGTCAGAATTTCATATTTTATATGCTTTTGGGGTAGGAAAAGCTACTTAGAGTGATGATCCCTGCTTCTCTAGGAGGTGGACTATAAAATGGCCAAAAAGGTCGTTTCTTTTTTTTTCTAGAATTTTTAAGTTTTTATTGGTGTATTTTTCCTTTCTTACCTTAGGTAGTTTTGGTACTTAGGCTTTGAATTTTGTTCTGAATTTTTTTGTGGTTGTTTCCTATGTTAATATAGTGTTTTCCATGTACACAGTTCATAGGTTTATGCTCATTTGATATAGGCTGCCTTTATATGCTAACATGTTGTATGCCTTATTTTGTGCATTTTTGTGTGCATTTGGTGTATGACTAGAGCAAACCCAGGTATCCTACATTAATTTGATCTAGAAATTGATAAGACAAATCATAGGTTAGTTAGATATTCTAGGAATCCATTTGTGCATAATTCTGTTAGTGATAGTGAGTTGTCTGATAGTGTGTATTTTGCTGTTTCTATTAGTGATGTGAGTCTGTTTCTGTTTCTTCTTCTTCTTCTTTCTTGATTCTGATTTTAATTCTGATAACATGGCTGAGAGGACCTTGAGAGAGCTTGCAACACCTGATATTAATATTCATACTTTATGCATTTAATATCTTGATATAGATGTGCCTTGTGAGCTAAAGTCTGGATTGATTCATTTGTTGCCCAAGTTTCATGGTCTTGCAGGTGAGGATCCAGATACACACCTCAAGGAATTCCATATTGTCTGCACCACTATGAGACCACCTGGAGTTCCTGAGGATCACATTAAGTTGAAGGCATTTCCTTTCTCTCTGCAAGATACAGCAAAGGACTGGCTGTACTACCTTCCGCCTGAATCAATTACTAGCTGGGACAACCTGAAGAGGATGTTTCTTGAAAAAAATTTCCCTGCATCCAGAGTGACTTAAATTAGGAAAGAAATCTGTGGTATAAGGAAAATGGATAGAGAAAGTTTATATGAGTAATGGGAGAGATTTAAGAGGCTTTGTGCTAGCTGTCCACATCATCATATACATGAGCAGCTTCTCATCTAGTATTTCTATGAGGGCCTTTTAAACATGGATAGGCAAATGATTGATGCAGCCAGTGGAGGAGCTTTGGTGGATAAAACTCCAGTTGCAGCAAGGCAATTGATTGAAAATATGGCTTCTAATAACCAACAGTTCAGTACCAGAAGCAATTTAGTAGCCTTGACCAGAGGAGTTCATGAGATGGAGACTACTTATGTTGCTGATCATAGGAAGTTGGAAAGCAAGCTTGATGATTTGGCTTCCTTGGTCAAGCAGGATGGCAGTGTCTCAGAAGGTTAAGCTGTATGGGATTTGTACATCTGCTGATCATCCCACTGATGCCCACCCCACCTTACATGAGTCTGATGAAGATGTTGTTGTTTCTGTTCCTCCTCAAGCTTATGCAACAAATATATATGGTTCTGGCAGGCCCCCTCAGCAGCAACAATATAATCAGGATATTTCTTCCAATAGGTACAACCCTGGTTGGAGGGAATCATCCAAACTTGAGATGGGGGAATTCTTCTCAGCAGCAGCAGCCACCCACAACAGTCTTATGTACCCTATCAGTCACATGCTGCTAGTCTTAGTAGACCCTACCAACCTCCACACTTGCAGCAGCAACAACACCCACCACCAACTGCTGCACCTTCCAAGATTGAGCCTTCCTTGGAAGAATTAATGAGGCAAATGACAGTCAAACATCTGAATTTCCAGCAAAGGACAAGAAGCAACTATTCAGAGCCTGGAAATCAGATTGGTCTATTGGCTACCACTATTAATAAGCTGCAGTCCCAGGGTTCAGACAAGCTTCCTGCTCAGACAGTTGTCAACCCTTAGCAGAATGTTAGTGCAATCACCTTGAATTCAGGTAAGAGTCTGCAAGTGTCTAAAAGGCAACAGTATGAACAAGAAAATGAGATTCTTACAGCTTTAGACAGTACAGCTTCAGCAGGTCCTCCTTCAGAAAGTACTGCTTCAACAGGTACAGCTTCAGACAACCCTGTACATAAGAGAGTTATTACTAGTCCTTTGAGCAGCACCAGTTCTTCAAGCAGTGTGCAGCCTTCTATTCCTCTTCCATTCCCTCAGAGAATTGTGCAAAAGAGTAAAAAATGGAAGAGGCTGACAAGGAAATTTTGGAAACTTACAGAAAAGTAGAGGTTAATATACCTCTGCTTGAGGCCATAAAGCAAATTCCAAGATATGCCAAGTTTCTGAAGGATTTGTGCACCCATAGGAGGCGGCTGGAGGGAAATGAAGATGATCAGTATGGGAAGAAATGTCTCTGCATTTATTGAGAGACCAGTGACTCCTATCCCTGAAAATACAAAGATCCAGGGACATTTTTGTGAAGTCTATTAATCAGTTTGAGCATTCAAACTTGACTCAAAGACTTAATATCCTTTAGTTTTAATGATTAACAAATAAGAGTATATAAAGAACATATAAGAACATAATAAGAACAAATAAGATTATATAAACAGATTCTACTGAGAAAGGTATAGGTTTGTTGATTATGTTTCAAGTTGAAATATTCATTAGAAGAAGAAGAAGAAGATTTGATGAACAGAATCAGAATCAGAAGATAAGGATCAGATGAACAAATGCAGGATTTAATATAAAGGTTGTCTGAAGTAAAGCAACTCGTCTAAAGCGTAGGTGTCTGAAGTAAAGCAACTCGTCTAAAGCGTAGAAGGTGTCTGAAGTAAAGCAACTCGTCTGAAGTGCAAAAGCTGTCTGAAAACACAACTCGTCTGAAGCATAGAAACTGTCTGAAGAACGCAAGCCGTCTGAAGTGCTGAAGCTGTCTGAAGTGCGCAATCCGTCTGAAGTGCTGAAGCTGTCTGAAGTGCGCAAGCCGTCTGAAGACGTGAAGACCATCTGAAGACGTGAAGACCGTCTGAAGACATGAAGACCGTCTGAAGACCGTGAAGACCGTCTGAAGACGTGAAGACCATCTGAAGACGTGAAGACCATCTGAAGATGTGAAGACCGAAAGAAGACGTGAAGACTATCTAAAGAAGCCTACAAACAAAATCAAGAATTTATCTCTTGAAGAAGTTGCTAAAGTGTAAAACACACTCTACCAAAATGGAGTACACTTATTTCAGTATAAAAGCTAAACATTCTTTTATGCCTCGATCAAAGTCTTGCACAAATAAGGAAACTCTGCAAAGACTTTCTGCAAAGCCTGGTGCACCTGCAACAAAAGGTATTTTTGTGTGCGCAGACCTGCTGGCACCTGCACCTGCTGGCTACCCAGAACTGATCAGAAGACTGAGAAAAAAGTAACCAGAAAGATGTTTTAATAAAATACAATTGATTCAACATCTTTTATTCATCTATATCTTTGAAGAAGAAAATGAAAAGAAGAAATATATTATCTGAAGAAAAAGAGCTTATTGAAAGCATCTCAAGCTGGAGAATTAACATAAGCTTGAAACAATTATATAAGATGAGCACATGTTGAAGCTGATAAAATTACAATGAGATAAAAGCAAGCATTGAGTATATGTGAAGAAATTAATTGTCTGAACATATAAACTCTAAGTGCATGGAACAAATTTCAACATTGAAGAAATCAATACAGAAGCTAAGACTATATGGTTCAACGACTATAATATCATATGTCATTATTCAAAGAAGAAACTGCAACAACAGCTATTCGACAAGACACCTCATTCAAAGAAGAAAGAAGAAATGGTGTCATGAAGCAAACAGAAAAGGAGCATATACAAAATAAGCAAAAGGACAAATCCAACGAATATCTCCTCATATACACTCCTAAGAAAAGCAGAAGAAATCAGAAGACAGCTGAAGAAAAACAAAAGGAAATCAAGAGAGAGAACATGCAAAACAATATCAAGAAAATCTCTCTAAAGAGCTCATCTACAGAAGTGTCAGAACAGGAATGTCTGAACACTTATTTGCTTAAGAAGAAGCAACCGTTGAGACACTATTACATAACGGTTATATGAGCCACATCATCAACATCTCAACGGTATTATGAATCATCTTCAAAGAGCTATATTCCAACAGAACATATAAATAGCCTCAAGATTAAATTTGAAGTTGTTGGTTGGGAAAAAGAATCAACCATGCTGCCGATCTATTGATCAGTTACTCAAAGTTGTAGTTGTTCAGTTGAACAACCAACCAGGCTGTGCTTAATCTCATATGAACCAAGAATGGTTTGAAGCCGCAAGTATGCCTTGGTTTTTCCAATGATACGGGTGAGAAAGTAGCCCATGGAAACCAATGGTTGGAGAAAGGTTGGAGCTTAAAGTTAGTATCTACCTAGCCAATTCTCAAAGGATGTTATTCCTCATATCAGAGAAAGGGATTGTACTTAAACTTATATACTTGTATCACTGTCTTAACCTTGTACTTAGAATTCAATCATTGTATCCTGAGTAGTACTCAGTTAACCTCTAGTACAAGAAAAGATTAAGTTTATGTTTCGTGGAAACTTAAACTTAGTTTAATTTGTAAACACTTGATGTGTCTGAGAGCCTGGAGAGGCTTGGTGGAAGAAAGAATACTCTACACTTGGATAAGTGTCTGAGAGCCTGGAGAGGCTTGGTGGAAGAAAGAATAGTCGTGGTGTCTAGAGAGACTGTACTCGTGGTGTCTGGAGAGACTGTACTCGTTGTGTCTGGAGAGACTGTACTCGTGGTGTCTGGAGAGGACTGTACTCGTTGTGTATGGAGAGACTGTACTTGTTGAGCCTGGAGAGGCTTGTCTGTAAAAGAATACTGCAATGAGTTGCCTGGAAAGGCAGTTGAAAACAAAGAATACTTGTTGAGCCTGGAGAGGCTTGTCTGTAAAAGAATACTGCAATGAGTTTCCTGGAGAGGCATTTGAAAACAAAGAATACTTGTTGAGCCTGGAGAGGCTTGTCTGTAAAAGAATACTTGAATGAGTTGTCTGGAGAGGCAGTTGAAAACAAAGTAATACTTGTGTTGCCTGAAGAGGCTGTGAATAATACTTGTATCTGTGGATTCAGATAGTGGAAAATCCAGTGGTGGTTTGCCTCTGGGACTGGATGTAGCTCACGAGTTTGTGGGTGAACCAGGATAAATTCTGTGCCTAGTTCTCTTTCCCTTAATCTCTTTATTTCCAATTTTCATATTTATGTTGGGGATTGAAAAATATTTTTCATAATAAACTTAACACAATTATTTCCATAAAATGATCTTTCATATGAACAAAACATGAGATGTCTCTCATATCATTTGAAGCATTACAAAGAATGTTCTTTGAAGAACTTCTGAAATAATTCTCTGAAGTGAGTCTGGAAAGAGATCAGTTCAGATACAGGAACAGACTTCAGACAACCTCTAGTTGTCTGAAGTATTTCAGAAACCGTTCTGAAAATACTCTTTGTAATAATCTTCAGAAGATACTTTGAGAAGCCTCTGTTTAAAACAATCTTAAGCTTTAGAAGAAACTCTGTTTTTCTTATCTTCCGCACGTTTTAACTATCTCTGATCTTAAGACTTGTTTTGAACGTTGCCCATCTTCATGATTTAAATTAAAGATTTCCAAAAACAATAAAAAAGCTTAAAACACTATTCAAACCCCCTTCTAGTGTTTCCTGTGGTTCTAACAATTGGTATCAAAGCTCACCTTCGGGTGAGCATCTAACAAATGCAGAAGGAGTAGATCCTCAGAAGATGGAAATCTCACCAAGCTGAAGCAACTCTGAAGAATGATAATGAGAAAAGAAAATCATTTTTCTTAAAACTCATTATTCATACAAGGCATCTTTCAGAAGGATATAGCTGGAAAAAGAAAGTGTATCTATCTCTAGATCACAAACGGGTAACACCTTCCTATCTTTGTTTAAATCTAAATTTAAGTATAACTGCTTATCTGGTGAATGTTTTGTTTTATTGCAATTGTTATTACATAAGTGTACTTGTGTGAAAATAAATTATTGTATAATAATTGTCCTATATATGTATGCATATTACTTGTTTTGTGTGTAAATTATCTGTATTGCATGCGTGAATATATGTGTCTAAATGAAGAGTCATGTATGTTTATCATTTAATATGAAACGGCACTAGGTGGGATAATGGATCATCAAACGGTTTCTCATAATTGGCACGATGCACAACTCTCTATAACTGCTTGGTGCATGTAACCGTCGCTCCTTATTGAACAAAGCAATGATCACTGCCTATTTAAAAGGAGTTTGGATTATCATAATGGAAATCACACTTCATTCAATCATTTTCTTAAAAAGGTCAAGCTTCCTCAAAGCACCTAGTCTCAAAAAGTTCAACAGTTCAATAGTACTCAATGGCCAACATGTCTGCATTATCAAATGACTCAAACCATCCCGTGTTTGATGAGAGAATCATACCCTCTAAAATGGTAAAACTCTCTGATTTTGATGAGGCTGGGTATAATATCACAGAGTACTTTGACGCTGTGGGGTGGACTCCTTACTTCAGCAATATCTCCTCACTGTGGCATGAAGAAAGTGTGTTAGAATTCTGGAACAACTACAACAGTGTGTCAAATGATGATTGGACTGGGATTAAAACAGAGGTAATGGGAAGATCAATTTGTGTGGACTACAAATTGATTGCTGAAGCGATTGGTGTGCCTGCTAGAGGAGAACAATACTTTCAGAGGTGGGAATCCTTGCATGGTGGAACTTTCATCTTTGATGAAGTTCTCTTTGGAGGAAGACGTCTAGCACCCTACCGACCTTCTCAACTTTTGAAGATTCCCAGAGCACTTCTTGCTGTGCTAAATTGCAGCATCCTTCCAAAAGGACGCAACAGGTTAGAAGTAAATCAGCTGGAAAGGTTCGTATTGGGACACTTGCTGACAAAGAAGAGAATCAGTCTTCCCTGGGTGCTGATGTATCAGATGATCTTCAGACAAGATATGAGCAATGATGATCTCTATCCTCACAACACCCTGATAATGAAAATACTGATGCACAAGGGCTTTCCAGTGGAAAGTCACCTTGACCAACCGCCTCCTCACTTCTTTACTCCGAGAATGTATGATCAGTTAGACCGGACTCTAATTGATAGAGAAGAAGCTCCAGAGAATCAGGTGATTATTCCTCCCTTGGTTGCTCCACGCAACAAAGGAAAAAGGGTTTTTACTCATCTGGGTGCTCATAAAAGAAAAAGGATGGTGTTGGGTGCATACAATCTGAAGAGGGTGAATGACAAGGTGAATCAGCTGGCAAAGAGGCTGAGAGTGGCTGAGAAAGAGCTGCAAGAGCTCAAAGCTAAGAAAGAGACTGCCAACGCCACTGAGAACCCATCTGATGACCATTGAATCCATTTCAAGTGTCATGTCTTTTTGTTATTATTTTTGTTTTACATCTTAAATATTATAAATATCTTTTATTTGATTATCAAATCTCTTCTTGTCTGTGTATGTTTAAACAATGTATCTTTTATCTTTGAATGCTCAAATGAATGTTTAACTCAACACAACTTTTTCTTGGTACAACTACTTGATAACTTCAATTAACTTAATAAGATAAAGACAAAATTAAGATTCATCTACTATAAAAATCTTCTAATAATTTAACTTGCTGAAATTTGATAAAATTAAAATAATTAATCTAAGACATTTGTTTTAATAATTAACTAATATGATTAAGAAATATCAGATACTACTGAAAAGCATCTTTAGTTTATGTTTCAGAAAAACAGGTTTTTGAAAATAAGCTAAAAGAAGATCAACCGGAGGAAATGCAATGTGTAAAAAGATGAATCAAGGCAACATCATCTAAAAGAATGTCTAATTATGATATCATCTCCATTGTCTGAACCTGTTCAGACAGTTCACAATGAACTTACTGAAATTGTGGGTCAGAAATGTTAAGATGGTTTATACATAAAGCACTGAGCCTACCTCTACACTTGAAAAGATAATTTTGACTTAGTAACATTTTTAATTTCTGAACCTGTTCAGAAGGCTCTCGGTGAACCTCTTGAAATTGTGGGTCAGGAATGTTAAAGTAATGGAAACACAAGTCACTAAAGTCTATTTCAATCCTTGAGGGACAGGTTAAGATGATTGTTCAAAGATTCTCTGAAACACAAAAAGACAAAAGACTAAAAGGAAGATTTGCAGACATCAAGCGACCTCAGAAGAAGAAAAGTCTTCAAAGAAAGGTGCAATGTCAGAAAAGCTTTCTTCCATCCAGAGAATAATGAAGAAATCTAATGGTAACATCACTTCACCTTAAAACTTAAATATCTGTGAAAAATTGTTCTCTAATAAAAGATTTTTAATCAACAAATAAAATTTTAATTAATGTTTAAGAACCTAAAAGACTCAACACATTAAAAGCCTCTCAGATAATAATAATCATAAAATCCTTTGACTGATACCATAAAAATTTGTTTTCAAAAATTTTCTTCTTAAATGTTTTCTCACATATTCTATTCTATTTATTTTTTTCTATTCTGTTACTAAAAAGGTGTTTCGAAAAAGTATTTTCAAAAATATCTTCAAATATGTTTTTATGTCTCTTCTTAATTGTTTTTAAAAAACGTTTTCCAAAACTTACTTTATCCATGCTAATGACTCAGTTTCCTATAGGGCTTCATCTATGACCAATCAATGATGCACGTTTCGATACTTTCAAGATCTGAAACTGTCATCATGAAAAGCTACCTGAGCCCATACACATCGCGTGAACAACAATCCAAAGGATTCATTCTCCTTACTTTCTCTATTTTACCCCTGCATCAAAGTCCTATAAATTCACAAAAGCTCTTCACACAAACTCACATCTTCAAAGCTCTTCTATAGCTTTGTCCAAGGTTTTGAGTAAGTGGCTCCCAGAAGGATGATGAAGAAGCAAAGGAAAACAGAAGAAGGACCTCTGGAACATGTTGAGGCAAAGATCAAGTCATCTTGGATGATGTATGGAATGAAGAGTAAGGGAAAGGGTTCATCTGAAAACCCGTTTCTCTATACTTGGACCATGGTGATCTTGCTGCATCACAGGTGGACTGGAAGATCACTGGGAGATCCCAGAATAGTCAATCTTATTAAGAGAACTACTGACAAAGTGGTTCTTGGAAGTAAGGTGGTGGCTAATGATCGAGACACAGTCTTACATGATGCACCTGCATCGTCCCAGCGGCTAGAAGGAAAATGCGTGCAGTAAAGCACGGTTGGGATGGAGTCTAGGGCTCTGAGGCAACTCCTGAAGCTTTTGCAGCAGAAGGAGTGGTGATAGCTTTAAAAGAGATGAAGTCTGATACGGATATGCCTCAGGCATTCGAAGGAATCTCCGGCGTTAGCAATGAAGAGTGCATTCTATTTTTGGAATGTAACTTGTTTTTCTTTTAAAGATCCCTTTATCAATGTTTTGAGAAAATTTAAACTTGTGTATTTCTATTTTTATTTCAGTTTATTTTGTTTATCAAAAGTTGTTTCATTTATTAACAGTTGGTATTTATTTAAAATGTATTTCAGTTTCTCTTGTTTCATTTATTAACAGCTGGTATTTATTTCTTAATCTTTGGTATCTGAATAATAATAATAACAATTTGAGTAATAACGTCCTTGCAAAATTAAAACAACTAATATCAAGATTCAGACAATGTCTAAAAACTTTAATGTAAGATAAAAAGGGGGAGAAATATAATCAGTAAAGAAATACAGCTAAGCAATAATGGCAAAAATAAGTGAACTTAAAATAGGAATGTATATAAATGAAACTCAACAATGTAAAACTATGAACCTTTTTAATTAATGACAAAAGGGGGAGAAATATAAAACTCACAAAATGATGTTAATATTGTATGTACTGAAAAAATATAAAAGGGGAGAAATAAGGGAGAAATATAAAAATAAGGGAAAAATATATAAATAATAAAATGATGTATGTAACAGGTAACTAGAAAGTCAGAAAATAACAACTGTCATAACCGAAAGTATAACAGTAAAAATAACTTATGATAACAATTGATATATGTAATAACAGTGTAATTATATAACAGTCGGTATCTGTGATAAGTTAACAATATGTGGTAATATTAGTTTTCAATAAATAACAAACAATGATAATTGGTATCTAAAAAGATTAACATCTGATTAATAATTGGAATCTAAAGATTAACATCTAGTTTCTAAAGGATAAGATAACAAAATGTATCTAATCTTGTTAGTATTTAGGATAAAAACAATTGGCAACATTTAACAAACTAAAGAATAAATGTTCTTCTCAGGGGGAGTATTATAGATAGGGGGAGCCTTCTATATACTTAACCATCTTTCCTTAAAGCATTTTGTAAGTTATACATATCTTATTTGTCATCATTAAAAAGGGGGAGATTGTGAAGTCTATTAATCAGTTTAAGCATTCAAACTTGACTCAAAGACTTAATATCCTTTAGTTTTAATGATTAACAAATAAGAGTATATAAAGAACATATAAGAACATAATAAGAACAAATAAGATTATATAAACAGATTCTACTGAGAAAGGTATTGGTTTGTTGATTATGTTTCAGGTTGAAATATTCATTAGAAGAAGAAGATTTGGTGAACAGAATCAGAATCAGAAGATAAGGATCAGAAAAAGAAATGCATGATTTAATATAAAGGTTGTCTGAAGTAAAGCAACTCGTCTAAAGCGTAGAAGGTGTCTGAAGTAAAGCAACTCGTCTGAAGCGTAGAAGGTGTCTGAAGTAAAGCAACTCGTCTGAAGTGCAGAAGTTGTCTGAAGAACGCAACTAGTCTGAAGCATAGAAGCTGTCTGAAGAACGCAAGCCGTCTGAAGTGTTGAAGCTGTCTGAAGTGCGCAAGCCGTCTAAAGTGATGAAGCTGTCTGAAGTGCGCAAGCCGTCTGAAGACGTGAAGACCATCTGAAGACATGAAGACCGTCTGAAGACGTGAAGACCATCTGAAGACGTGAAGACCATCTGAAGACGTGAAGACCGTATGAAGACGTGAAGACTATCTAAAGAAGCCTACAAACAGAATCAAGAATTTATCTCTTGAAGACGTTGCTAAAGTGTAAAGCACACTCTACCAAAATGGAGTACACTTATTTCAGTATAAAATCTAATCATGCTTTTATGCCTCGATCAAAGTCTTGCACAAATAGGGAAACTCAGCAAAGACTTTCTGCAAAGCCTGGTGCACCTGCAACAAAAGGCATTTTTGTGTGCGCAGACCTACTGCACCTGCACCTGCACCTGCTGGCTGCCTAGAACTGATCAGAAGACTGAGAAAAAGCAACCAGAAAGATGTTTGAATAAAATACAATTGATTCAACATCTTTATTCATCTATATCTCAGAAGAAGAAAATGAAAAGAAGAAATATATTATCTGAAGAAAAGAGCTTATTGAAAGCATCTCAAGCTGGAGAATTAACATAAGCTTGAAACAATTATATAAGATGAGCACATGTTGAAGCTGATAAAATTACAATGAGATAAAAGCAAGCATTTGAGTATATGTGAAGAAATTAATTGTCTGAACATATAAACTCTAAGTGCATGGAACAGATTTCAACATTGAAGAAATCAATACAGAAGCTAAGACTATATGGTTCAACGACTATAATATCATATGTCATTATTCAAAGAAGAAACTACAACAACAGCTATTCGACAAGACACCTCATTCAAAGAAGAAAGAAGAAATGGTGTCATGAAGCAAACAGAAAAGGAGCATATACAAAATAAGCAAAAGGACAAATCCAACGGATATCTCCTCATATACACTCCTAAGAAAAGCAGAAGAAATCAGAAGTCAGCTGAGGAACGTAGAAGAAATCAGAAGACAGCTGAAGAAAGCAAAAGGAAATCAAGAGAGAGAACATGCAAAACAATATCAAGAAAATCTCTCTAAAGAGCTCATCTACAGAAGTGTCAGAACAGGAATGTCTGAACACTTATTTGCTTAAGAAGAAGCAAACCGTTTGAGACACTATTACATAACGGTTATATTAGCCACATCATCAACATCTCAACGGTATTACGAATCATCTTCAAACGGCTATATTCCAACATAACATATAAATAGCCTCAAGATTGAATTTGAAGTTGTTGGTTGGGAAAAAGAATCAACCATGCTGCCGATCTATTTATCAGTTACTCAAAGTTGTAGTTGTTCAGTTGAACAACCAACCAGGCTGTGCTTAATCTCATATGAACCAAGAATGGTATGAAGCCGCAAGTATGCCTTGGTTTTTCCAATGATATGGGTGAGAAAGTAGCCCATGGAAACCAATGGTTGGAGAAAGGCTGGAGCTTAAAATCAGTATCTACCTAGCCAATTCTCAGAGGATGTTATTCCTTATATAGAGACAGGGATTGTACTTAAACTTATATACTTGTATCACTGTCTTAACCTTGTACTTAGAATTCATTCATTGTATCCTGAGTAGTACTCAATTAACCTCTAGTACAAGAAAGATTAAGTTTATGTTTCGTGGAAACTTAAACTTAGTTTAATTTGTAAACACTTTATGTGTCTGAGAGCCTGAAGAGGCTTGGTGGAAGAAAGAATACTCTACACTTGGATAAGTGTCTGAGAGCCTGGAGAGGCTTGGTGGAAGAAAGAATACTCGTGGTGTCTGGAGAGACTGTACTCGTGGTGTCTGGAGAGACTGTACTCGTGGTGTCTGGAGAGACTGTACTCGTGGTGTCTGTAGAGACTGTACTCGTGGTGTCTGTAGAGACTGTACTCGTGGTGTCTGGAGAGACTGTACTCGTGGTGTCTGGAGAGACTGTACTCGTGGTGTCTGGAGAGACTGTACTCGTGGTGTCTGGAGAGACTGTACTCGTGGTGTCTGGAGAGACTGTACTCGTGGTGTCTGGAGAGACTGTACTCGTGGTGTCTGGAGAGACTGTACTCGTGGTGTCTGGAGAGACTGTACTCATGGTGTCTGGAGAGACTGTACTCGTTGTGTCTGGAGAGACTGTACTTGTGGTGTCTGGAGAGACTGTACTCGTTGTGTATGGAGAGACTGTAGTTGTTGAGCCTGGAGAGGCTTGTCTGTAAAAGAATACTGCAATGAGTTGCCTGGAAAGGCAGTTGAAAACAAAGAATACTTGTTGAGCCTGGAGAGGCTTATCTGTAAAAGAATACTGCAATGAGTTTCCTGGAGAGGCAGTTGAAAACAAAGAATACTTGTTGAGCCTGGAGAGGCTTGTCTGTAAAAGAATACTTCAATGAGTTGCCTGGAGAGGCAGTTGAAAACAAAGTAATACTTGTGTTGGCCTGAAGAGGCTATGAATAATACTTGTATCTGTGGATTCAGATAGCGGAAAATCCAGTGGTGGTTTGCCTCTGGGACTGGATGTAGCTCACGGGTTTGTGGGTGAACCAGGATAAATTCTGTGCCTAAGTTCTCTTTCCCTTAATCTCTTTATTTCCAGTTTTCATATTTATGTTGGGGATTGAAAAGTATTTTTCATAATAAACTTAACCCAACTATTTCCATAAAATGATCTTTCATATGAACAAAACATGAGATATCTCTCATATCATTTGAAGCATTACAAAGAATGTTCCTTGAAGAACTTCTGAAATAATTCTCTGAAGTGAGTCTAGAAAGAGATCAGTTCAGAAATCGGGAACAGACTTCAGACAACCTCTAGTCGTCTAAAGTATTTCAGAAACCGTTCTGAAAATACTCTTTGTAATAATCTTCAGAAGATACTTTGAGAAGCCTCTGTTAAAAACAATCTTAAGCTTTAGAAGAAACTCTGTTTTTCTTATCTTCTGCACGTTTTAACTATCTCTGATCTTAAGACTTGTTTTGAACGTTGCCCATCTACATGATTTAAATTAAAGATTTCCAAAAACAATAAAAAAGCTTAAAACACTATTCAACCCCCCCTTCTAGTGTTTCCTGTGGTTCTAACAATTTTCTATTCCATATGTTATAGGCAGTAATAAGTTTGATAATGTTATGCTTGACTTAGGAGCATCTATTAATGTTATGCCTTTATCTGTTTTCACCTCTTTGTCCCTTGGTCCTTTGCAGGCTACAGGTGTTGTCATTCAGTTGGCAAATAGGAGCACTGCTAACCCTGCAAGTCTTATTGAGGATGTACTGGTTCGTGTGAATGCCCTCATCTTCCCAGCTGACTTTTATATATTGGATATGGAGCAAGGAGATTCACTCACTGGTGCAGCCCCCATCATCTTGGGCAGGCCCTTCTTGAAGACAACTAGGACTAAGATTGATGTTCATGCAGGCACACTTACTATGGAGTTTGGAGATAGTGTGGTTCAGTTTAACATTTTAGATGCTATGAAACATCCCATTGAGGACCATTTTGTTTTCCACATTGATATGTTTGCTGAACTTGTGGATGATAGTTTATCTGAGTTTGTAGGAGACTTGGATTTTCCCGACTTGTTTGATTTCAGTGATGTCTACATTTGTGATTTATGTTCTAATTCTTCCAAGTGTAGTACGTGTGCTGAGATAGATGAGTTCATATCTGCTGATAGTACTGATTGTGTAGATTATGTTGATTTTTCAGCAGGTTCTGGTATTGATGCACCAGCAGAGCCAATTGAGTCAAAATTCATAGGCTTGATTACAACAATTACAGATACATCTGACTTGATTGATTTGCACGTTGCAGAGGTTTCTACCAGTACCAGATTGCTACCTTCTATTGTCCAGCCACCATCACTGGAGTTGAAGCCACTTCCCTCTCACCTCAAGTATGCATATTTGGAGGATGAGCAGAAGCTTCCAGTGATTATCTCTACTGCTCTCTCAGATGATCAGGAGCAGAGGTTGTTGCATGTTATTAGAGAGCGCATGAGAGTACTTGGCTGGAGTTTTGCAGATATTTCGGGTATTAGCCCCTCCATATGTATGTACCGTATTCTATTGGAGGATGGAGTTAAATCTGTGAGACAGCTTTAGAGAAGGCTGAATCCCCAGATTCTTGATGTGGTCAAGAAGGAGGTCACCAAAGTGCTACAGGTTGGTATCATATATCCCATTTCGGATAGCACTTGGGTGAGCCCGGTACAGGTGGTACCAAAGAAATCTGGGATTACTGTTGTAAAGAATGAGAAGGATGAGTTGATTCCTACTAGTGTACAGAACAGCTAGAGAGTCTGCATTGACTATAGGAGGCTCAACAAGGCGACTAGGAAGGATCACTTCCCACTTCCTTTCATTGATCAGATGCTGGAGCGCCTGGCAGGTAAATCACACTACTGTTTCTTAGATGGTTTCTCTGGTTATTTTCAGATTTGTATTGCACCAGAGGACCAGCATAATACTACATTTGTAACACCTTAAATTTCTAGTTAAGAATATAGTCCGTTAAACAACATCAATCCTACTAATTCACATATACATATACAAATTTCACATGTCGATTCATTCAGGACAAACAAAAGGAACAAATATCTCTTTCCCCAAGCCCTTCACTTCCCGGATTAGGAATCCGACGACGGAGGTACCTGCTCAGCTAAACAAAATCCACATAACACGTGGTGAGATAAAAATCTCAGTGAATATAACTCATATGCATAAATGCAAGGAATAGATAGTTATGCCAATTCATATTCTATAAGAATTTAATACAATCATCACATATGTATTATGCAACATGATGCACTCACTGCTGTGCCCAGCAGGCATGTTCTTATCACTTTCTAGAGTTAGACCTGAGCTCAGACTACGGGAACCGGCTTTCCCGGGGACAAATCCCACCCAAACTGGGCCGAAGCCATGTTTTCAATACCATTAATCTTTTATTTTTACTCACGGCACAAAGCCGGCTTGAATTCACTTTAATTATACATAATCATGATAGTGAATCAATGCATTACTCTATACATAACAAATTACAAATGAATATCGCAATTCTCAACTATTTCGAAAGTTTCGATCCTACGAACGTAAGTCTCAATTTTCCAATTTGAACTCTAATCTAACCATTTCAATCCATGAACTAACACTTAACAAAGAACTATAACCAATTCGGATTTTCATATGAGTTACAATCGAGGGAAATCGATAGTTTCGATAGTTTGTTAGTTTCGAAAACTTCGAAACTAAAGATTTCGACGCTCGATTCTATACTCATATGCTCAATCTATCAATAATCAATCCAAACAACAAGAAATTACCAATTCAAACATCAAATATCCAGCATCAAGAAAGGGGAAGAGAAGGGGTGGGAACATGCATTGAGACCAATAGTTTCTACTCTAAAAGTGAGTTATACTCACCAATCTATGAAATTAAGGGAGGAGTTGAGAGCTTGAAGTAATCCAATGGTTTATTCTAGCTTCAATCTCCTTCCAAGGCTCCAAAATTAAGTTCCTCTCTCTAGGATTCTCACTTTCTCTCTCTAGGGCTTGAAGAAGGGTGAAAGAAAATGTGAGTATTCGATTTTTTTTGCATGTCCAGCTTTTATACTGGACCGTTGGTAATCAATTACAGTAGTGTTGTAATCGATTACCAGAGGTAGAATTTACACTGGAAAGCGTTTCTGGGAATCTGGTAATCGATTACAGCCCTTGGTAATCGATTACCAAAAACTCAGTCCTCAGGTAATCGATTACCACCCTGTGAGTAATCGATTACCTAAAAACTAGCTCTCAGGTAATCGATTACCGACTCCTTGTAATCGATTACCAGAACTCAAAATTACTTCAATTTCACTTAAGTTAAAAACATATACTTGTTTGAAATAGAAATTTGACCTACATTTTACTTATCACTATCAGTTTCTAAATTTAACAAATATAGATCACCCCCTTAACTTACTAATTTAAGATAGCCTACAAGTGGGATGTTACAACATTTACCTGTCCTTTTGGTACCTTTGCTTATAAGAGGATGCCTTTTGGTCTATGCAATGCTCCTGGTACTTTCCAGAGATGCATGATGAGTATATTTGCTGATTTACTTGAGCATTGCATAGAGGTTTTTATGGATGACTTTAGTGTATATGGCTCCTCCTTTGATGCATGTTTGGATAGCTTGACTAGAGTGCTTGATAGGTGCATTGAGACTAACCTTGTTTTGAATTATGAAAAGTGTCATTTTATGGTAGAGCATGGTATAGTCTCAGGCCATATTATCTCTAGGAAGGGCATAGAGGTAGATCCTACAAAATTAGATGTTATTTCACACTTGCCTTTGTGGAGTCTCAGAATTAAATTAAGTATTGAATTTAGATTCAAGACTCATTATCCTTAGTTTTAATGATTAACAAATTAGATTAAATAAAAGACAGGTCCTACTGAGAAAGGTATTTTTCTATGTGTTTCAGGAAATATGAAGAAGCAACTCTCAGAAGACAATCAACCTGCTGAACTGAAGAAGAAGAAAAACAACTGCGCCAGATGAACTGAAGAAGAAAATCATCAGAGTTTTTGGAAGATCAACAACCAAAAGAAGAGCAAAGAGGAATGAAGAATTATGTTCTGGTTGAACAAACTACCGAAGAAAAGAAGTATATCCGAGCAAGCTGAAATGAAGATAAACTTAAGGCTTAAGGAAGATTACCAAAGAGCTCACAGAACAAGGAAGAAACAATCTCAGATTGCTACTCTCAAAAGCAATTCACTGAAGAAAGAAATATGGTTAAGAGAAGAAACCTACTAAGTAAAGCAAACTACTGAAGAAGGAAGACATACTAAAGGAAGAACAATGCAACAACACTGATGAAGAAAGGAACTTGCTGAAAGCGTCTCCATGTTGAAGAACTAAATCTTGCTGGAGTTATCCAACCTGCTGAAAGTATGTGCGTACTAAAGTTGAAGCTACTGAACACATACTCTCTGATGACATGGCATTTCAAACCCTCTAAAGAATTAAAATCCAGAGATGTCATACTACTCTCCGAAGACTTATGAGTCAATATGAATGTTGCATTAAAAGACTCAAGTCTCAGCGAATGCTAAATAGTGAAGCTGAATTGGTGCAAGAAGAAAAAGGCTTTCTAACACAGCTGTATTCTTGACATAAAAGAGGAAGCCTACTTAAGAAAAGCAAATAGAGGTCAGAGATAGAGTCAGTGTTGCTGCAACACCTACTCTGTACCATCTTTACAATACGCTATCAGAAGCGTGCACCTCAATCAAGGAGAGAAGAAAAGCAGAATTCACAACAGGACAAAAGTGAAGTCTAACGTTGTCATTTCTAAAGACTTCCTGTTGTTAAGAGGAGAAGAAGAAGAAGAAGAAGAAGAAGAAGAAGAAGAAGAGAGAAACATCAACCTGCTGAAGTCTCAAAAACTCTCTCAAACAAGATTAAGAGCAAAACTGTTGTGTGTCAGAATTAATTCATATCTACACACCTAATCTGCTTCAGTTAGAAGCTACCAAAAGAGAATTTATTTCACAACGGCTCCAAGAGCGTTAATCATTACTTCTCAACGGTATTCTAAGCAATCTTCAACGGCTATATTTTCATAACATATAAATAGCCTCAAGGAAGGATTATGAAGATTGGCGGCATTGAAGCCCAAGGCGGAGATAATGCCCAAGAGAGATCTGGCAGAAGCTCATGTGGAATATCATCGAGCCAACTCTCTGAAGAAGAAGAAGAAGAGAGAAACATCAACCTGCTGAAGTCTCAGAAACTCTCTCAAACAAGATTAAGAGCAAAATTATTGTGTGTCAGAATTAATTCATATCAACACACCTAATCTGCTTAAGTTAGAAGCTACCAAAAGAGAATTTATTTCACAACGGCTCCAAGAGAGTTAATCATTACTTCTCAACGGTATTCTAATCAATCTTCAACGACTATATTTTCATAACATATAAATAGCCTCAAGGAAGGATTATGAAGATTGGAGGCATTGAAGCCCAAGGCAGAGATAATGCTTAAGAGAGATCTGGCAGAAGCTCATGTGGAATATCATCGAGCCAACTCTCTGAAGATGAAGAAGCAGTTTTCTGCTTATTAGATACAAAGTAGATATAGAGCTTAATTCATACACTTGCATCTCTGTATTTCCTTGTACTTAGAATTCTTTTGTTGTATCCTGAGTTATACTCAGTAATCCCTTTGTACAAGAAGAACCTAAGTTTATGTTTCTCAGAAACTTAAACTTAGTTTAAATTGTAAACACTATTGAGTGTCTGAGAGCCTGGAGAGACTTGGTGGAATAACGAATACTTGTTGAGCCTAGAGAGGCTTTGTTGTAAAAGAATACTCGTTGAGCCTGGAGAGGCTTGTCTGTAAAAGAATACTGCAAGAGTTTCCTGGAGTGGCAGTCAAAGACAAAGAATACTTATTGGGCCTGGAGAGGCCAGGTGTGCAAAGAATACTGCATGAGTTTCCTGGAGAGGCAGTTGAAAACAAAGAATACTTGATGTTAAGCCTGGAGAGGCTGGGGTAAAATAATACTTGTAATCTTGCGGGATTAGTGGAAAATCTAGTGGAGTTTTGCCTTGGGACTGGATGTAGCTCACTGGGTCAGTGGGTGAACCAGTATAAATCTCTGTGTTAAGTTCTCTCTTCCCTTACCTCTTTACTTTCCGTTGTTATCTGTTTAAACTAAACAAGGAGGGTTTAAGAAAAGTCGTTTTATTGATCTGAGTAGAAAAAAATCTTTTCTTTAAAGGGAAAATAATTTTAGAAAGGTTTTTATTCAACCTTCGGAGTTGCATCAGCAAGTTGCTGAACTTCCCACTTTCGGAAGGTTGATCAAATATATTCAAATCGCTTTTTCTTGTCTTGAAAGGTTTTCGAAAAATCTGTGAAGATCATAAAAACACTATTCAACCCCCCTTCTAGTGTTTCCTGTGGTCCTAACACCTTACGCCTCTTGCGTGCGAGAGGTACGATCTTTTCTTGGACATGCAGGTTTCTATCGCAGGTTTATTCAGGATTTCAGCAAGATAGCCCTTCCACTGTCCAACTTGCTTCAGGAGGATACTACATTTGAGTTTGGAGAGCAGTGCAGAGAGGCATTTGATCGCCTCAAGAGAGCTCTCACCACCACTCCCATTATTCAGCCACCAGATTGGACTCTTCCATTCGAGTTGATGTGTGATGCATCAAACTATGCTTTGGGAGTTGTTTTGGCTCAGAGGGTCGGTAAGCTGTCTCATGTGATTTATTATGCATCTAGGACTTTGGATGCAGCACAGGTAAATTACACTACCATTGAGAAAGAGCTGTTAGCACTAGTTTTTACATTGGATAAGTTCAGATCTTATTTGCTTGGCTCTAGGGTAGTTGTTTTTACTGATCATGCTGCTCTGAAGTTTCTTTTTAAAAAGACAGATTCCAAACCCAGCTTGATTAGGTGGATGCTACTGCTCTAAGAGTTTGATTTGGATATCTAGGATAGGAGTGATGAACATAATTTAGTAGCAGACCATTTGAGCCACATTGAGAGAGCGGAGGATGCATTTCCTATTTGGGATGATTTCCCGGATGAGCAACTATTGGTTTTACATGATTCCCATCCCCTCCCGTTACCCCTTGGTTTGCTGATATTGTAAATTACCTTATTGCATCTGTTTTTCCACCCTTAGAATCCAGAGCTCAGAGAGATAGACTTAAAAGTGATGCCAAGTATTATGTATGGGATGACCCTTATTTGTGGCTTCTTTACAATGACCAGGTTATCCGTAGGTGCATTCCAGATCATGAGATCCAGTCTGTACTTCAGTTCTGTCATGCCTCACCTGTTGGAGGACATCTTGGACCTCAGAGGACAGGACGGAAGGTGTTAGACTGTGGATTTTATTGGCCTACTATTTTCAGAGACGCCTGGAGAGTATCCTCTACATGTGAGCGGTGTCAGAGAGCAGGAGTGGCCATTTCTAGCAGGCAGAAGATGCCCCAGCAGCCTATGTTGTTTTGTGAGATCTTTGATGTATGGGGTATTGATTTTATAGGCCCATTTCCTGTTTCTTTTGGTTATATATATATATTGCTTGTTGTGGACTATGTCTCCAAGTGGGTGGAGGCTATAGCCACAAGGATTAATGATGCTCGAGTTGTTGTGGATTTTGTCATGTCTCACATCTTTTGCAGCTTTGGAGTGCCTCGAGCCATTGTTAGTGATTAGGGGACCCATTTTTGAAACCGGTCCATGGAGGCTTTACTGAAGAAGTATGGGGTGATGCATAAAGTTTCTACACCATACCACCCCCAGACTAATGGACAGGCTGAGATCTCCAACAGAGAGATCAAGAGGATTTTGGAGAAGATGGTGCAGCCTAATAGGAAAGATTGGAGCCGCCGCCTTGATGATGCTCTTTGGGCTCATAGGACTGCCTACAAAGCACCTCTTGGGGTGTCTCCCTTCAGAGTTGTTTTTGGTAAAGCGTGCCACTTACCTGTGGAGATAGAGCATCGGGCATATTGGGCAGTTAGAGCTTGGAACTTAGATTGTGACCAGGAAGGAGAACAAAGGAAGCTTCAGTTGCAGGAGCTTGATGAGATTCGCCTGGAGGCCTATGAGAACTCTAAGTTCTACAAGGAGAAAACTAAGAAATTTCATGATCAGTCTATTGCTAGAAAAGAGTTTGTCGTAGGCCAAAAGGTTTTGTTGTTCAATTCTAGACTTAAGTTCATGCCTGGTAAGCTTCGTTCTCGTTGGGTTGGACCTTTTCTTGTTACTCATGTTTATCCTTATGGTGTTGTAGAGCTGCAAAGTGCGTCCACCAACAAGACCTTCAAGGTCAATGGCCATCGTCTCAAGCTATTTCATGAGAGCCCCACTTTGGTTGATGAGACGGTTGAGGAGCTTGGCTTGGAGCTTCCTACATTCCCTCAAGTGCAAATATTTCCACCTTGATGAGGGAGGAGAATTATTTACATTGAGGACAATGTGTAATTTAAGTGTGGGGGAGGAGAATTATAGTTTTAGGACTTTAGAATTGATTTTAGGAATTAGTTTGTGCTTAGGATTTAATTGATTTGTGTTAGCAATTTTTAGGATTATATAAAAAAATATAATATAAAAACTGTTTGTTGTTTCAGTTAAAAAAAACTGTTGTTACTGTTTGCTATTTGCTAAAATTTACTATTTACTGTCTTAAACTACTTGCTGAAAATTGTTGTTTGCTGAAGCTGTTAGCTGTTGCATAGCTATTTTGTAGCTACTGCTGTCTGAATTTTACTGTTTGCTGTCTGAAAATGTTGTTTATTGTTACTGTATGTTGTTTGTGCGTTTTTCTACTGCTGTTTACAGTAGAATTTCAGACAGTACGTTTTATGACAACAAAAATAGATTTTTGACAGTAGAAAAATACATTTGGCATGTTTTTCATTGGATTTTTAGGATTTGTATTGGTAGTTGGCATTTTCATCATTCTTTAATAATTGGTTTCATGACTTATTTTGATTGGATTCCTAATAATTTGGTGAATAAGTTGGTTTTGATAATTATTGGGTTGAATCTTTTGTGATAGAGTTGTCCTTGGTGAGATTTTGAGCCTTATTGATGGATGGTCCATTCTATGCCATTCTCTCTTTTTCTTGTGTGATTTCACTCATGTTTGCTTGTGCTCTAGAACTTGGCTTGACTCTTTGATTTGCAACTTTGTTCACATGCATGAATTGAGATGGTTGAGGCAATTTTGTTGATAATTGAGCTACTAGCCATATTAGCTACCTTGATGATTTCCTACTTGTTAGCCCCTGAGCCTATGGATTCCATTTCTTGTTATTAAAAACTCATTACAAGCCTTGAAAGTGAAAAACCATGATTGTCCTTGCCTTAGAGGATAAAGGAGCTTTGGAATTGTTTTGGGAATAGGTTCTTGAGTAAGTGTGGGGATGTGCTTGAATTTCTTATCTTGTCTCCTCGTGTGGATATCATATTGTTGACTCTTGGCTAGTTATAAAAAAAATGAAAAAGGAAAGATAGAAAAGTAAAAAAAGAAAAGAAAGAATAAAGAAAAGCTCAAAAGAAAAGTGTTAATAAAAAGAAAAGAAGCAAAGAAATAAAGTGTGCTTGAAAAAAAAATAGGTCAAAAAGGTAGAAAATAGGAGTTTAATTGTAATCTTGAGATATATGCTACTTGCATTTATTCTTGGGTTTATTCGCCATTGCTCCTCTATTCTCTTTGGTTTATAGCTTCTTATCCTTCATTCTCCCTACCTTTACCTTGACCTCATTACATCCTTTATGAAGTCCTCTTGATCTTTGCTTGCTTGTGTTTCAATTGTTGTGGATATTAAGAGTCTTGCCAAGCCTATGGTAGTGTTTTCTTACATGAGTGCTTTGAGTGTATATACACAAGCCTAAACACTTGAGAGTTAGAGAGTTTGTCTTGTGAGGATTTTTTCACTCTTGATTCACCCCTTTGATTTGATCTACCCTCTTGTTTGCTAAATTATTGGGAACTCCATTCATATATTTCTTGATTCCATGATTCCTTGGATGATGTATTTTGCCTACTCCTATGCATTCCTTGGATCTCTTGATAATTATGTCATCTGTATTTGCATCTTGCTCCTAATTAATCTTTGGTTTCATGTGGTGTTTTGCCTGGAGTGCAAAAGGGCAAGTGTGGGGGAATTTGATGAGCACATTTTTATTCACACTTTGCATAATTAATCTTAACATTCTTGGACTCTAATTGTGATTATATCCACTGTTTTAATTGGAATTTACCAAATTGGGGTTAGTTAGGCTTAAATTATAAATGTTGTTTAAATTCAGATTTTAAGCCTACTGACCTACCTGTCTTGTTTTGATGATATCTGGAGCTATAGGTGTCCGATTTGAGTGATTCCAGTGGCATTAGAAAGTAAAATTCCGGGGCTTTAATTTGATATGCTATATGACTCAATTCCACTGAGAGACGAGGTGCAGTTTTCAGTTTGAAGTTGACGTTTAGAAGCTGTCTGAAGCTGAGCACGAACATCAAGTTTCTTAAGTAGTTGCTGAAGTAGTTTTAGTATTTTGGGCCTGAAACCTGCTAATCTGGGCCCATTTTACCTCTTCCATTATATTAATCTTGTGGTTTAGGAGAATAGTATAAATAGAGGCAGTTACGATTCTGTTAGGACGTGATTTTCACTTTTTCATTTTGGACAGATTAGAGATTCTTGGGGATGCTTGGTTCTCTCTGGTTCTTCTTCTTCTTCTTCCTACTACATTTTCGTTTTTTGTTCTTCCTCTCATGGAAGGCTAAACTTCTAAGGATTGATTCTTGAGTGATTTTACATTGGATTCAGAGGTTTATTTCAATTCAAATTCGTATTTCAATTTCTGCAGTAGATTCAATTTCATCTTCTCCTTTAGAAAATTCTGGTTTGGTTCTTGAATTGGATTTGAACGCTTTTTGATGATTCAATTCTGTTCTTCACTTAGAATTCTGGTTTAGTTTGCTTAATTCTAAACAACCAATTTTTTGCTTAATTCATGAGGTAAAGGAGTAGAAATCGCATAACCAGTTCGCTTAGTTCTGGCAAGTTCGCTTAGTTCTTGAGTGAGAAAATTGATGAATTAATTGACGCTTGTTTAGTTAATTCAGAATCTGTTCTGGAAATTGAGAACTATGCATTTTAACTAATGAAGAATCCAATTGTAAATGAACAATAGAATCAATCTGTTTTCTTACATCGTTTTACTCTTTCTTCTTTAATTGCAAAATTTCGTTCTTAAACAACAACCAAAACCCCCCTGTTTCTGTTACGTTTCTGCACTTTTCAGAGAGTTCATGAAAATCTGCATTTTGAGTACCTTCTGAAGTATACTTGCTGAAGTGTACCTTCCGAAGTGAACCTTCTGAAACACTTTCTGCAGCCCTACTTGCTGAAGTTCTGCAGTTTAAACTTTCTGAAATCTGAAATCTGAAGTTGCTATTGAATTCCTTGAGATACGACTTTGGGTTATCTAACCCTTTTACTATACTTTAATTCATATTATTTGATTGGGTACGACCTCAATCAACTACTAACTCTTTGATTGTAGAAACGAGAAACTCTTTCTTTCTGCTTAATCAAAATTTCCAACGTTATGATTCTCTCTTCATCCAGATTATCAAATTTATCAAACATTAAACTAAGATAATCTTGGGTAGGCAATTCATTTTTCCTTTGAATTAGAAGAGATTATAGATTTATTTCTACTGGAAGGACTGTTTCATGTCCATACACTAACCTATATGGAGAAGTATTAGTGGCCTCTTTTGGGGATGTTCGATAGGCCCATAACACTTGGCTAAGTGTTTTATGCCAGGTTCGAGGTTTCTGCCCAATATGCTTCTTGATTAAGCCTACCAGTATTTTGTTTATGGCTTCAACTTGGCCATTCGCTTGAGCTTAGTAAGAAGTTAACGTGAGCAACTTTATTTTTCATGACCCAACGTACTGTACTGCCTTTCTTCCAGTGAACATGGTCCCTTGATAAGTGGTTATGGTTTCAGGGATTCCAAATCTATGGATTATATGATCCTCTATAAAATCAATAACCTCTTTCTGACCCATGTCTTTCAAAGGTATGGCCTCGACCCATTTAGCGAAATAGTCCACCCATACAAGAATGAATTTATGACCTTTCGAATATGGTGGATGTATCATTCTTATTAGGTCCACAGCCCACCCTCGAAATGGCCAAGGTTTCACAATCAAATGTATTTTAGTTGCTAGTACATGTTGTAAATGGCCATGTTTTTGGTATTCTTCACTGCTCTTTGCGTACTCATAACAATCTTTTAAAATGGTTGGTCAAGAGTAACAATACCTGAGTAGTATCCACCTCATTTTTTCTCCTGCTTGGTGTGCTCCACATATCCCTTCATGAACTTCAGCTAAGGCTACATACGCTTCGACTTCACCCAAGCATCTTAGCAAATTACCTCCGTTGGATTTTTTATAAAGTTCATCCCCCAGGATGGTATAATTCAAAGCCCTGTAATTAATTTTCCTATCGGTGGACTTCGTGGGACCCTGAAGGTATTCCACCAGATGCTTTCTCCAATTTGTTGGGCCTAAGGTATCATATTCAAGGCCACCTTCCCCTCTATTGAAAGAAGTTGTTTGGTCTCAATCAAGCTTTTGAATTGAAATGGTTTTACTTTGTACCCAGAAGCTATTTGAGCTAACTTTTTCCATTTCATTTTCTATTTTGGTCACATGCTCCAAGGTCAATTCATCAAAGCAATTTATTAATAAGCTCTTGGCCCTAGCAAAATATTTTGCCAATCTGACATTACAACACTTGTATATGTAAGGTCCAAGAATCCTCTAAATGATGTTTTAATAATGACAAACTCTCAAAATTGACTTGTTGTAATTCTGATTAAAAAAGAGACTAATGATTTCATTTGAGTTGTGTCAAGAAGATACAAACAGGGAGCTTTTAGAAGATAACCTTGAAACCTTTGACTAAGACAAGAAAATCTACAAGGATTTTTCATTATTACAATCATAAAAGAAAGCAAGAAAGCAGTTGAGAAGATAAATATTAAGCCCTCTGTCAAAAATCAGAAATTCTCCTCTCCAGAAGAAGCAAACGAAAAAACAAATTGAACAATGTCATTCCATAAAGCCACATTTGGAGCAAATAGAAAAAGGGGAGATAGTCAAAAATAGTGTGAAAGAATTACAGAAGATTAGAAGGAAGATTCATTGACAGGAATCCTGCAAAAGAAGCATGTTCCTACACTTTCATCCTTCCAAAGCTTCTCTAATATTGTAGCTGACAGAACTAAAGCTTAAAACCTCTTCTAAATATTTTGTTGAGTAAAATAAATCATCTCAACAGAAGGAAAGATAAATCTGCAGAAGAATCCTTTAAAAAAGCAACTGCAAAAGAAGCAAATCTCACCTAAGCTCATATTTCCTTCTTCTTAGAATACAACTGGTACAAAATCATCAATGAAAGTCTATATGTGTTTTATGAGGGTCCAAAAATATGCTTGAAGAATAACTACTCAAAAAATTACAGAAGTTTCAGTCTGCAGAAGAAACCCCTCAAAAGATGAGACCAGTCAACATATGACAGTTGGAATTGCTTTCCTCCTCTCGAAGCTTTCTCCAACGGCTAGTCTCTGTATGTTCCTATAAAATAAGAGGTTCCCTTCAATTCTAAACACACAGAACAGACTAGAAAGTCCAGAAGAAGCTCTAGACTTCAAAATTACAGTCTCCATCTTCTGGAAAATTTCTCTCTGTAGAAACTCAGATATTTTGCTTCCTAAAGCTTAGTAAGAGAGAGTTGGCTCAACATCTTCTTGTTGTGCTTTATTTGTAATAGTTTTGAGCTTTATTTTTATTCTTTCACTACTTAAATCTTCTGTATTCTCTCAAAGAGGCTTTAAGAGTGTTAGTGCCTCTTGAGAAGGTGTGAAATTGTTGCAGCAAGTTACTGCACATCTGTAGTGAGTTGTTCTTAGTTGTATAACTTACAGAAAAGGTTCTGCAAGGTGTTTTTGAACCTACACAGTCTGCAGAAGAAGATGCAGTATCTGTAAAGGTCTCAGAAGAAGTGTGTAAGGAGCCTGAAGAGGCTGCATAAGAATACTAGTGGTAAGGTGTACCCAAGGATTTGTAAAAGCAAATATTGATCAAGAAAATCCTACTGAAAGCAGGGACTGGACGTAGCCTCAGGTTGGAAGATGTGAACCAGTATAAATTTTGTGTGTGCAATCTTCTTACTCTCATCTCAGTTTTCATTCTTAGTTTCATGTGCATAAAACTATTTTAGAAAACTATCTAATACCTACGTAAGTTTCATTGTTAAAAGGGTTCCTTCAAGGGAATTATAATTTCAGCATACATAATTTAACTCCCATTCCTTGAGTTTCATCTTCTAATACTCAGCCAAGAATAACTTGAGCAGGAATAGTATTAGAAGAAATTGCAGAAATTTTGAAAGATCACAATTCAACCCCCCTTCTTGTGATTGGAATTTCTACTTCAATTGGTATCAGAGCTTGCCTCTAGGGTTGAACTCAATTAACAGTGAGAGAGGAAAAAGATAAAGGGAAGATGGCAAATCATGGTGCTGGAATGTTCATCCCAGAAGGATCCTCCACAAATAGACCTCCTGCATTTGATGGGAAGGACTACTATTATTGGAAAGATAGGATGAAATTGTTTCTAGAATCCCAAGACATTGATCTTTGGGATATCATAGAAAAGGGAAATTCTATTCCTATGATCAGAAGAACAAGAATTTTGGTTCCTCCTAAAGAAGGAGAATATGAAGTTCAAGAAGAACCTCCAAAGCCAAAATCCAGAGAAGAATGGACTTCAAAAGATAAGCAGAAATATCTTTTGAACTCCAAAGATAAGTTCTTCCTACTCTGTGCTCTCAGTAGAGGAGAATATGACAAGGATGCTGGTTGTTCTACTGCAAGAAATCTGGGATACACTCAAGATTACCCATGAAGGAACTGATCAAGTAAAAGAATAAAAAATAAATATCTTAATTCATCAATATGAAATGTTCAATATGGCTGAACATGAATCCATTGATGAGATGTTCAGTAGATTCACAATCATCATCAATAACCTGAAATCTCTTGGTAAAAGCTACACTAACCAAGAGCAAGTCAGGAAAATCCTCAGAAGACTTCCAAAAATCTGGAGACCAAAAGTAACAGCCATCCAAGAAGCCAAGGATCTTGCAGTTCTAAAGTTAGATGAGCTTCTTGGTTTCCTAAAAGTTCATGAACAAGAACTCATGGATGAATTACCACCAAGGAGAGGAAAAACAATTGCTCTCAAGGCCAGTACATCAAGAGAAGAAAAGATTCCTGATGATGAAGAATCATCTTCTGATAATGATGATGAGCTTGCTTTCATATCCAAAAGAATTCAAAGACTGATCAAAAGGAAAGGCAGAGGAAAAAGGTTCTTTCCCAAGAAGGAAGGACATAAATCTGAAGGATCCAAGGCTCAAATCATCTGTTTTGAGTGCAATAAGCCAAAACACATAAAGGCAGAGTGTCGTCAATTAAAAAGGGACTCAAGAAACTTCCAGAAGAAGAAAAAAGCCATGATGGCAACATGGGATGACTCAGAAAGTTCTTCAGAAGAAGAAGCAGAGGATGAGTCAGCAAACTTGTGTCTCATTGCTGGAAAGAAAGACGAAGAAGATGAGGTAAATGATTCTAACTCCCTTACATATAGAGAATTAGAAGATGCATTTGAAAACCTACTATCTGACTCACAAACACTTGCTCAAAAATGTGATCTTCTTAAGGAACAACTTGTTAAATCTAAAGAAGATAATGAAAGATTAAAAGAAGATAATGAGAGATTGATTAAGACAAATCAATGTCTTCAGCAACTCATGTTACGCTATCAGAACAAATCAAATCAATCAAATCTGATTCTGCAGAAGAAAGAAAAACTGATATATTGTAGAAAGAAAATAATCTTCTGCAGAAGAAGATTGATGAGTTGCAACAAGACTTAAGAAAATTTGTAAAAAGCATAAATAATTTAGAAAAACTCATAGGAAATGGAAGGGAAATATCTGATAAAACAGGATTAGGATACAATCAATCTCAAACATCAAAAGTTCACAGAACTATCTTTGTACCTACCAAAAGGCAATCTCCTAAATGCTCTTGGTGTAACAAATTTGGACATCTTGTTCACTATTGTTACAAAAGAAAAAGGAGCCTTAAAAGAAGGGTATCTAACCATTCAGGACCCAACATAATTTGGGTACCTAAATCCTTACTATCTTATGATGTAGGATAAAGCAAGAACCTTCAAGAAGAAAGGGCAATGGTTCTTGGACAGTGGTTGGTCAAGACATATGACTGGAGACAAAAACAAATTCATCTGGTTACACAAGATAGAAGGTGGAACAGTAACCTTTGGAGACAACAACAAGGCACAAATCAAAGGTATTGGAAAGGTAGGTATAAAGAATTCTACCCTAATTAGAAATGTTTATTATGTGAAAGGTTTAAAACATAATCTTCTTAGCATACATCAACTTTGTGACAGTGGCTATGAAGTTATGTTTCAACCAACATTTTGTGAAATTAGAGAATCATCTACTAAGAAAGTTTTGTTTCAGGGATTAGAAATAAAAACCTATATGGTATATGCTTAGAAGAATTATCTGATCATACATGCTTTGCCTCTTTTGAAAATGATAAATGGACTTGGCATAGAAAAGTAGGACACTTAAATATGAAAATCATTTCAAAACTATCTAAATTAGATTTGGTTAGAGGATTACCAAAAATTAAGTTTAAAAATGATAAAGTGTGTGATGCATGTGCTAAAGGCAAACAAACAAACTTACTCTAGCTTCTATCCTAAAAATGTAATCTCCACCAAAAGAGTTTTGGAACTACTACATATTGACTTATTCGGTCCTACTAAGACACCCAGTATGGGAGGGAAAAAGTATGGTCTTATTATAGTAGATGATTACTCTAGATTCACATGGGTTTTATTTCTCACCACCAAAGATGAGTCATTTGATGCTTTCAAAATCTTCTCCAAGAAGATACAAAATGAAAGTGGTCAATGCATTGCTTCTGTAAGAAGTGACCATGGAGGAGAGTTTGAAAACTTTTCATTCAAAAGATTCTTTGATGAAAATGGAATTTCTCACAACTTTTCATGTCCTAGAACCTCCACAACAAAATGGAGTTGTAGAAAGAAAAAATAGAACTCTCCAAGAAATGGCTAGAACTATGTTAAGTGATGGTGGAATTAAAAAGTACTTTTGGGCAGAAGCAGTATCCACTTCATGCTATATACTTAACAGAGTTACCATCAAAAGTATACTCAACAAAACTCCATATGAAATATGGAAAGGAAGAAAACCCAACATTGCATATTTTCATGTTTTTGGATGTGTGATGAGATTTTGGCAAGCGTACCAAAATTTCAGTAGTATAATAGTAAGTATGAGTTATCGTATCCACAGGGAACTGTTCGCTTCGTATTTACTCGTGGTCAAATTATCAAGTGGAAAACAGTATTTAAGGATTTGTTGTGAGGAAAGTAAATTTGCATAAAAGAAAGAGTCGATTGAGAGAGGATAAAATACTTTACTTGGATTAGAATTGAACTTCGTATCATTGTACCCCTTCATGCATGTGAATCCCAATATTATTTATGAATATAATTTTATAATATCCTAGCCAAACTATATTGCTTTACCCCGAGTTACCAGCAGTAAAAACACTCAAAGATAATTCATGCGGGTTCTCCCAAGCAACAAATTACCCCAACTTGATTGCTCTACCTTTCCGTTTGTTTAATACTATCAATTCGCCCTATAGAACCATAGTGTCAGCTATGAAGAGATTGTCTACTTCTTCTTTAATGGTCACTTTCTCCTACAACCCTATAGTAACTACTATGAGTACTTTTACCAATCAGAATTTAAGTTTCCTATGCCTAGGCTCCCCCAAACTCAGCTATTAATTTTAGAAAAATATTTGTCACCTGAATCCTAAAATTAACCTATAACTCCAGAACACAGGCGGAAGCTATGCATTAAGTAAAGATAAAAATACCGATATTACAAAACAGGGATTCATAAATAAATACGAGAATTCACATACACTTTGGGGATTGAAGCTGTCACCTTGCTCCAATCCTAGCTCTGCCTTTGTCGTCTCTCTAATCTCCTTCCTAAATTCTCCTTCGCTAACCTCCTTGACTTCTTTACAAAGGGTCTTATTTATAGACTATGGAAAGCTATCTTAAATATGGAAGAAATCTGATTTGAAAATAGATCTAAAACTAATACGCGCAACTGCGCTTCATCTGCGCTCAGCGCATCTGCAGCGCAGGAAACAGTGAGCAATTTTGGAATGTGCGCTTCACTTGTGCTAAGCGCAGGTGAAGCACAGAATGCGTAACTGATTGCTCTGTTTCTTCTTTTAACCACTTGATCTCTTCCTGATCTTATCCTTGTTTGCTTGGCTTTTCTTGTTTCCCTCTTTTTGATCTGATCTTGTGCTGATTTGATCTTCAATTTGGATTTAGAATTAAATCTGCAGGATCCTTATCCAATTAATTGCTCATCTTATCTTCAATTTGGTTTGAATTTAAATTGAGAATTTATCTACATAATCTTCATCCAAATAATTGTTGATTTTATCCAAATCAGTTGCCATTTAAATCCTTATCTCGCAGATTCTCCTTTCAAATAAATGCTATCTTGTTTTCTCATTTAAATCCTTCCAATTTATTTGCAAAATCAACATATTTTCTATCAAAATAGCATCATATTCAAATTCAAATCAAATATTCACAATTTATGCAATTATTACTAAAAAGATATATTTTTGGGCATAAATTCACTATTTTAACCTTGATAAGTGCAGTAAAAATACAAGAATTTATCATATAATTTGCACTTATCAAATACCCCCCAACTTAACTTCTTCCTTGTCCTCAAGCAAGAGACCTCTTTACAAGCAAAAATCAATTCAATCCCCATGTACAATTCTCAAAAATAAGGACAAATGTTTCATCATCTCTTTATTAGGTAGAAGTCACTTTCCAAATATCAGAAAAAATCAGAATTAAGAGATGTTACCAATGCTCAGTCAGGATAGTATACAACAATTCAGTCAAACTTTCTTAGAGATAGTAATTAAAGCAATAAATGATAAACCAAGGAATTCTCTCATGCTCACGGGTAAGTGTTTCCCTCAATTTTTCCACCACAGTTGAACAATTAGAATTGATAGTCGTTTCTAGCTCCTAAACATGCACAAGGTCAATATGGATCAAAAGGTCTTTTCTTTGGTTGTAATGAGGTTGGGTTATCAAGAAATCATGGTTTTTCTGGATAAGCAAAGAACACTTAGAATAGAGAGCATTTTTTGATTTTTCATGAACTTGGAATTTCTCTCCATTCTCCATCTCATTCTTGATTTGTGTCATTCTTTGGCTGGCCTCTTTTCTTTGTTTGAAGATGCACTCCCCCCCCAACTTATTCAATTCATGCACTTTTTCTTTTTGATTTTTGAGTGGGGTGTTCCTCTTTTGCTTTCTTGTGAATCTTCTTTGTATTTCTTTGACATTCAAATTACCAACCTTCTCTTCCCATTGTATCAAGATGCACCTTGCTCTCTATCCCAAGTGTGTAAGGGACAGGATATAGATCTCAATTATGCCTGGGGTGCATAAGAAGTAACATTCAAGCTCAAATGGGTTACCAAAAAAATTGGAAAAATTCAATTAAGGGTTGGCTTTTTGGAACTAAGCAAATAATGTAAAAACAAAATTGCCTTTATCACTTCCACATTTTCCATGAACAGAGTAAAATCCAAAAACCCAATGAATAACAATTGACAAACAACGGTGAAAACTCTCAATTTAAGTGTTTGGACTCACAACTCACCGGCTTTTTGGCTAAATTCCTTGATAAAGCACTTTCTGGTTTTAATTAACTACCCTGATAGGTTCTCCTGAGAAGTATCCTAATCCTAACTGATTATGGAATTAATCACAAAACTCTTTCATCTTTCCTAATCTGGTTAGTTAAACTGCCTAATTTCAGAGAATTTTGAAAAAAAATTTCCTTTAAAACCTAATCCTAAAGTCCTAAAAATTTTTAAAATCCTAAAATAAAAGGAAAAATAAAGAAAATGCTGAAAAATGCACTGCATAACAAAATGATGTATCAGTGGAGTATATATACAGTACATATCCAGAATAAAAATAAAAGAAAAGACAAATAAAGAAAAGGAAAATAAAAAGAAAATAAATGAAAAAGAAAAAGAAAGAAAAACACCAAATCAAAATAAAATTAGTCTGCATCATCCATATCAGTTGCTTCATCTCCAGCTGCTCCACCCTCCCCTGGGAGAATAGGTCTGTCCCCAGGCCACTGCAAATATGCTCCAAACTGATCAGGGTGCATGCCTGGGTACGAGTCCGAGCGAGTCTGATAGTGCATGTCCTGAAAGTGAACTGCTGCTCGGTGGAGACTGGACAGCTGGGCCTGCATATGAATGTACTGGTGGTGCTGGTGGTGTTGGTGGTGTCTACTGTTGCTCATCCTGCTCCTCATCCTCAACAGGAATGCAGTGGGCCTCTATATAACCTCTAGTCATGAGTGTCAAGATGCGTATCGAACGGACTACCTCAATACCCCTAGACTCACAGAGGGAAGTGATGAGTGATGGAAGGCGTAAACTTATCCTGGAGGTGGCGTTGCGTTGCTCTACAGAAGATATGAAGTCTACTATCTTCTATGAAATGACACTGGCGATCTCAATGGTTGCGCCAGTGATGATGCTGTAAAGGAGGTGGGCAACTGGCACGATGACATCTGATACATGTCATGTAGGGCTGATGTTGGCTAAAACCAACACTGTCCACATCCTGGTGATGGCTGTTATATCACGCCTGAGAATGCGAGCAGCCTCCCCATATGCATTCCTCTCAAAGGAACACCCCTGCAAGCATAGGCGCTCTGCAAACTGAATATCCAGGGGATCATTGCCATAGATCCCCACTGCTCTCATCCTCTCCCTGTGCTGGCATACCATGAGTCCCCCATCAGCAGGGGATGGAAACTGCAAAAGGGCGTTGATCGACTTGCGACCATAGGAAATCACCTGCCCTCGAACGTAGGACTCCCGCCTCGCATGAATGCCATTGGCCTCAATAGCATTCGCATAGAATTCCCTAACAATGTCAGGGTCAAAGTGATCATCTGGGCGACTGAGGCGGACCTAGTTTCTTCTCACTATCTCCGCTCTGAAGTCCTCTAACTCACCTGGCTCCAAAGCCACTGGTCTCTCCCTGATGAAATTACAGTTCGTCAGTGGATTGTAGGCCTCAAAGGACTTGGCGTCCTTGAAGCGGTGGGCATCAAACTCAGGTTCCTGTTGGGGTGCCTGCCTAGCTCTCTTGGCACCCCCTCTGCCTCTGGTGGAAGTGTCAGTTCCCTTTACTACCTTGGTACGATCCATGTGCACAAAAATCAAACAATGATCATTTTCAGCAAATAATAGATTACTCATAAATTAATGAAATAAGTGGCCAATTTAATTCAAAAATCAGAGCAATCACCCAATCAAACACTTGCAGAAATCTTGATTTTTTAAGTTACCAAATGCCAATTAATTAATTTATTAAGGACGTGCTAAAGTGATCAATTAAAGCAGTCTTAATTAATTTTTAAGAACATGGCATAACAGATTGGTAACAAAAATTAAGCTCAAAAATCATGTTATCAGTAACATGCAATAAGGCATAGTCATTCATGCATGGTCATGAAAAAATTTGGAACAAACTAAGCATACATGCACCAAACAGAGCAACTTGTAAAAATTCATTGAGCACTTCAAAAACTACCACCTAATCATACCAGAATATACCAATAAGCATACCATAGTAACAAACATACTAAACAAAGACTCAATTTACAAATTTTCCTATTTATAAAGGTCCTAAGAGCCTAAGTTTCCTATCCTAAGGTTTTGCTCAAATAAATGAAAAACTAAAAATTTCAATCGGTGCAAACTACTTAAAACTATAAAAACATACCTGGTGTAGTTTTAGAAACTACAAAGAAGTGGATATGAAAGTGAAAAGGTCAAGGGAAAGGAGGAATTTCAGAGAAAAATGGAGGTTTAGGAGTTGTGGGGAGGTTGAAATGACCTCCCACGCTCCAAAATTCAAATTTAAAGCAAAGCGTGCGATTGTGCTGCACTCTCGCTTAGCGAGGGTGCAACGCGTACTTCATAGGAATATCAAGCGTGCCGCTGCGCTTCACCTAAGCGTAGAAAACAAAGAGCAATTTGGTATTTCTGCGCTTTACTTCCGCTTAGCGAGAGTAAAGCGCAGAAAACAAAGAGTAATTTTCAATTCTACGCTTCACCTGTGCTAAGCGAAGGTTGAAGCGCAGTAATTTTCTAATGCTTTGATTGATGCTTCCGTATTCTTCTTAAATCCGTCAAATCCTTGTATGAAAACATCAATCTTCTCTTCTGACCTGATCAGTCTTTCATATGTTGATGGTTGTTGCTGCTGGTAAGGTGTTTGTCTATTCCCTCCATTCTGCCCCCACCCAGAGTTATTTTGGTTATTCCTCCATCCTTGTGAGTACTGATTGTTATTGTTGGAGAAATTTCCTTTCCTCCCCTGGTTACCCATGAAGTTGACTTGTTCGGCTTGGTTTTCTTGGTAAGAGCATTGACCATTGGGATGGCCACTTCCGCAAAAATCACAGATGAAAGGTTAGGCTTGAATGGGTTGGGATTGGGCAGCTTTTAATTGTTGTGGGAGTGCTTTCAACTATACTGTGAGTGCCTCTATCTGTCTCTTGATAAGCTTGTTTTCTGCTAGAATAGCATCACTATTGTTGAGTTCCAACACTCCCTTCTTCTGTATTTGAGCTGGCTGACGTCCACACTGAGCTTGTTGATCATTCTGAGCAAAGTTGTCAATGATTGAGATTGCTCGCTCCGCATCTACGGATAAGATAGTTCCTCTTGCTGCAGCATCTATGAATGATTTGGAATCAGATCTGAGTCCCTTGCAGAAAATATTGTGTTGGGCAATGTCATCATAGCCATGATTGGGACATTTGCGCAGCATAGATTTGTATCTTTCCCAAGCTTCACATATTGGTTCATCTGATCCCTGTCTAAATGTGGAGATGTCTGTTTTGGCTTGTATGTGTTTCCCCGGTGGGAAAAATCTTGTCAGAAATTTGTCTTCAACCACATCCCAGCTGTTTAGACTTTGGTTTGGATGCGACTTCAACCACTCCTTAGCTTTTCCTATTAATGAAAAAGGAAACAAGCGTAAGTATACAGATTCTAAATCACCTTCCTCAAAACCCATAGTGCCTATTAAATCATAAAAGATAGAGAGATGTGTATTTGGATCCTCATGATCCAATCCTGCGAATTGATTGGCACTGATAATATTGAGGTGAGCAGCCTTCAACTCCAAGGTCTTCGCAGTTGTGGGTAAGACGATGCTTGAAAAATGGCGAGGTCCTTGGTGTGACATATTCCCCTAAGGTTCTTCTTCTTGGTATTTGTTCTTCTGCCATATTTTTGGGTTCTTCCTCAAGTATCCTTCTTCTCCTTCTCCTGTTTCTACTTCTATTCTTTCTTGATGTCCTTTCTATTTCTAGATCGAATTGTAATTGATTTGGGGACACCTGGCCTCTTAAAAGCATAAACAAGAGAACTTGAAATGGGTAAGTGTGCAAGAGAGTTTTAATAAAATAATAATAGAAAAATTTCCTAAAAATTCCAAAAAAATAAAAATTAAGATCTAATTCTAAGATAGAGTATTTACAACTTGATAATTAGACCTGGAAGGTCTATACGAATCGAAACACCGTTCCCCGGCAACGGCGCCAAAAAAACTTGATGAGATTCTAGCAAGCGTACCAAAATTTCAGCAGTATAATAGTAAGTATGAGTTATCGTATCCACAGGAAATGGTTCGCTTCGTATTTACTCGTGGTCAAATTATCAAGTGGAAAACGGTATTTGAGAATTTGTTGTGAGGAAAGTAAATTTGCATAAAAGAAAGAGACGATTGAGAGAGGATAAAATACTTTACTTGGATTAGGATTGAACTTCATATCATCGTACCCCTTCATGCATGTGAATCCCAATATTATTTATGAATATATTTTTATAATATCCTAGCCAAACTATATTGCTTTACCCCGAGTTACCAGGAGTAAAAACACTCAAAGATAATTCACGCGGGTTCTCCCAAGCGACAAATTACCCCGGCTTGATTGCTCTACCTTTCCGTTTGTTTAATACTATTAATTCGCCCTATTGAACCATAGTGTCAGCTATGAAGAGATTGCCTACTTCTTCTTCAATGGTCACTTTCTCCTACAACCCTATAGTAACTACTATGAGTACTTTTACCAATCAGAATTTAAGTTTCCTATGTCTAGGCTCCCCTAAACTCAGCTATTAATTTTAGAAAAACATCTGTCACCTGAATCCTAAAATTAACCTATAACTCTGGCACACAGGCGGAAGCTATGCATTAAGTAAAGATAAAAATACCGATATTATAAAACAAGGATTCATAAATAAATACGAGAATTCACATACACTTTGGGGATTGAATCAACTACATTCAATCCTATTGAGATGCTTAGCTACGCATGGTAGCCATTACAACCCAATGGAGAAGTTGTCACCTTGCTCCAATCCTAGCTCTGCCTTTGTCGTCTCTCTAATCTACTTCCTAAATGCTCCTTCGCTAACCTCCTTGACTTCTTTACAATGGCTCCTATTTATAGACTAAGGAAAGCTATCTTAAATCTGGAAGAAATCTAATTTGAAAATAGATCTGAAAATAGATCTAAAAATCAACGCAGCTGCGCTTCATCTGCGCTCAGCGCATCTGCAGCGCAGGAAACAGTGAGCAATTCTGGAATGTGCGCTTCTCTTGCGCTAAGCGCAAGTGAAGCGCAGAACGCGTAACTGATTGCTCTGTTTCTTCTTTTTACCACTTGATCTCTTCCTGATCTTATCCTTGTTTGCTTGGCTTTCCTTATTTCCCTCTTTTTGATCTGATATTGTGCTGATTTGATCTTCAATTTGGATTTAGAATTAAATCTGCAGAATCCTTATCCAATTAATTGTTGATCTTATATTCAATTTGATTTGAATTTAAATTGAAAATTTATCTGCAGAATCTTCATCCAAATAATTACTGATTTTATCCAAACCAGTTGCCATGTAAATCCTTATCTCGCAGATTCTCCTTTCAAATAAATGCTATCTTGTTTCCTCATTTAAATCCTTCCAATTTATCTTCAAAATCAACAGATTTTCTATCAAAATAGCATTATATTCAAATTCAAATCAAATATTCACAATTTATGCAATTATCACTAAAAAGAGATATTTTGGGGCATAAATTCACTATTTTAACCTTGATAAGTGCAGTACAAATACAAGAATTTATCATATAATTTGCACTTATCAATGTGATTGTTACATTTTGAATAACAAGGAAAATCTTGAAAAGTTTGATGCAAAATCTGAAAAAGGTATTTTTCTTGGATACTCTACTACTTCAAAAGCTTATAGAGTATACAATATCAAAAATCAAACCATAGAACAAAGCATGCATGTTATTTTCAATGATACTAACATTTCTTGTCAAGGAAAATACAATAGTGAATCAGATGATGAATCTGATAAGATTCAGATGATACCTTCTAAGAATAAATGTCCTCCAGAAGATACAGCAGAACGGGAAAATTACACAAAAGTTCCCCCAGAAGAAATTTGTACACGGAAAGAAGATCTTCCAAAGAGCTGGAAATTAATTACAGCTCACCCTCATGATCAAATCATTGGGAATACTGCAGTAGGAGTGAAAACCATATCTCAATTAAGAAGAAATGAGAACAGTTCAGCTCTTCTATCTCAAATTGAACCCAAAAATATAAATGAAGCCCTAGAAGATGATTCATGGGTAAAAGCAATGAAAGAAGAACTGAATCAATTTGAGAAAAATAAAGTTTGGACACTGGTCCCTCCTTCAGAAGATCATTCCATCATTGGAACAAAATGGGTATTCAGAAACAAGATGGATGAAGAAGGAAATATGATCAGAAACAAAGCAAGGTTAGTAGCTCAGGGCTATAACCAACAAGAAGGTATTAACTTTGATGAAACTTTTGCACCTGTAGCTAGATTAGAAGCAATTAGAATCCTTCTGGATTTTGCTACATTTAAAAACTTTAAATTATACCAATTGGATGTTAAAAGTCCTTTTCTAAATGGATATATAAATGAGGAAGTTTATGTACACCAACCTCCAGGTTTTGAAAATCAAAAGCATCCAAACCATGTTTTTAAATTAACTAAAGCTTTATATGGTTTAAAGCAAGCTCCTAGAGCTTGGTATGAATGATTAAGTAACTTTCTTCATAATAACGATTTTACAAGAGGAAAAATTGATACCACTTTGTTTAGAAAAATACTTAAGAAGGATTTACTAATTGTACAGATCTATGTTGATGATATCATTTTTGGATCTACAAATGTTAAATTGTGCCAAGATTTTTCAGAATTAATGAAAGGAGAATTTGAATGAGTCTTATGGGAGAACTTAAATTCTATCTTGGATTACAAATTAAGCAAGAAGATGCTGGAATTTTCATTTATCAAGAAAAGTACACTAAAGATCTTCTCAGAAAATACAAAATGGAAGGATCAAAACCCATGGGAACTCCCATGCATCCTTCTACAGTTTTATATTCAGATGAAAATGGTAAATCTGTTCCTAAAAAGGAATATAGAGGAATGATAGGTTCATTGCTTTATTTAACTACAAGTAGACTAGATATCTTATTCTCAGTAGGACTATGTGCTAGATTTCAATCTTCTCCAAAAGAATCACATGTTGCAGTTGTAAAAAGAATATTTAGATATCTTGTTGGAACTACTGATCTTGGTCTTTGGTACAAGAAAGGTACAGACTTTGATCTTACAGGATATTGTGATGCTGATTATGTTGGAGATAGATTAGATAGAAAAAGCACTAGTGGTGGATGTCAATTCCTTGGAGAATCATTGATATCTTGGTCATGCAAAAAGCAGCCCACAATAGCATTGTCAACTGCAGAACCAGAATATGTTTCTGCTGCAAGTTGCTGCTCACAGATGCTATGGATAAAGCATCAAATGGAAGACTATTGCTTAAGGTATTCCAAAATCCCTATCTTCTATGACAATACAAGTGCTATAAACTTGTCCAAAAATCCTATACAGCATTTTATATCAAAGCATATTGATATTAAACATCACTTCATAAGAGATCTGTTGGAACCACAGGAAACACTAGAAGGGGGGGTTGAATAGTGTTTCAAACTTTTTGATAGTTTTTGGAAATCTTTAATTTAAAACATGAATATGGGCACTGTTAAAAATAAGTCTTAAGATTAGAGATAGTTGAAACATGTGGAAGATAAGAAAAACAATGTTTCTTCTAAAGCTTAAGATTGTTTTAAACAGAGGCTTCTCAAAGTATCTTCTGAAGATTAATACAAAGAGTATTTTCAGCATAGTTTCTGAAATACTTCAGACGACTAGAGGTTGTCTGAAGTCTGTTCCTGATTTTTGAACTGATCTCTTTCAGACTCACTTCTGAGAATTTATTTCAGAAGTTCTTCAAGGAACATTCTTTGTAAAGCTTCAAATGATATAAGAGATATCTCATGTTTTGTTTATATGAAAGATCATTTTATTGAAATAGTTGTGTTAAGTTTATTATAGAAAATACTTTTCAAATTCCAACTTAAATATGAAACCTGGAAATAAAGAGATTAAACAAAAAGGACTTAGGCATAGAGATTTCAGACAGGCTTTTAAGTGGCTGTCTGAAGTTTTCAGACGGCTTGTAAAAACTAATTTTAAAAGATGTTTTGTGTCTTTATAAAATATCAGATTAATTATTCTGACCCCTTGATTAGTATAAAAAGAATTAACAAGAGATAAGGGTAAGAAAACTTAGCAAAGGAATTTATCCTGGTTCACTCACTACCACTGTGAGTTACGTCCAGTCCCAATGGCAAACAACCACTGGATTTCCACTATATGAATATTCAGATTACAAGCTTGAGTTTGAGTACAGTCTCTCCAGACACAATGAGTACAGTCTCTCCCGACACAACGAGTACAGTCTCTCCAGACACAACGAGTACAGTCTCTCCAGACACAACGAGTACAGTCTCTCCAGACACAACGAGTACAGTCTCTCCAGACACCACGAGTACAGTCTCTCCAGACACCACGAGTACAGTCTTTCCAGACACCACAAGTATTCTTTTCTATCAAGCCTCTTCAGGCTCTACCACAAGTATTCTTTTCTATCAAGCCGCTCCAGGCTCTACCACAAGTATTCTTTTCTATCAAGCCTCTCCAGGCTCTACCACAAGTATTCTTTTCTATCAAGCCTCTCCAGGCTCTACCACAAATATTCTTTTCTATCAAGCCTCTCCAGGCTCTACCACGAGTATTCTTTCTTCCACCAAGCCTCTCCAGGCTCTTAGACACTTATTCAAGTGTAGAGTATTCTTTCTTCCACCAAGCCTCTCCAGGCTCTCAGACACATAAAGTGTTTTTAAATTAAACTAAGTTTAAGTTTCCACGAAACATAAACTTAATCTTTTCCTGTACTAGAGGTTAACTGGGTACTACTCAGGATACAATGGATAAATCTAAGTACAAGGGTAAGACAGTGATACAAGTACATAAGTTTAAGTACAATTCCTGTCTCTGATATGAGGAATAACATCCTCTGAGAATTGGCTAGGTAGATACTGACTTTAAGCTCCAGCCTTGTTCTCCAGCCATTGGTTTCCATGGGTTACATTCTCACCCGTATCATTGGAAAAACCAAGGCATACTTGCAGCTTCAAACCATTCTTGGTTCATATGAGATTAAGCACAACCTGGTAGGTTGTTCAACTGAACAACTGCTATTTTGACTAGCATAGTTGATTCAAGCAAGTGTGGTCAACACCGATAGGATTTTTCTGATGCATCTTGATCAACTGATTGAACCAAGTGAATGAGTTCAACATCTTCAAATTCTTTCTTGAGGCTATTTATATGTTCTGTTGGAATATAGCCGTTTGAAGATGATTCATAATACCGTTGAGATGTTGATGATGTGGCTCATATAGCCGTTACTTAATAGTGTCTCAAACGGTTGCTTCTTCTTTAGCAGATATGTGTTCAGACAGTCTTGTTCTGACACTTCTGTAGATGAGCTCTTTTAGAGAGATTTTCTTGATATTATTTTGCATGTTCTCTCTCTTGATATCCTTTTACTTTTCTTCAGCTCACTTCTAATTTTCTCTGCTTTTCTTAGGAGTGTATATGAGGAGGTATTCGTTGGATTTGTCCTCTTGCTTATTTTGTATATACTCCTTTTCTGTTTGCTTCCTGACACCATTTCTCCTTTCTTCTTTGAGTGAGGTGTCTTTTTCAATGGCTGTTTCTTGCAGATGATAAAATATGTTTGAATTAAAATATGTTATTCAAACATTTCTCTTTGTTGCTTCTTCTTAGTCTTCTGAGCTTTTCTTGTGCTTTCTTTTGGATTGGTGATGATGATATTTCCGTTGTGATACCACCCTTTAGAGAAAGCATTGAATGCTATTCAATCCATCGTGAGACACGCTTCTGGGTGTCTTCACAATTCTGACAGAGTACAACGTTGGTGCTGCTATAAAGCTGCCATCGTTGTTGCTGCAATTTCTGCGTTGCAGAGATTTCCTCAGTGGTGTATGAAATTCAAAATCACCAGGAAAGGTCTCTGTGTTCCTTGCCATAAACGTGTTTGAAAAGGTACGTGCAGCAGAGGTTCAGAAAAGTCTTCACAAACTTCAGCAGAGGGTGGCACGTCATAAGTGAGACTTCAGACAGCACTGATACTTCAGACGGGTTGAACTACTTCAGACAGCTTCAACTCTTCAGACGAGTTCTGCTTCTTCAGACATCTTCCTTGCTTCAGACAGCTTCTTTTCTTTAGACTGCTTTATGTTGTCTTCATATGGTCTTCACGTCTTCAGACAGTTTGCGCACTTAAGACGAGTTGCATTCTTCAGACAGCTTCTTTATAATTGATCCTGCATTTGTTCTTCTGATCCTAATCTTCTGATTCTGATTACTATTTCATCCTGAAACACAATCAACAAACCAATACCTTTCTCAGTAGAATTTGTTTATATAATCTTATTTGTTAATCATTAAAACTAAAGAATATTAAGTCTTTGAGTCAAGTTTGAATGCTCAAACTGATTAATAGACTTCACAATCTCCCCCTTTTTAATGTTGACAAATAAGATATGTACAACTTACAAAATGTTTTAAGGAAAGATGGGTAAGTATATAAAAGACTCCCCCTATCTATAATACTCCCCCTGAGAAGAACATTTATTCTTTTAGTTTGTTAAATGTTGTCAATTGTTAAATGTTGCAAATTGTTATTATTATTCTAATCGTTAACAAGATTAGATTTTGTTAACTTATCCTTTGGAAACTAGATGTTAATCTTTCAGATACCAATTGTGTTTTTAGAAACCAATTATTATTGTTTGTTGTTGAAAACTAATATTACCATAGATTTTGTTAACTTATCCTTTGGAAACTAGATGTTAATCTTTCAGATACCAATTGTGTTTTTAGACACCAATTATTATTGTTTGTTATTGAAAACTAATATTACCATATTTTATTTACTTATCATAGATACCAATTGTTATTACCATATATTACCATATTTTATTTACTTATCACAGATACTGATTGTTAGTCATCATTTTGTGAGTTTAATATTTCTCCCCCTTTTGTCATTAATTAAAAAGGTTAATGGTTTCATATAGTTGAGTTTCATAAGTGAATGGTTCATTTATTTTATATTTCTTCTCCTTTTGTTATTTTTGTTACTTTTATCAGTTATATTTTTGTTATTTTTATTTCATAAGTTTTATATAGTTGAGTTTCATAACTTAAGTTTTATTCTATTTAAGTTTATTTACTTTTTCGAAACACTTTTAAAAACAGAAAGGAAAGAAAAAAGAAAATGGAATATGTGAGAAAACATTTAAGAAAAGAAATTTTTGAAAACAGATTTTTATGGTATCAAACCAGGGGATTTTATGATTATTATTATTTGAGAAGCTTTTAATATGTTGAGTCTTTTGTCTTTTTGTGCTTCAGAGAATCTTTGAACAATCATCTTAACCTGTCCCTCAAGGATTGAAATAGACTTTAATAACTTGAGTTTACATTACTTTAACATTTCTGACCCACAATTTCAGGGGGTTCACCGAGACCCTTCTGAACAGGTTCAGAATGTAGAAATGTTACTAAGTCAAAATTATCTATTCAAGCGTAGAGGTAGGCTTAGTGCTTTGTGTATCACTTGTCTTAACATTTCTGACCCATAATTTCAGTAAGTTCATTGTGAACTGTCTGAACAGGTTCAGACAATGGAGATGATATCACACTTAGACATTCTTGTTGCCTTGATTCATCCTTTTTACACATGGCATTTTCTCCGGTTGATCTTCTTTTAGCTTATTTTCAGAAACCTGTTTTCTGAAACATGCACAACCTAAAAATACCTTTCAGTAGCATATGATATTACTTGATAGAATTAGTTAATCATTAAAACAAGTGTCTTAGGTTAATAGTTTCAATTTTATTATATTTCAGCAAGAACTTGTCTTAATATATAAATTTTAATTTTGTCCTTATCTTATTCAGTTAATTGATTTTATCTTTTAGTTGTACTAATTAAAGAAGTGTGTTAAGTTAATGATTCATTTAAGCATACATAGTTATAAGAGAAACAGTATAAACAGTCATAGATCACACAGAATGTATCAAGAATGGAACAAAGCAGAATACTAATTATTACTATTAGCAAACGAAAATTAAGAGAGAAATGAAAAGACACAAGAGAATCATTGATCATCAGATAGGTTCTCAGTAATCATCAACATTCTTCTTTTCAGTTCAGAGTCCCTTTCTTAAGCTTCTTCTCAGCAGCTCTCAATCTTCTTGCGAGCCTGGAAATTTTGCTATTTGCCTTCTTCTGATGATATGCACCCAACATCACCCCTTTTCCTTTTTCGAGACTTTAAGTGGGTATCTTCAGTTCCTTCTTCATTGCGTATAGCAAAAAGATGAGGAATCACCACTTGATTCTCAGGAGCTTCTTCTCTTTTGATAAGAGTCCGGTCTAACTCAGCATACGCAGCCGGAGTGAAGAAGTCAGGAGGCGGTTGATCAAAGAGACTTTCCATAGGAAATCCCTTGTGCAATAAAATTTTTATGATTAGGGTGTTATGAGGATAGAAATTCTCATTCCCTATCTCATATCTGTGCATCATCTGATACAACAGTACCCAAGGAAGGTTGACTTTCCTTTTTGACAGCAAGAGTCCCAATAAAAACCTTTCCATCATGCTTATAGTCAAATTGTTTCTTCCTCTGGGAAGAATGCAGCAGTTTAGTACAACAAGGAGGGCTCTGGGTGTGCTCAGAAGTTGAGAGGGTCTGAAAGGAGCAATCCTTCTTCTTCCAAAAAGATGTTGGTCTAGAACAAATGTTCCCCCATGAAGAGATTCCCATCTTTGGAAGTATTTTTCCCCTCTGTCAGGAACACCTATGATTTTAGCAATAAGTTTGGTGTTCACAAACAGTGATCTTCCCATCACCTTCGTTTCAATCCCAGTTCTGTTAGGTTCAGATATGACTTTGATGTTTTCCCAGAACTCCATTATACTTTTCTCATGCCATGGTGAGGAAATGTTGCTGAAGAAGGGAGTCCACCCTACGGAGTCAAAATACTCTGAGATTTTATAATCTGCCTCATCAAAGTCAGAGAGATTGACCAACTTAGAAGGTATGATTCTCTCATCAAACATAGGATGGTTTGGTTTATTTGATGATGCAGACATATTGGCCATTGAGTACGATTGATCTAAGGAGATTAGGGTGCTTGAAGAGTTCTGTATTTTGAGGATAAGTTGATTGAAGTGTAGTTCCTATGATGATCTTCCAATTCTTAAATAGGCAATCAAGCATGGCTTCGTTTAATGAAGAATAACGGTTACATGTACCAAGCATTCATTGAGAGTTGTGCATCGTGCCAATTATGAGAAACCGGTTGATGATACATTGATCCTCGTTGCGCCATAACACATTTAATGATAATCATGATACACATACATGACTCTTCATTTACTAAAATAAATATACACATATATTCACGCATATAATGCAGATAATTTACACACAAAACAAGTAATACGTATATATATAGGACATTTATTATGCAATAATTTATTTTCACACAAGTGCTCTTATGTAATAGTAATTTCGATAAAACAAAACATTCAGCAAATAAACAATTATATTTAAACTTAAATTTAGACAAGGATAGGAAAGGTGTTACCCGGTTGTGATCTAGAGATAGATACACTTTCCTTTTCCAGCTATATCCTTCTGAGAAATGCCTTGTATGAATAATGAGTTTTAAGAAAGTGATTTTATCTTCTCATTATCATTCTTCAGAGTTGCTTCAGCTTGGTGAGATTTCCATCTTCTAAGGATCTACTCCTTCTGCATTTGTTAGATGCTCAACCCGAAGGTGAGCTCTGATACCAATTGTTGGAACCACAGGAAACACTAGAAGGGGGGTTGAATAGTGTTTCAAACTTTTTGATAGTTTTTGGAAATCTTTAATTTAAAACATGAATATGGGCACTGTTAAAAATAAGTCTTAAGATCAGAGATAGTTGAAACATGTGGAAGATAAGAAAAACAATGTTTCTTCTAAAGCTTAAGATTGTTTTAAACAGAGGCTTCTCAAAGTATCTTCTGAAGATTAATACAAAGAGTATTTTCAGCATAGTTTCTGAAATACTTCAGACGACTAGAGGTTGTCTGAAGTCTGTTCCTGATTTTTGAACTGATCTCTTTCAGACTCACTTCTGAGAATTTATTTCAGAAGTTCTTCAAGGAACATTCTTTGTAAAGCTTCAAATGATATAAGAGATATCTCATGTTTTGTTTATATGAAAGATCATTTTATTGAAATAGTTGTGTTAAGTTTATTATAGAAAATACTTTTAAAATTCCAACTTAAATATGAAACCTGGAAATAAAGAGATTAAACAAAAAGGACTTAGGCATAGAGATTTCAGACAGGCTTTTAAGTGGTTGTCTGAAGTTTTCAGACGGCTTGTAAAAACTAATTTTAAAAGATATTTTGTGTCTTTATAAAATATCAGATTAATTATTCTGACCCCTTGATTAGTATAAAAAGAATTAACAAGAGATAAGGGTAAGAAAACTTAGCCAAGGAATTTATCCTGGTTCACTCACTACCACTGTGAGTTACGTCCAGTCCCAATGGCAAACAACCACTGGATTTCCACTATATGAATATTCAGATTACAAGCTTGAGTTTGAGTACAGTCTCTCCAGACACAATGAGTACAGTCTCTCCAGACACAACGAGTACAGTCTCTCCAGACACAACGAGTACAGTCTCTCCAGACACAACGAGTACAGTCTCTCCAGACACAACGAGTACAGTCTCTCCAGACACAACGAGTACAGTCTCTCCAGACACCACGAGTACAATCTCTCCAGACACCACGAGTACAGTCTCTCCAGACACCACAAGTATTCTTTTCTATCAAGCCTCTCCAGGCTCTACCACAAGTATTCTTTTCTATCAAGCCTCTCCAGGCTCTACCACAAGTATTCTTTTCTATCAAGCCTCTCCAGGCTCTACCACGAGTATTCTTTCTTCCACCAAGCCTCCCCAGGCTCTCAGACACTTATTCAAGTGTAGAGTATTCTTTCTTCCACCAATCCTCTCCAGGCTCTCAAACACATAAAGTGTTTTTAAATTAAACTAAGTTTAAGTTTCCACGAAACATAAACTTAATCTTTTCCTGTACTAGAGTTTAACTGAGTACTACTCAGGATACAATGGATAAATCTAAGTACAAGGGTAAGACAGTGATACAAGTTCATAAGTTTAAGTACAATTCCTGTCTCTGATATGAGGAATAACATCCTCTGAGAATTGGCTAGGTAGATACTGACTTTAATCTCCAGCCTTGTTCTTCAGCCATTGGTTTCCATGGGTTACATTCCCACCCGTATCATTGGAAAAACCAAGGCATACTTGCAGCTTCAAACCATTCTTGGTTCATATGAGATTAAGCACAGCCTGGTAGGTTGTTCAACTGAACAACTGCTATTTTGACTAGCATAGTTGATTCAAGCAAGTGTGGTCAACACCGATAGGATTTTTCTGATGCATCTTGATCAACTGATTGAACCAAGTGAATGAGTTCAACATCTTCAAATTCTTTCTTGAGGCTATTTATATGTTATGTTGGAATATAGACGTTTGAAGATGATTCATAATACCGTTGAGATGTTGATGATGTGGCTCATATAGCCGTTACTTAATAGTGTCTCAAACGGTTGCTTCTTCTTTAGCAGATATGTGTTCAGACAGTCTTGTTCTGACACTTCTGTAGATGAGCTCTTTTAGAGAGATTTTCTTGATATTATTTTGCATGTTCTCTCTCTTGATATCCTTTTACTTTTCTTCAGCTGACTTCTAATTTTCTCTGCTTTTCTTAGGAGTGTATATGAGGAGGTATTCGTTTGATTTGTCCTCTTGCTTATTTTGTATATGCTCCTTTTTTGTTTGCTTCCTGACACCATTTCTCCTTTCTTCTTTGAGTGAGGTGTCTTTTTCAATGGCTGTTTCTTGCAGATGATAAAATATGTTTGAATTAAAATATGTTATTCAAACATTTCTCTTTGTTGCTTCTGCTTAGTCTCCTGAGCTTTTCTTGTGCTTTCTTTTGGATTGGTGGTGATGATATTTCCGTTGTGATACCACCCTTTAGAGAAAGCATTGAATGCTATTCAATCTATCGTGAGACACGCTTCTGGGTGTCTTCATAATTCTGACAGAGTACAACGTTGGTGCTGCTATAAAGCTGCCATCGTTGTTGCTGCAATTTCTGCGTTGCAGAGATTTCCTCAGTGGTGTATGAAATTCAAAATCACCAGGAAAGGTCTCTGTGTTCCTTGCCATAAACGTGTTTGAAAAGGTACGTGTAGCAGAGGTTCAGAAAAGTCTTCACAAACTTCAGCAGAGGGTGCCACGTCATAAGTGAGACTTCAGACAGCACTGATACTTCAGACGGGTTTAACTACTTCAGACAGCTTCAACTCTTCAGACGAGTTCTGCTTCTTCAGACATCTTCGTTGCTTCAGACAGCTTCCTTGCTTCAGACAGCTTCTTTTCTTTAGACTGCTTTATGTTGTCTTCATATGGTCTTCACGTCTTCAGACAGTTTGCGCACTTCAGACGAGTTGCATTCTTCAGACAACTTCTTTATAATTGATCCTGCATTTGTTCTTCTGATCCTAATCTTCTGATTCTGATTACTATTTCATCCTGAAACACAATCAACAAACCAATACCTTTCTTAGTAGAATCTGTTTATATAATCTTATTTGTTAATCATTAAAACTAAAGGATATTAAGTCTTTGAGTCAAGTTTGAATGCTCAAACTGATTAATAGACTTCACAAGATCATGTTCAAAAGAAAGAAATTGAGCAAAGTTCATTGAAACCAAACTATAAATTGCTGAAATTTTTACTAAACCACTTGTAGAGGACAGATTTAATTTCATAAGTGATAAATTGCATGTGGGGAAATTAAATTCATAACTGTTTTGGTTTACACCGAAGGAATCAGTCCTTCTTCTGGAACTGTAATTGCAGTTTATATCTTCTGAAGAAAATTATATCTTCTGCAGAACGTATAAAAGACAGAAAGATAAACATACTTTGACCTGTCAGTATGTTTGTATTGTTCCAAGAAACTAGGAAAAGTCCTTTTCATGGAACACAATCCAATTAAATTCATTGTGTTAAAAAGGAAAAAATGATTTTTTGTTAAAAGGTCAAACCTTGAAAGAAACACCATACGGCCAGCTAAGGCTACAAAATGGAATAAGGAAAGTAAAATTTTGTCTCTTACTCTAAAAGAGATCAGTAATTGCACTAAAACTGCAATTAAGAAGTGACTGTTGGAAGCAAAAACTAATTTTCCAAAAAAAACTTAGCGCGGTTCCTCATCTGTCGCTCTCTCTCTTCTCATTTCCTATCACTCAAACGACTAGCTAGAAGATACTTTAGAAACTCTCCATTACAAAGAGAAACTCCATTCTCTTGCCTTTCATCTCTCTTTTAATTTGCAGAAACAAAGTCACACAGCTAGACTCACTACTCTCTCTGTTTTTGTCCCTAACTGAAAATTAACCATGAGGATTAAATCCATTGCGAACAAGAAGAATGCATCATCACCTAATACTAATACTTCAGATTGCTCATACAGCAATCACAGGAACTCTCCTCTACATGAAATACAGATTACTCCGTTCACAGAGGTTCTAGATGTACAACCTCTGTCTGCAGTACCTCCTTCTCCCACGAAACCTTCATCCCCACTTTCTTCTAAACCATCTTCTTCATCTTCTCCTCAAAACCCTGACCCTATTCCTCTTGTACAAGTAAGGAGATCAGGGAGACTAAGAGTTGGAGTTGGAATAACCCCACACTCTACTGGAAATGATCCTGAACATCCCGTTGGTCTAGATTCACCCTCTCCCAAACCACACAAAGATTCTCAGTTATCTAGCAACTCAAAAAGAGGGTCCAGTAAGTCTAGTGAGGAGAGTAGCTCAGAAAGTGATCCTTCTAAAGCTCCAGAAGATCCCAACAGAGACCTTTTTCACAATGAAGAGCTTCTAAAGATATTCTATGACAAATGGGAATGGAAGAGTATTATTCCTGGAAGAGTCTTCTTGATGAAGGAAATTAGGAAGCTTGGATGCGATGTAGGTCACTTTGTCCAAAAGCAAGGTTGGGGAAATTTCCTTCTAATCAAAGAACCTATATATCCTAGGCTGGTAAAAGCATTCTATACTTCTGCAAGCTAGTATCAAAGTGATGGAAACTCTCTCGTAGTGGAAATCAGAGGGTTAACCATAGTACTTACCCGTGAAACCTTAGAAGAAACTGCAGGAATTCCACCTTGTGAGAACAAGCTATATGAGGACAATTGGTATACTTCTACAGGCATCACCAAGGAAGAAGTCATAAACAAGGTCGTCAGCCAACCTAATTCCCCACTTCAGTCAAGTAAACTAATTCCCATATGTAGAATAATCCACAAAGTATGTTGTTATTCACTTCTACCAAGAGCCGGTACCTTGGAAAAGGTAACTGATCAAGATCTCTTAGTTATGTATCATCTTCTGGTTGGAAAACCACTATCACTATCATACCTGATTCTTAGAAGCATGATCTCTTCTGCTAACCCCCAAAGAGTTTATGTTAGCCTTCCCTATGGCATGCTTTTATCCAAAATATTTTAATTCCATCAAATCCCTCTTGATAAAGAAGAAAGCTTAGATTACCTGTACCTTCTTTGATAAAAGTAATGTGAGGAAAATGCACATTGAGAAACCTGAGCCCTTACAATTTTTCTCAAGTGATAGTGATGATGAAATCCCTAATGAGGACCCTAGTGAATCAAGATCAAAATTGAAGAAAAAAGAAGTACTTAAGACCTTCTCCAGAAAAAGGAAAGAGCTGACTACTCCTTCTGAAGAAGCTGCTCCCAACAAGGTGCTAAAAACTACCTCTGTAGAAGATAAGGAAGAATCCTTCATTCCTGACCCTCTTAGTCCTTTCACCTATGAAGAAGTTGAGCAAGACTCTCCTGTAAGTGTTGGAGAATAAGCAACTTCTCAGCTGCATGCTCCTTCTGTGTACTCTCCTTGAGAAGAAAAGGACAGTGTCTCTAAAAAGGAACTCATAGCAGAAACTAGGGATGTTTCTTTAGAAGATACTAAGGAAGGTTCTGCAGAAGGTATGGCTTCAAATACCTTAACCATGCTTGCCAAGTGTTTTTCAGAAACCCCTTCTTTTGACACTTCCCTGCCAATCCTCCAAGTTCAATCTCCACCAAGTCATGAAGCTATTGCTAAGGATATTGCAGAAGAAGCACATAATTCTCAGTCTCCTGTTAAAACAGAAGAGCTTCATCTTACAGATGAAGAGGAAGAACATAAAGGAGAGGCTCAATTTGTTCCTTCTATAGGAAACTTTGGGACTGATATGGTTAATCAATTTCTTGCCTCACCCATGATTGATGCAACTCTTCCTTCTTCTGTACCTATTAGAGACAATATTCCCAACATTTCTGCAACTCTCTCCTCCATGGAAACCTTCCTCCAGCAGCTCAACATTGAAAGAGAATAGAATCCTTCTCCTCCTTCTCCTACTGAAAAGGTTGATGAAGTTACTAAGGAACCTGCTGATCCTGCTGCACCCTCTTCCTCCCACTCCATTGAAAGACAAGTGAGAAAAATCAAAGCTGATATGAAGAAGTTGTTCTCAAATGTTAATGTCCTGTAAAATTCTATAAATGAAATTATTGAAAGATTTACTCAGCATCAATTTTGGTTCAATACCTTTGTGCTTCCTGCAATTGCACCACAGGCACCTCCAATGCCTTTTGTGCCTTTCCAGCCTCCCCAGAATATTCTTCAACCTACTACTTCATCATCCTCTGATCATTCCTCTCCTTCCAAATAGAGGATGATGATTCTGCTTCTTCCTGAGTTTATGACTATGTTGTTGTTTTTTGATTGATGACAAAGGGGGAGAAGTAGTAAATTTAGTAGAAATAGGGGAAGTAGAATAATGAAATGATTACTGATGTTTTGTTGATGTTTTGCCGATGTAATTACTGATGATTGTTGATGTTCTTCTAATATTGTTGTTCTTGCTGTAAAAAAATTACATTGAAATGAATTGATCTTGTTTACAGCATTAATCCCTGTATATTATTGCTTAAGCAAGAATATGATTAAAATATCAAAAACCCTGCATATAAGATGTTCAGTAGATTCACAATCATTATTAATGACCTGAAATCTCATGGTAAAAGCTACACTAACCAAGAGCAAGTCAGGAAAATCCTCAGAAGTCTTCCAAAAATCTGGAGACCAAAAGTAACAGCCATCCAAGAAGCCAAGGATCTTGCAGTTCTAAAGTTAGATAAGCTTCTTGGTGTTGAGTTTCTGGCAAGCGAACCAAATTCTCAGCAGTATAATAGTAAGTAAGATTTATCGTATCCACAGGAAATGGTTCAATTTTATAAGGTTAGTGATCACAATTATCAAGTAGAAATAGAGTGTATGATTGTTGATTAAGAATTGAAAGTAGAAAACAAAATAAGATAGAGAGAGATAGCAATTACTTGGACTAGGATTGAACTTCGTTTCATTGCACCCCTTTCGTATGTGATCCTTAATATTATTAATGAATATAAACTTATGATACCCTAGCCTAACTATATTATTCTAACACAGGTTAATGGCGCTAAAATACTCAGGAATAATCCATGCGGGTTCTCCCAGGTGACAAATTACCCCGGCTCTTACAGTTCTACTTTTCCGTTTGTTAAAACTATCAATTAATCCTATATTTCTATACCGACTACTATGAGTATTTTTACTGATCAGAGTTCGAGTTTCCTACATTCTCAGCTCCTTCAAACTCACTATTAATCCTATAGAATCACCTTTCGAATGCACCCTATAGAACTAACCTATAACTCCGGCACACAGGCGAAAGCTACGCATTAAGCAAAGTATAAAAATACCGATATCATAAGAATAAGGATTCATAAATAATAAGAAGAATTGACATACAATTGGGGATTGAATCAACTACATTCAATCCTATTGAGAAGTTTAGTTACGCATAGTAGCAATTACAACCCAACGAAGAAACTGTCACACTTTTCTTCAATCCTAGCCTTGTCGTTTCTCCTTAACCTCTTTGTCTCTAATCTCCCAAAAGCTCCCTTTGATCCTTGGAAAAAGGTTCTATTTATAGAAGAAGGAAAGATATCTGAATTCTGGAAGGAATCTGATTTGAAATCTGTTTGAAAAATTGATCCGCATATCTACGCTTCATCCTGCCCTCAGCGTACTTGAAGCGCAGATTCCAGTAAGCTATTTTAATGTTGCGCTCCACCTACGCTCAGCGCAGGTGGAGCGTGAGATGCGTTCCAGCTTTCCTTGTTTCTCTCTTTTTCAGCTTGATCTCTTCCTGATCTTATCCTTGCTTGATCTGTTTTCCATACTTTCCTCTCTTTAGCTTGATCTTGTGCTGATTTGATCTTCAATTTGAATTTAGAATTAAATCTGCAGAATTCTTATTCCAATAATTGCTGATCTTATCCAAATCAGCTGCCATTTAAATCCTTATCTTGCAGATTCTTTATTCAAATAAATGTTATCTTGTTTCCTCATTTAAATCCTTCCAATTTATCTGCAAAATCAACAGATTTTCTATCAAAATAGCATCATATTCAAATTCAAATCAAATATTCACAATTTATGCAATTATTACTAAAAAAAGGTATTTTGGGGCATAAAATTACTACTTTACCCTTGGTAAGTGCAGAATTAATACAAGAAATTATCATATATTTTTCACTTATCAAATTCCCCCCAACTTAGCTTCTTGCTTGTCCTCTAGCAAGAAAACCTTTTGCAATCAAAATGGATTCAATCCCCTTATTTATAATTCTCAAAAACTAACGAAATAATTTCATCACCTCTTTGCTAGGCAGCTGTCACTTTCCAAAAGTCAGATTGAAAATCAGAGTCAAGTGATATTTTTCATAATTCAAACAGAACATGATAAAACACAATCAAACTTTTTCAAAAATAGCAATCAGCTCAATAAGTGATAAATCAAGGAATTCTCTCATGCTCACGGGTAAGTGTTTCCCTCAATTTTTCACCACAGTTGAACAACTTGAATTGATAGTCTTTTCTGGCTTCTAGACATGCACATGGTCAACATGGATCAAAAGGTCTTTCTTTGGTTGTAATGAGGCTGGGCTATCAAGAAATCATGGTTTTTCTGGATATGCAAAGAGAACACTGGAATAGAGAGCATCTTTGAATTTTTCTTGAACTTGAATTTTCTCTCCATTCTCCATTTCATTCTTCATTTGTATCATTCAGCTGGCCTCTTTCTTTGTTTGATGATTCACTCCCCCCAACTTTCATTCACTTTTTCTTTTTGATTTTTGGGGGAGTGATCTTCTTTTTGCTTTATTGTGCCTGCTCTTTGTATTTCTTTACTTTCAAGTCACCAACCAGTTCTCCCCATTTTATCAGATTGCACCTTTGCTCTCTATCCCAAATGTAAGGGACAGGATATAAACATTTAAATTTGGCTGGGGTGCATAAGAAGAAACATTAAAGCTCAAATGGGTTACCAAAAAATTGGAAAAAAATTTCAAGGGTTGGCTTTTTGGCACTGAGCAAATTATAATCAACAAAACATGCCTTTATCACTTCCATATTTTCCACATACAGAATAAAATCCAAAAACTCAATCAATAACAGTTGACAAGCAGCGGTGAAAACTCTCATATCAGTGTTTGGTCTCACAACTCACTGGCTTTTGGCTAAATTCCTTGATAAAGTACTTACTGAAATTAATTAACTAACCTGATATATTTTCCTGTACAATATCCTAATCCTAATTGGTTATGGATTTAATCACAAAACTCCTATTTCTTTCCCAATTTGGTTAGTTAGACTTCCTAGCTTTGAGATTAAAAAATTAATTCCTTTTTTTTCTTTTTCCTAAAGTCCTAAAATAAAATTAAAAAAATTACTACTAAAGTCCTAAAAATTAAGATGAAAATACTAAAAATATTGCACAAAAAAAATGAAATGTATGTTATATCAAATGTATGACATGTATAGTATAAAATCCTAAAACTATATGAAAGAAAAGAAAAGAAAAGACACCACCAAATTCAATCTTCATCCTCTGGATCCTCTCCTCCCCTCGGGAAATTTGGCTTGTCCCCAGGCCACTCTAAAGAATCCTAAAAGCGCATAGGGAAAATGCCTGGATGTGGTCCTTGAATATTATGATACAGAATTTCCTGGAGATGTGTCATCCCAAAATGGACTGCTCTGATCTGTCTGTACATATGTTCCATAAGGAACTGACATGGCCTATCAGCTGGTGGTGGTGGCTCTGGATGGGGAAGGACTTCCCTAATATTCAGTGGTGGTATTACCTCCTCTGGTGGAATACACTAGCTCTCAATGTACTGTCTGTCTATGGGGGCACCAATAGGGTGAATAGGATGCACCTCTACACCTCTATAGTGACATAGAGCTGTTACAAGTGCGAGGTATCCTAATTTTGCCCTGGAATGCTCGCTCCTCGGCTCCCGAGCAGTCTGAATCAAGTAGTGCAGATGATCAGATATTATCTGTGCAACATCTATTTGTGCCCCGGTCAAAATAATGTACATCAGATGAGCGGTAGGCATATCTATATCTGAAGAACTGGGTGAAGGTCTGATGTTAGCTATTATCAATGCCATCCATATCCTGGAGATACCTCGTAAGTGCTGACGAGGAATCCTTGTTGCCTCTTCATAAAAGTTCACATCATATGATCTACAAGGGAGGTTCAGATACTAAGCAGTCTGTGAATCCAATACTTCATTTCCGTATTGCCCAACTTTTTGCATTCTCTAGTTGTACTGACAATATGTCTCATCAATATCTTCTGGTGCGGGGCAATCCAAAAGTTCATTTATTTTATCTCTATCATAAGAGATCCAGTATCCCTGTACAAAGCTTCTTTTGTCAGCTGTTCCATCAGAAGTATACATGCAATTACTATAAAATTCTCGCACAATCTCCGGATCGAATTTCCAGTGTGGTTCAACTAACACTCGCCACTGTCTTCTTGTTATCTCAGCATTGAATTCTTCAAATTCACCAATATGCAGCATTACAGGCCTCTCCACTAGAAATTCAAAGTGCATAATGTAACTGTAATATACAGCAGCACTAATGTCTTTAAACCTTCCATTCCCCAGAGAAGGATTGTCTGCTCTTTTCCTTTTTCTAGGACCTGAAGAACCACCCCAGGTAGTTATCTTAGTGCGCACCATATGCATAAATGTCAACAGTAAATCAATCAAAGCAGCATCTTATGTCAATGTGAGCAAAGATTTCCAAGAAAAAAGATCAAGAATAGTCAGCATGCATCAAATCTTGCATAGTTTTTCATATTATTCAACATACTTGATGCCATAATAACTCGATAGCAGCATAATCTTGTTTGATCATTATCAGTCAAGGAAATTCTTTACACATTAATAATCAAAATTTCCCCATATCAGCCAAGGAATTTCAATGACAGCAACTAATTCAAGAAAAGATCCTATGACGTCCATTGCATATCATCTATCTTAAGGTGATAAATATTCAATCAAACCAAGAGTTTTGAAGACTTACCTTATTGGAGAATCAAAATGATCAAGAATGTTGATGGAAAATTGAGAGAAAATCTGCACCAATGAGCCAAGAATCTAAGAAATATGCAAAAAATGGAGATTTCCTGATTCTGGCTCGTTTTTAAGCTTCTGCGCGCAGCTGCGCTCCACCTGTGCTAAGCGCAAGTGAGGCGCGCTGTCAGTTATAACTGAATCGAGCGCCCGCGCTTCACTTACGCTCAGCGTACATGAAGTGGGAAAGACAGAAGCAAAAGTGATATTTTACGCTTCACCTACGCTCAGCGTGAGTAAAGCGTAAAAAGCATAGGAAACTTACAAATTTACGCTTCACTTACGCTCAGCGTGAGTGAAGAGTGAAAAACAGAAACTTTGTTGCAATTGTGCGCTTCACCTGCACTTAGCGCAAGTGAAGCGCAGAAAACAGAATGCAAATATTTTTTAATGTGTAGCCTATTTGTTGCCTCAAATTCATTTTCCAACAACTTCTTTATCTTTTCTTATCCTTTCCTAACAAAATAAAAATTACCTACTAAAACTACTAATTAAATACTGGGTTGCCTCCCAGCAAGCGCTCGTTTAATGTCATATAGCTTGACGTCTGTTTCTTTATAGATCTTGAAGAGTAATGACAGAATAAGTTCGGTCAACTTCACCTCCTAGATATGGTTTCAGCCTTTTTCCATTTACCACCCATTGCACCTTTGAATCAGGATCTTCTCTTCCCACAGCTCCATATGGTCTGACTTCTTTTATGATGAATGGACCAGTCCATCTTGACTTTAGCTTACCAAGAAAGAATTTCAATCTAGAGTTGATAAACAATACTGACTGACCTGGGTAGAACCTTCGCTTGACAAGCTTCTTATCATGATATGCTTTGGTCTTTTCTTTGTAATTCCTGGAAGATTCATAAGCATTCAGCCTCATTTCTTCTAGTTCATGTAACTGCAGAATTCTTTTTTTCCCTGCCACTTTTGTATCCATATTCAAGATCTTTAGAGCCCAATATGTTTTGTGCTCTAATTCAACTGGTAAGTGACAGGCTTTTCCATAGATTAACTGAAAAGGTGAGAGTCCTGTGGCAGTTTTGTAAGTTGTTCTGTATGCCCAAAGTGCATCATCAAGTTTGTTCGACCAATCTTTTCTGGATGAACTCACTATTTTCTCAAGGATGCGCTTGATTTCTCTGTTTGAAACTTCAGCCTGCCCATTTGTTTGAGGATGGTATGGTGATGCTACCTTTTGCCTCACCCCATAATGTTCTAGAACTTTCTGAAGTTGTTCATTACAGAAGTGAGAGCCCCCATCACTAACAAAACCCTTGGTGAACCAAACCTGGAAAAGATATTCTTCTTTAGAAATTGCACCACTGTCTTTGCATCAGCTTTCATAGTTGCAGCAGCTTCCACCCATTTTGATACATATTCAATAGCTACCAAAATGTACTCTTTTCCATTAGAAGAAGGCAAAGGTCCCAAAAAATCTAGTCCCCAACAATCAAACACTTTTATTTCCAGGATGTTATTTAGTGGCATCTCATTTCTCCTAGAAATTCCTCCTGTTCTTTGACAGCTATCACATTGCTGAACATATTGATGAGCATCCTTGAAGAGAGTTGGCCAGAAAAATCTAGATTGAAGAACCTTTGCAGCAGTTCTATCTTTGTTGAAATGTCCTCCATATGGTGAACTATGACAATGCCATAAGATATCTTGAGTATCTAAGTCTGATATGCATCTTCTTAGTAAATTGTCAGCTCCCATCTTGAAAAGATAAGGGTCATCCCACAAATATCTTTTTGCTTCTCTCAAAATTTCTTTTTATGCTGCCATGTGAGATCATCTGGTAGCACTCCTGCTGCTTTGAAGTTTGCCATGTCAGCAAACCATGGTCTTTCTAGAATTGTCATGAGCTTTTCATTTGGAAATTCCTCCTGTAGTTCAGCTTGAGTAAGTGTCACTTCGTCATTCACCAATCTGGATAAATGATCTGCCACAACATTTTCGCTTCCCTTCTTATCTTTAATAACCAGATCAAATTCCTGTAATAACAAAATCCACCTAATCAGTCTAGGTTTAGAATCTGGTTTATTCAACAGATATTTTAATGTAGCATGATCAGTATAAACAGTGACAGTAGATCCTATCAGATAAGGTCTAAACTTTTCCAAGGCATACACTATTGCTAGTAACTCCTTTTCTGTGGTGGCATAATTAATTTGAGCTTCATTTAAAACATTACTAGCATAATGTATAACATGAAAAAATTTAGACTTTCTTTGTCCTAATACTGCCCCTATTGCATAATCACTAGCATCACATATCAGTTCAAAACCAAAATTCCAATCATTTTTATCATTCTTGACAACTGTCATACCCCCTTTTTTGGGAACAACCTGAACCGGACTTACCCATGCACTGTGAGAAATAAGATAAATCATACCTGCATCAAGGAGTTTCAATACCTCTTTCTTTACTACCTCTTTCATGGTGGGATTCAATATTCTCTGTGGTTGGGTGACTGGCTTGTAATCTTCTTCCATGTGAATCCGATGCATGCAGTAAGAAGGACTGATTCCTTTAAGATCTGATAGAGACCAACCTATTGCTCATTCATTTGCCTTCAAAACAAAAAGCAACTTTTCCTCCTCGGCTGGAGTTAAGGCTTTACATATGACAATGGGTTTATTTTTTTCATTATCAAGAAAAGCATATTTGAGGTGAGAGGGTAATACCTTTAACTCCAGCTTCTGACTCTCAGTTTTCTTTTCCTGTTATATTATCTCAGCATTTTCTTCCTCTGGTGGTACTGGCTTAGCTGCATCCAAGTGATTTGAATATTCTTCAACCTTATTCCTTTCTTTTTCATCTAAGTCATTGTCTACTCCTGTTAGAGCTTTTTCCAAAGGATCTTCTTTTGTATATAAATCCTGAACTGCCAAGGACGTTTCTTCTACCATGTTCATTAATTGAAGACACTGCTGCTTATCTTTAGGATGTTGCATTGCTTCAAACACATTGAAGCTTACCTCATCATCTTGGACTCTTACCTTTAGATTGCCATCATCAACATCAATGATGACCTTAGCAGTCTTCATGAATGGTCTCCCCAGTATGAGAGGTACTTCAGCATCTTCCTCAATGTCTATGATTACAAAATCTACTGGAAACACAAATTTATCTACCTTCACCAGCACATCTTGAGCAACTCCATATGGATACTTCATTGATCTATCTTCCAATTGTAATGTCATCTTTGTTGGCTTTACTTCTAAATCTCCGATCCTTTTGAGCATGGATAAAGGCATCAAATTTATACTGGCTCCTAGGTCAAGTAATGCCTTTCCTACTGGTAATGCTCCAATTGTCACTGGGATAGTAAAACTTCCTGGATCCTTGGTCTTTTGTGGTAATGACTTTTGAATGATGGCATTGCATCCTGCTTCCAGTTCTACTGTCTCTTCTATGAACTTTCTCTTCTTTGTGAGGAGCTCCTTCTTAAATTTTGCATAAGTAGGCATTTGTTCCATGGCTTCCATCAATGGGACATTGATTTGCAGCTTTTTCATGATGTCCATGAATCTGAGAAACTGCCTATCTATGTCTTTTTTGGAAGGATTCTTAGGATATGGTAGTTCCCTAACTTGAGTTGGTTGTGCTCCTCTCTTCTCTTTCTTTTTCTCAATTTCCTCTCTTTCAGGATCTCCTTCTTTTTCATTTGTTTCCTCTTTGTCAACATTGTCTTCCTCACTCTCTTGATCTTTTTTCTTCAAAACTTCTCTTTCTACCATCAAATTATCGCCAATACCCCTTCCTATTTCTTTGCCACTTCTGGTGGATATTGAATTGCAATACACTTGATGTACAGCGAACTGCTTCCTTACTTGTTCCACCTGAGATGCCAAGTTTCTGAATGTTGTTTCTATGGCTCTTTGACTGTCATGCATATCCTAAATGAGTTTATCAAGCTTCTCTTCAATCCTTGAGTTGATATCCTGAACTGTAACTCTCCTTTCTGGATTGCTTCCTAAGTTGTTGGAGAAACCACTCTTTTCTTCAAAATTCTCCACATAGTTGACTTGTTCTTTCTGAATATCTTGATAGGATCAATAACCATTGAGATGATCTCCTCTGTAAAAATCACAAATTAACTGTGTGGTAGGCTCAGGATGAGTCTGCTCTGCTTGCCTCTGTTGAGTAAATGCCTCCATTTGCTTGGTGAGTGTTTCTATCTGTCGCTTGATGAATTTACCGTCAGCCATCAACACTTCAGTACTATTTATCTCAAGCAACTCCTTTTTCTGATCTTGGAATGGTTGACTCCATTGTTGAGCTTGCTGATTGTTCATTGCAAAGTCTTCAACTATTGTAACAGCTTGCTCTACGTCAACTGCTAAAATTGTACCTCCTGCTATAGCATCTATAAATGATTTTGAATCTGATCTAAGTCCATTGCAAAAGATATTCAATTTAGCAATGTCTTCAAAACCATGATTGGGGCATTTGTGCAGCAGAGATTTGAATCTTTCCCATGCTTCCCAGAATGGCTCATCTTCTCCTTGCCTGAATGTAGAGATGTTTGATTTAGCTTGAATATAACGGGATAATGGAAAGAATCTCTTTAGAAATTTATCTTCGACCACGCTCCAGGTATTCAAACTCTGATTAGGATGCAACTTTAACCACTCCTTAGCTTTACCTTTCAAAGAGAAAGGAAATAAGCGTAAGTATACATTTTCCAAATCTCCTTCATCAAAACCCATAGTTCCAATTAATTCATGAAAAGTTGATAAATAAGCATGGGGATCTTCATGATCCAATCCTGAGAATTGTTGGGCACTGATGAGTTTTAAATGTGCAATTTTTATCTCCAAGGATTTTGCGGTGACTGGTAAAGCAAAACTTGAATAATGACGCATTCCTTGGTGTATGATGTAGTCTCCTAGGAGTCTTCTCCTTGGATTTTGTTGTTCCTCTTCCATTTTTTTGGGTTCTTCCAAGCTTCTCCTTCTCCTGTTTCTGCTCCTGTTCCTCTTGGATGTCCTTTCTATTTCTGGATCAAACTGTAATTGACTTGGAGATACCTGGCCTCTCAAGAGCATAAATCAAGAAAACTCGTAAAAGGGTAAGTGTGGAAGAAAATAATAAAAATAATTTTCTAAAAAGAAAAATCCTAAAAATAAAAAGAAAATTTCTTAAGATAGAGTATATACAACTTGATAATATAGACCTCCCAAGTCTTTATAAATTGATACACCATTCCCCGACAACGGCGCCAAAAATACTTGTTGAGTTTCTGGCAAGCGTACCAAATTCTCAGTAGTATAATAGTAAGTAAGAGTTATCGTATCCACAGGGAACGGTTCAATTTTATAAGTTTAGTGATCACAATTATCAAGTAGAAACAGAGTGTATGATTGTTGATTGAGAATTGAAAGTAGAAAACAAAATAAGATAGAGAGAGATAGCAATTACTTGGACTAGGATTGAACTTCTTTTTATCGCACCCCTTTCATATGTGATCCTTAATATTATTAATGAATATAAACTTATGATACCCTAGGCAAACTATGTTATTTTAACCCAGGTTAATGGCGCTAAAAGACTCAAGAATAATCCATGCGGGTTCTCCCAGGCGACAAATTACCCCGGCTCTTACAGCTCTACTTTTCCGTTTGTTAAAACTATCAATTAATCCTATATTTCTATACCGACTACTATGAGTATTTTTACTGATCAGAGTTCGAGTTTCCCACATTCTCAGCTCCTTCAAACTCACTGTTAATCCTATAGAATCACCTTTCGAATGCACCCTATAGAACTAACCTATAACTCCGGCACACAGGCGAAAGCTACGCATTAAGCAAAGTATAAAAATATTTATATCATAAGAATAGGGATTCATAAATAATAAGAAGAATTCACATACAATTGGGGATTGAATCAATTACATTCAATCCTATTGAGAAGTTTAGCTACGCATGGTAGCCATTTCAACCCAACGAAGAAACTGTCACACTTTTCTTCAATCCTAGCCTTGTCGTTTCTCCTTAACCTCTTCGTCTCTTATCTCCCAAAAGCTCCCTTTGATCTTTGCACAAGTTTCTATTTATAGAAGAAGGAAAGCTATCTGAGTTCTGGAAGGAATCTGATTTGAAATCTGTTTGAAAAATTGATCCGCATATCTGCGATTCATCCTGCGCTCAGCGCACTTTAAGCACAGATTCCAGTAAGCTATTTTAATGTTGCGCTCCACCTACGCTCAGCACAAGTGGAGCGTGAGATGTGTTCCAGCTTTCCTTGTTTCTCTCTTTTTTTAGCTTGATCTCTTCCTGATCTTATCCTTGCTTGATCTGCTTTCCATACTTTCCTCTCTTTAGCTTGATCATGTGCTGATTTGATCTTCAATTTGAATTTAGAATTAAATCTGCAGAATCCTTATTCCAATAATTGTTGATCTTATCCAAATCACCTGTCATTTAAATCCTTATCTTGCAGATTCTTTATTCAAATAAATGTTATCTTGTTTCCTCATTTAAATCCTTCCAATTTATCTGCAAAATCAACAGATTTTCTATCAAAATAGCATCATATTCAAATTCAAATCAAATATTCACAATTTATGCAATTATTACTAAAAAAGGTATTTTGGGGCATAAAATTACTATTTTACCCTTGATAAGTGCAGATGTAATAGAAGAAATTATCATATATTTTTCACTTATCACTTGGTTCCCTAAAAGTTCATGAACAAGAACTCATGGATGAATTGCCACCAAGGAGAGGAAAAACAATTGTTCTCAAGGCCAGTACATCAAAAGAATAAAAGATTCCTGATGATGAAGAATCATCTTCTGATAATGATGATGAGCTTGTAGGAACACAGGGAAACACTAGAAGGGGGGTTGAATAGTGTTTCTGAATATTTTAGAAAGCTTTTCGCAAACAGCTGTTAAAAACATGATTTCAGACAGGCTCTTAAAGGACTGTCTGAAGTTTTCAGACGGTCTAAAAATACTGATTTTAAAAGATGTTTTTGTGCCTTTATAAAATATCAGATTAATTACTCTAACCCCTTGATTAGTATAAAAAGAATTGACAAGAGATAAGGGTAAGAAAACTTAACCAAGGAATTTATCCTGGTTCACTCACTACCACTGTGAGCTACGTCCAGTCCCAATGCCAACTAGCACTTGGATTTTCTTTTAATCTTTCAAGATTACAAGTATTCTTTTACAGTCAAGCCTCTTCAGGCTCTACACCCAAGTATTCTTTTGTCAACCAAGCCTCTCCAGGCTCTATAACCAAGTATTCTTTTATCAACCAAGCCTCTCCAGGCTCTATAACCAAGTATTCTTTTATCAACCAAGCCTCTCCAGGCTCTATAACCAAGTATTCTTTTATCAACCAAGCCTCTCCAGGCTCTAAACAAGGTTTACAAAGAATGGGGTTTAAGCTTTTAAACTGTATGAGTTTGAAGCTCAAACCAATAAAATGTACAATAAAATCTGAGATATGCCCAGGATATACAAATGTGTACAGCGAATTTTATCAGAGAGTTGTTACAGAGTAAAAACTTGTAGCGTGATGTTTCTCTGGGCTTTCTTGTATACTTAATTTTTCTTTTTCGCTTCTTGTCTTTCTAATGGTCTTCATGGAGGGGTATTTATACCCAAACTTCAATCCGTTGAAATACCACCGTTTAGAGATAGCATTAAATGCTATTTAATCCGTTGTGAGACATGCTTCTGAGAGCTCTGATGTTTCTGACACGGTGCAAGGTTTCTCTTGCCATAAGGCTGTTGCAAATGTTGCTGCAGAGACTGCGTTGCAGAGATTTCCTCAGTGGTGTATGAAATTCAAAAATCACCAGAAAAGGTCTCTGTGTTCCTTGCTATAAACGTGTTTGAAAAGGTACGTGCAGCAGAGGTTCAGAAAAGTCTTCACAAGCTTCAGCAGAGGGTGCCACGTCATAAGTGAGACTTCAGACGGCACTGATACTTCAGACAGGTTGAACTACTTCAGACAGCTTCAACTCTTCAGACGAGTTCTGCTTCTTCAGACAACTTCAACACTTAGTCTTTTTATGTAGGCTCATAGTGACTCTTGCTGAAATCATAGATGAAGCATTAAAGCATGTGTGTATCTATGATAAGTAATTTAAGTCAAATTTGTCAACAATTAAAACTTTGGGACTCTAGTTGTCTTAAAACATCATAAACAACCTTATGATATTTTTGAGACTCAACATTCTCCCCCTTTTTAATGATGACAAATTTGGTTAAAATATTCAAATCTGTAATCAGTTTTTTTTTTTTTAAGAATAAGAAAGCTCCCCCTGAGATAGAAATATCCTTTAATAGGATCTGTTTAAGGTATATTTCACTCATTTGTTCAGATTTCTCAGAAAAATATTTGTACTCCCCGTGAGTCCTGTAATCACTTCAGATTCAGATTTTGTTAGATTTTAATACTCCCCATTTTGTCATCAATCAAAAGGGAGTATCAGAGCAGTAACAGAGCAATAATTTCAGATAAAACCTATATCATAGCATTAATAATCAACTAAAAAATTATGAGATAAGCCACTGATTGTATTTAGGGAATGTTCAGATAAAGACACAAACAATCAGACACTTGTCATAAACATGAAAATAAGCAAAAGACAATGGCTAAAATGAGGTGTTTTAATCTTTCTTCTTCAGCAAGGCCTCAGTCAGAAAGGAAATCAAGTCGTCCTTGGCTTTGTTTATTGCTGCTTCCACTGAGGCTTTCAAGTCTTGCTGACCAGATCTGATAAGCTACTATTCTTGAAGAATCTGCTCTTGTTGAACAATTAGATGCTTAGTCTTCTGCTCTTGATCAGCACACTTCTTTTCAAGTTTCTTCACTTTGGACTTCAGCTTCAGATTTTCCTCAACCAAGTCTTGCTCAAATTCATAGAAGATGAGCTGGATGTAGGGACAAACAAATCTAAGCACTCCCAATCCTGGCTGCAATCTGTAGTCAGATGGGCTGAACACAGGGCAAAAGAAGGTGCCAATAGGATTCAGCAGAACCCAATCTTCATTGAAAGAGTCAGCAGGTGGGGGAAAGTGATCTCTCATATAGTGATATTTGACATTGGTTGACTTTCCAAGTCCAACATCAGAATCAACATCAGGACCAGTTGATCCAGAAGAAGATCCAGCATCTTCTCTGATCTTCCAGTAAGAGGACCACATCCAATCTTGAAGTAGATGATCCAGGCCTCCTCCTTGATTTATGATGAATTCTGGTAAAGATTCCCACTCTGATGGACTATCACTTCAGACAGAGGTGAGTTTTTCTTTGAATAGATTTTAGCTCCTTTGAATTTCTCTTCCTGTAAGGGATACCTAGGAACTATTCTATCAGGTTTCACCAAGATTTTAATGATTGGCCTGATTGAACAAGTTCTAGGGGGCCTGTAGCCTCTCATCCCAACTCCCTTGTGCAGATCCCTCTGAAACAGCTCAGACTCAGTGTTCAACTGCCTCACAAAGCTCCATTCATCATTATTCAGCCTCAGGGAATCATTTGAGAATGGATTGATGGGAGCCCAAATATGTGCAGGAGGGACACCTTTCCTGATCTTTTCTAATCCACCTGAAAGAGCACCGTATTGATTCCTAACTTCAGCAGCAGTTTTCCTGATTAAGCCATGATGCAAGGATACAACAGGTGCTGATCTGAAATACTGTAGCTCTTCAGACAGGGTGTTAAACTTGGGCAGTGAGCAGGGATCAGAAGGAAGGAGAGATAACTGTAGAGCATCAGCAAGCACTTGCTCTTTTTCAGCAGAGAGCTCTGCTTCCAGAGAAGGTGTAGGTGGTGGAGGTGATGAAGGTAAGAGTGGTATCAGAGCAAGGTCATGGGTTTGTGGGGAAGGTAAGGTAGGCTCAGAGAGGTGATTCTTTGAAGGTTGTGGTGAAGGTTGTGGTGAGGGTTGTGAGAGTTGATGAGGTGTTTGTTTTTCTGGTGAGGAGGGTGGTGAAGGAGTTACATTATCAAATCTCACCTTAGTTCTCTTGTAGGGAGGCTTGGTTACCTCAAATTCTTTTGCCTTTGCTTCTTCCTTCTCCCTTTGTGCTTGTTTTTCTTCCCATTTCCTTTTAAAATACTGTTGAGCTTTAACAAAATTTTGATACTTCTCAGCTTCATCTTCTGCTATCAGCTGAGAGGCAATACTTCTAGTCACCCTAGGTTCAGGTGCAGTCTGAAGTAGCTTGCTCTTGGTTCTCCTTCTCTGAGGTGCACTTGACCTCTTCCTTTTCTTTGCTCCCTCAGCTATGGTTGCTTTCCTATCATCTTCAGCATAGGCCAATTGTGAAGCAATAGCAATAGCTCTATCAGTCTTCTCTTGTTCTGCTTTCTTCTCCAGCTCCTCCTGCTCCAGAGCATTAGCCAATGCTGCTACCTGAATGAGTTCAGGATCAGATGGGCATGCAGCCAATGGTTCAACTACAACTGCATCAGTTTCATCTGCCTCTTGAGCCTGTCCTTCCATTTTAGAAGTAGGTTGTGGAGTCTGTACAGGTTCAGACATCTGACCCACAATTTCAGATGGCCTTTGTGATGCCTTCTGAACAGGTTCAGACACCTGACTTTGCACAGATGCAGATGCTACCTTAGCAGCACTCCTTACGGGTAGCTTCTTCAATTTTGCTTGAGGAGAGGGTTTTGATGGCTTTAACTCATGCCTCCTTATGTCTCCTCTGAGTTCATTCTCAAGAACCTCCATTGTTGTCTTCCTTCTTGCAGCTTTCTCAAGAAGAAGGCTCTCCTTCATGGACGGAGAGGGAGGTCTTGGAGTCAGCTTCACTCCCATGCTCTTGAGGTTTGATTCTCCAAACACAGGTTGTGAAAGGCGATCAAAAAGCCTCTCAATGGGGACTTTGAAATGCAGCAAGATCTTGGTGATGATGGTATTGTGAGGGAAACTCCCAGCAGAGTCTCTGAGACGCTTCTGCATGTGGTACATTATGATGTTGGGGAGGTTCACCTTCTTCTTCTGCAGTAGGTGAATCAGACAAAATCTCTCCAACTCAGAAACATGGTTTCTGCTTCCATTCTTAGGGATTATAGAGCACCCTAAGATGGCATGCAAAACCCTAGCCTTGTTTGACATATGCTTTGCATCCAAGCTTACTGGTTCAGAGGTGCCATACAGAAACTCTGTGAACTGCTTTTGTCCTCCATTTCTTGCTTCCCAGCCAGGAGTGAATACAACTCCTTCAGTCCTGACCTCACAGATGTGAGCAAGGATATCTTCATCAACAAAGACAGGAACACCACGTACTGTGGCCTTGATGCTAGTGTAGATACCCTGAGGATTGGGTATTCCTCTGGCAGTAGCCCAGAAATCCAGCACACTTTGCTCATGCCACTGTGTCAAGTTGTGATTGAAATACGGAGTCCACCCAGCTGCATCGAACTCAGCAAACAAGTCCATTCCCAGAGATTGAAGATCCTCCAGAACTACACCCTTAGTCTTCATGATTTTGCTTCCAGCAGATTTCTTAGGGGCCATTGGAGAGTTTTCTGAAGAACTTGAGAGAGAAAAAGAATTGCTTGTAGAAGAAGGATCTCAAGAGATGACTACGGAATAGTGAACGGTGAAATTATGTGACCCACTAGCTTCTGTATTTATAGATCCATAAAGCAACGATGGCATGTACTGGCTGCGCAGACATAGGAAAATGTGCCAAGTGGAAGAGACAAAATAAATGGAATTAAACCGTCTCATAAAGCCACGTCATTTGTTTACTTCAGACAAGTGACAGATTTCAGACACCCATATGGATTTCAAACAACCCAAAATTTCAGACAAGTCACTTGTTTCAGACAAGCTGAAATTTCAGATGCATCATTGTTGACAGATCAGATCACACACATTCAAAATGCATGTATGTTTAGATTATTTCTAATGAACTTAAATCTATCTTCAGTCAGAGGTTTTGTGAATATATCAGCCCATTGATGCTCTGTATCAATAAACTGAACATCAAAAATACCTTTCTGAACATAGTCTCTAATGAAATGATGTTTTATTTCTATATGTTTAGCTCTAGAATGTTGAATGGGATTTTTAGACAAATTAATAGCACTTGTATTATCACACAAAACAGGTATAGCAGATATAGTAATGTTAAAATCTTCTAACTGATACTTCACCCATAACAGTTGTGAGCAACAACTGGCTGCTGAGATGTATTCTGCTTCAGCTGTTGATAAGGCAATTGTACTTTGCCTTTTGCTTGACCAGCTAATCATATTTTCTCCAAAGAAATGACATCCACCACTAGTGCTTTTTCTTTCAATTCTGTCTCCAGCAAAATCAGCATCACAGTAACCTATTAACCTGCAATCCTTACTTTTCTTATAGCACAGACCAAGATTAATAGTACCTTTAAGATATCTGAAAATTCTTTTTACAGCTTTGTAGTGAGTACTCCTTGGATCAGATTGAAATCTAGCACACAGATATACAATGAACATTATGTCAGGTCTGCTTGCTATTAGATATAGTAATGATCCAATCATTCCTCTATACAAAGTTTGATTCACTGGTTCTTCCTTCTCATCTTTATTTAAAGATGCAGAGGGATGCATTGGAGTTGACATGGGTTTGCAATCATGTAAGTTAAACTTCTTAAGCATTTCCTTTGTATATTTTTCTTGATGGATCCATATACAGTCAGAATCTTGCTTAATCTGAAGTCCTAAGAAAAATTTTAGTTCACCCATTAAACTCATTTCAAATTCTGATTGCATTAACTCTGAAAACTCCTTGCATAATGAAGAGTCAGTTGAACCAAAAATAATGTCATCAACATATATCTGAACAAGTATAAGATCTTTGTTAGACTGTTTTCTAAAAAGAGTTGTGTCCACTTTTCCTCTTTCAAAACCATTTGAGATTAGAAAATTGCTCAATCTGTCATACCAAGCTCTTGGGGCTTGTTTCAGACCATAGAGAGCCTTTTTGAGTTTGAAAACATTTTCAGGAAAGGCAATATCTTCAAAACCTGGGGGTTGTCTAACAAAGACTTCTTCTTCAATGAGACCATTGAGGAAGGCACTTTTAACATCCATTTGATATAGCTTGATGCCATTATTTACAGCATAAGATAAAAGAATTCTAATTGCTTCTAACCTGGTCACCGGGGCAAAGGTTTCGGTGAAATCAATACCTTCTTGCTGGTTGTATCCTTGAGCAACTAATCTTGCCTTGTTTCTGACTACCTTGCCTTCTTCAGACAGCTTGTTTCTGAACACCCATTTGGTTCCAATAATAGTTTTCCCATGGGGTTTAGGAACAAGGGTCCAGACATCACTCCTAGCAAACTGATTCAGCTCTTCTTGCATGGCTAGGATCCACCCTTCATCATGCAGAGCTTCATCAATGTTTCTTGGCTCTATTTCAGATAGGAGAGCAAGAGAATTCAGAATCTTGAATTTTGATCTTGTCTTAACTCCTTCTGAAGTGCTGCCAATGATTTGCTCTTTAGGATGATGTGATTTGTATTTCCAATCAGGTTTCTGAGGAGGTATCACATCTGTTTGATCTGTCTGAGACTCAACATTTGTCTGAAGAGGTTTAGTAACAGTAGGTACTTCAGACAGCTGCTCATCCTTCGAGCTGCTGTGGTCATTCAGCTCTATTCCTGCAAAATCATCCTCTAGATCTGATAGTTCCCTATCAGTCTCTTTGTTATCATTGAATTTAACATGAATAGTTTCTTCAACAGTTAAAGTTCTAGAGTTATATACTCTATAGGCTTTAGATGTTTCAGAATATCCAATGAAAAATCCTTTATCAGACTTTGCATCAAATTTTCCAAGATCATCCTTGGTGTTGAGTATAAAACATTCACATCCAAAGGTGTGGAAATATGATATGTTGGGTTTTCTTCCTTTCCACAGTTCATAGGCAGTCTTTTTAAGAATTGGTCTTACCAATATTTTGTTTTGAATGTAACATGCTGTGCTAACAGCTTCTGCCCAGAAGGTTCTTGGTAAGCTGCATGAGTTGAGCATGGTCCTTGCCATCTCTTGCAAACTTCTGTTCTTTCTCTCAACAACCCCATTCTGTTGAGGTGTTCTAGCCACAGAGAAATTGTGTGAGATGCCATTCTCGTCACAAAACATTTGAAAGTTTGTATTCTCAAACTCTCCACCATGATCACTTCTGATAACAGAGATACAGAATCCTTTCTCATTCTGTACCTTCTTGCAGAATATTGTGAAATTCCTAAAAGTCTCATCCTTGCTTCTTAGGAATAACACCCAAGTAAATCTAGAATAGTCATCAACAATGACCAAACCATATTTCTTACCACTAAGACTTTCTGTTCTAATAGGACCAAACAAGTCAATGTGTAAAAGTTCTAGTGGTCTGCTAGTTGAAACAACATCTTTAATCTTAAAAGAGTGTCTTGTTTGTTTCCCTTTCAGACAGCTTTCACATAAAATGTCAGATTTGTATGAAAGTTTGGGCAATCCTTTAACAAGATTGTGTTTTGCTAATCTTGAGATTAATCTCAAGCTGGCATGCCCAAGTCTTTGATGCCAAATCTGTTTTTCATCTTCAACAGAAATGAAACACTTTACATTTTGACTTGCTAGATCCTCTAGATCAATTTTGTACACATTGCTGTGTCTCTTAGCAGTAAAGAGGATTTGCTCAGAGGAGTCTTTGACTATGCATCCTTCCTTAGCAAAGGATACCACATAACCACTGTCACATAATTGACTTATGCTCAGTAAATTATGTTGTAGTCCCTCCACTAGAAGTACATTTTTAATAAGGGATGAAGGAGACATACCTACAGTCCCTATTCCAATGATCTTCCCTTGCTGATTTCCACCAAAGGTGACCACTCCACCAGCTCTAGGTCTAAGGTTTTGGAACAAAGACCTTTCTCCTGTCATGTGTCGCGAGCACCCACTGTCCAGGTACCATTTGTGGGGTCTCCTTTGTCCTGTTAAACACATCTGCAACAGGAATAATTAAGTTTTTAGGTACCCATATTCTTTTGGGTCCTTTCTTGTTAGCTTTGGGCCTTGTCTTTTTCCTGTGTTTGCACTGAGCCTCATTGTGTCCAGGCTTACCACAGTGAGAACACCCAGTAACCTTCTTTTTAGAAAAATTTAAGACAGTAGGAGGTTCAGACAAGTTATGATCACAAAAGCCTAGTCCAGTTTTGTCAAGGGAATGCCTTTGATTTCCAAGCATTATATTCAGATTTTTAGTTCCTTTGAAAAATTTGGCCAGATCTTTTGTCAGTTCCACAGCCTACTTCTGAAGTTTCTCATTTTCTTCAGACACAGCTTGTGAACTGCAATTTTTAGTCTCAAGAACTTTTTCTTTGAGCATAATATGTTCTATCTCAAGTGCCTCATATTTGTTACACATTTCTGTGTGGGCTTTGGATAGATTCTTATACTCTTGGAAAAGTTCTTGAGAACTTTCCACCAGATCATCATACATCTCTTGTAGAGTAAGAGGAAATACCTCAGCTTCAGAGCTGTCTGAGGATGGTAGACTAGCCATGAGACACAGATTTGCCTCTTCTGAAGTGTCATCTTCTTCTTCTTCTGAGGTTGATTCATCAAGGTCTTCCCATGTTGCCATAAGACTTTTCTTCTTTTTGAAAAACTTCTTCTTGAAGTTGTTTTTCTTCAGTCTTGGACAATCAGCCTTCATATGTCCTGGTTGCTTACATTCAAAGCAAGTAATTTTATCAGAGTTAGACTTTTTACCTGTCTTACCTGATTTGGATGATGACGGTTGGTTCTTTCTGAACTTTCCTCTGTTCTGCAACATTCTCTTGATCTTTCTGCTTAAAAGAGCAAGATCATTTTCATCTTCTGAGCTGTCTTCAGAATCTTCATCTGCTTCTGAAGTGTCCTCAGCTTGCATAGCCTTCATGCTGCCATGCCTAGACTGTTTGACCTTGGAGTTTAGAGATAGAGACTTCTTCTTGTTGTCATCTTCTACAAGCTCAAGTTCATGGACTTTGAGAGATCCCAACAGTTCTTCCATTCTCAGAGAGTTCAAATCTCTTGCCTCTTGAATGGCCGTGACTTTGGGTCTCTAGGACTTAGGTAGACTTCTTAGAATCTTTCTGTTGTTGTCTCCAGATTCATAGGTTCTTCCTAAGGACTTGAGTCCATTGGTTATGGTCTGAAACCTCCCAAACATTTGGTCAATAGTTTCAGTTTCTTCCATCTTAAACATCTCATACTGATGTATAAGCATGCTGATTTTGGATTGCTTGACAGTTTCAGTCCCTTCATGGGTTGTTGCAAGAGTATCCCAAATCTCCTTGGCAGAAGTGCATCCATGGACCTTTTCATATTCTGATTTATTCAAGGAACATATCAGATAGAGTTTGGCTTTGGCGTTCATCTGGACTCTAGTCTTCTGCTCCAGGGTCCATTCAGTCTTAGGTATAGGCAAACCATTTTGCATAGGCACATAATCTCCATCAGTGACCACCTCCCAAACATCAATGTTGTTGCTCTCAATGAACAACTTCATACGATCTCTCCAGTAGTGGTAATCCACTCCATTGAATGCTGGGGGTCTTGTGATAGAGGCTCCTTCTGTGATGTATTGCCTGTTGCTGTTAGAAGCTTCCATTTGGATCTTTCAGTCCTCAAACACTTGTTAGGTGCTTCAACCCTGAGTAGAGCTCTGGTACCAACTGTAGGAACACAGGGAAACACTAGAAGGGGGTTGAATAGTGTTTCTGAATATTTTAGAAAGCTTTTCGCAAACAGCTGTTAAAAACACGATTTCAGACAGGCTCTTAAAGGACTGTCTGAAGTTTTCAGACGGTCTAAAAATACTGATTTTAAAAGATGTTTTTGTGCCTTTATAAAATATCAGATTAATTACTCTAACCCCTTGATTAGTATAAAAAGAATTGACAAGAGATAAGGGTAAGAAAACTTAGCCAAGGAATTTATCCTGGTTCACTCACTACCACTGTGAGCTACGTCCAGTCCCAATGCCAACTAGCACTTGGATTTTCTTTTAATCTTTCAAGATTACAAGTATTCTTTTACAGTCAAGCCTCTTCAGGCTCTACACCCAAGTATTCTTTTGTCAACCAAGCCTCTCCAGGATCTATAACCAAGTATTCTTTTATCAACCAAGCCTCTCCAGGCTCTATAACCAAGTATTCTTTTATCAACCAAGCCTCTCCAGGCTCTAAACAAGGTTTACAAAGAATGGAGTTTAAGCTTTTAAACTGTATGAGTTTGAAGCTCAAACCAATACAATGTACAATAAAATCTGAGATATGCTCAGGATATACAAATGTGTACAGCGAATTTTATCAGAGTTGTTACAGAGTAAAAACTTGTAGCGTGATGTTTCTCTGGGCTTTCTTGTATACTTAATTTTTCTTTTTCGCTTCTTGTCTTTCTAATGGTCTTCATGGAGGGGCATTTATACCCAAACTTCAATCCGTTGAAATACCACCGTTTAGAGATAGCATTAAATGCTATTTAATCCGTTGTGAGACATGCTTCTGAGAGCTCTGATGTTTCTGACACGGTGCAAGGTTTCTCTTGCCATAAGGTTGTTGCAAATGTTGTTGTAGAGACTGCGTTGCAGAGATTTCCTCAGTGGTGTATGAAATTCAAAAATCACCAGAAAAGGTCTCTGTGTTCCTTGCTATAAACGTGTTTGAAAAGGTACGTGCAGCAGAGGTTCAGAAAAGTCTTCACAAGCTTTAGCAGAGAGTGCCACGTCATAAGTGAGACTTCAGACGGCACTGATACTTCAGACAGGTTGAACTACTTCAGACAGCTTCAACTCTTCAGACGAGTTCTGCTTCTTCAGACAACTTCAACACTTAGTCTTTTTATGTAGGCTCATAGTGACTCTTGCTGAAATCATAGATGAAGCATTAAAGCATGTGTGTATCTATGATAAGTAATTTAAGTCAAATTTGTCAACTATTAAAACTATGGGAATCTAGTTGTCTTAAAACATCATAAACAACCTTATGATATTTTTGAGACTCAACAGAGCTTGCTTTCATATCCAAAAGAATTCAAAGACTGATCAGAAGGAAAGGCAGAGGAAAAAGGTTCTTTCCCAAGAAGGAAAGACAAAAATCTGAAGGATCCAAGGCTCAAATCATCTGCTTTGAGTGCAATAAGCCAGGACACATAAAGGCAGAGTGTCCTCAATTAAAGAGGGACTCAAGAAACTTCCCGAAGAAGAAAAAGGCCATGATGACAACATGGGATGATTCAGAAAGTTCTTTAGAAGAATAAACAGAGGAAGAGTCAGCAAACTTGTGTCTCATGGCTGGAAAGGAAGATGAAGAAGATGAGGTAAATTATTCTAGCTCCCTTACATATAGAGAATTAGAAGATGCATTTGAAAACCTATTATCTGACTCACACACACTTGCTCAAAAATGTGCTCTTCTTAAGGAACAACTTGTTAAATCTAAAGAAGATAATGAAAGATTAAAAGAAGATAATGAGAGATTGATTAATACAAATCAATGTCTTCAGAAATCTCATATTAAGCTATCAGAACCAATCAAATCAATCAAATATGATTCTGCAGAAGAAAGAAAAACTGATATACTGCTGAAAGAAAATAATCTTCTGCAGAAGAATATTGATGTGTTGCAACAAGACTTAAGCAAATTTGTAAAAAGGCACAAATAATTTAGAAAAGCTCAAAGGAATTGGAAGAGAAATATCTGATAAAACGGGATTAGGATACAATCAATCTCAAACTTCAAAAGTTCACAAAACTATCTTTGTACCTGCCAAAAGGCAACCCCCTAAATGTTCTTGGTGTAACAAATTTGGACATCTTGTTCACTATTGTTACAAAAGAAAAAAAAGCCTTAAAAGAAAGGTATCTAACCATTCAGGACCCAACAGAATTTGGGTACCTAAATCCTTACTATCATATGATGCAGGATCAAGCAAGAACCTTCAAGAAGAAAGGGCAATGGTTCTTGGACAGTTGTTGCTCAAGACATATGACTGGAGACAAAAACAAATTCATCCGGTTACACAAGATAGAAGGTGGAACAGTAACCTTTGGAGACAACAACAAGGCACACATCAAAGGTATTGGAAAGGTAGGTATAAAGAATTCTACCTAAATTAGCAGTGTTTGTTATGTGAAAGGTTTAAAACATTATCTTCTTAGCATAAGTCAACTTTGTGACAGTGGCTATGAAGTTATGTTTCAACCAACATTTTGTGAATTAGAGAATCATCTACTAAGAAAGCTTTGTTTTCAGGGATTAGAAATAAAAATCTATATAGTATATGCTTAGAAGAATTATCTGATCATACATGCTTTGCCTCTTATGAAAATGATAAATGGACTTGGCATAGAAAAGTAGGACACTTACATATGAAAAGCATTTCAAAACTATCTAAATTAGATTTGGTTAGAGGATTACCAAAAATTAAGTTTAAAAAGGATAAAGTGTGTGATGCATGTGCTAAAGGCAAACAAACTTACTCTAGCTTCTATCCTAAAAATATTTTAGTTTAATACATGAGAAATATAAACATAAAAAGATTTTTTCTAAAGTACCATATCTCTTCTCTACATCATTTAAACTCCTACTCAAGTAATAAACTACTCTTTCGAAGCCATGTTCATCTTCTTGGGCTAACGTGCTCCCCAAGGTCTCTTCTAATGCAGAGATATACAACCTAAGAGGCTTTCCTTTAATGGGAGGTGCCATCATAGGTGCATTGGCCAAATACTTTTTAATCTCTTCGAAGGCCATTTGATGTTCTTCACACCATTTGAACTCTTGCTCCTTCTTTAACTTCAACAAATGGGAAAATACCTTTGTCTTCTCAGATAGATTCGAGATGAATCTTCTTAGGTAATTGATTTTCCCTAGGAGACATTATAGTTGCTTCTTGTTCGATGGAGGTGAGGCCTCTATTATGGCTCGGGCCTTGTTCTTTTCAACCTTAATCCCTTTCTTTAGAACTAGGAATTCCAAGAAGTTTCCTGCAAATACGTCGAAGGCATATTTCATCGGGTTCATCTTTAAGCCGTGTCATTTCATTCTTTCGAGGGAACATCTCAAGTGTTCAAAGTGTTCCACTTTGGTCTTTGACTTGACCATGACATCGTTTATGTACACCGGTATAAACTCACCATTAAAATTATGAAAAATTAGATTCATTGCCCTTTGGTAAGTTGCCCCTGCATTTTTTAACCCAAAGGGCATTACTACCCATTCAAAAGTTCCTAATGCCCCAGGACAAATGTCGTTTTCGAAACATCATTTTCGGCTATAAAGATTTGGTTATAGCCTGAATAGCCATCTAAAAGGCTCAACATTTCGTTTCCTTCTCTTGAATCTATTAACATATTAGCAATGGGCATTGGATACTCATCTTTGGGTGTGGCACTGTTTAGATCTCGAAAGTCTATGCACACTCTTAATGAACCATTTTTCTTGATTACAAGGACAATATTAGAAAGCCAATTCACATACCTGGCCGTTCTATTCAACTTGGCCTTGAGAAGTCTCTCGATCTTTTCTTTTATTTTTGAAACCACTCTGGAGCAAATCTCCGAGGAGATTACTTCACCAGTCTCTTTTCAGGTAGGATGGTAGCCTATGTTCAAAAAAACTTCTATCTAAACCTGGCGTTTCCTCATAGCTCCAAGCAAAATAATCTTTGAACTCTATTAGCAACTTAACCAGTTCTTCTTTGGCCTCTGTCTCCATTTTGGCACTAACAAATGTGCGCCTTTAATCTTCAATAGTTCCTAGGTTGACTTCTTCCAACTGATCTTGGGATTCGAACCTAGGAATTTTTTCATTATCACCTTCGAAGCCTAAAGGCCCATCGTCATATATACAATCCAACCCTTCAAAATTTGATTCTTTTTTTGCCGCTTCTATCAGGCCAATTGACTTGTTGTCTTTTCTTTTATTTTCCTCTTTGGGCAACAGGGTCGTCTCGATCCTTCTTTCGGTCGTATAGGCCGTTATTCTTTTTATCATTTGGCCTATGCTTTCCATGAGGCATTGAGCATTTCCTGGGTCGTTTTGAGGTCGGCCTCTCTCTTCAAACAAAAACCCTTGAGAGGGTCAAGCTTTACTGAGTAAGGCACCTTTGTTGAGTGCATTGCAGACTTTGAGTCCAGCTCATATAGATCTATGTGCAAGATTTCTGCCAAAGTCTGCCTCAACTAGGCCTTGTTCAGCTGTATATACCCCTTGGTCTGCTTCAACCACTATTGGGTTTCCTGCATCATCCCAAAGGAACAGTTTCTGGTGCACTATTGATGGAACGGCACCAATCCCATGAATCCATTCCCTTCTAAACAGCATATTGAAACTAGCCTTGGTTTGGATTACAACAAATGTGGTGGTTCGAACTTGACCACCCACTACAAAATCCAGGGCCACTACCCCCTCAAAGTTTGAGGACTTTCCTGCAAAGTTTGTTATAACTATGTTATGGGGTACCAGGTCCTTTTCTTTCTTTCCAAGCCTATCAAAGGTAGATTTGGGTAACAGGTTGATGGTTGCACCTCCATCTATAATGACCCTATTCATAGGGCTTCCTTCCACCACTGCTTTGATGTAAAGTGGCTTCATATGAGCCATCTCTCCTGGAGAAGGTTTGACCAGGTTAACCATTTCATTCTTGGTCCTTGGTTCTGTTTGATTCAACAACACAAGAATTTGCATTTCTTCATCCTCAAAGTCCTCATCTTTCTCTTCTTGTCTTAACAGCTGTTGAGCAAATTCAGCTGGTAAGATTGAGACTATTCCACAGAAATCTTGTAATGAATCAGGAAAGCCTAACGCGAATTCTTCTAAAAGAAGATCGTCCTCTTCCATGGCCCTTACCTTAGCATTAATCTGCTCATGCAAATCCCTTTGTAGCTTTGATGAATAGGCTTCGAACCTTCTTTTTGGCCTTGGTTCATTGGGGTTGGTCCTGCTTGTATCTGTTCCATCCTGGCTTTGTACATTCTTTGGGCCCTTCACCATTGAGTCCTTGTCATTGAACCCTTGGCTTTTGAATACTGGCTGAAGTGGTACCAGCTTTCTTGAGGAGGTCTTGTTTGTCTCGAAGGGTGTACCATTATCTCATTTCCCTTTGTTGCAATTGGCATTTCTCCTTTTGGTCTTACCGCTTGCCATGTTTCTTGAAGCTTTGGCCTTGTAGGTACAGGCCTTACCCACTAGTTAGGATCGAGGAATCCTCGCAGGTGGAAAAAAAATATTCTCAGGAAGAGCCATACCTCTTCCTACTCCTTTTTGAGTCTTGGCCATTTTTTGGCCATTATCCTGCTTCTGTTGGTCAAGCATATTCTTGACATACTGTTTCCTCATTAGTAATTCTTCAAGTGTCTTGGCTGAATAAGCATTGAACACTGCACTGCATCGAGGATATAACATTACGCATCTGTTTTCACCCTGTTTCCTTGTTAGGAACTCAATGAGGTTCTCCTCAGTAGAAGGATATATGTCTTTCACCTCCTCTTCGAAGTTCTCAATAGCCATGTATGTGGCCATGTCTTTGATTGGTTGTGTTCCCACCACGTTCACCTCAAATTGCTCCAAAAAGCTTATGTTGGTACCAAATGGGTCTGAATCAACTTTCATGGTTCCTTTCATTTTCTCTTCGAACTTCAACCTCCCTTCTGAGATTGCTTTTTGAATTAAGCCTCTGAAACGAACACAATGATTAGTCCAATGATCATAAACATGATAATGCTTACAATATTTCCTCCCTTTCCTTTGTTCAGGAGTAGGGATTCTATGATCATCACTTAAGATAATTTGCTTGTCTTTTAACAAAATATCAAAGATTTGGTCAGCTTTAGTAATGTCGAAACCATATGATGGTTTCTTATATTTTTTTACTTCAGATGCCAATCTCTTCTTTCACAGGTTTGAGAAAGGAGTGTGTATAAGGTGGCCCAGGTTTTAATTTAGCCACGTTGACCTCTTTTTCTTCTTCATCCACATCTGAGTCACTATTGGCCTCTATAATATCAACATATGCTACCTTATCTCTCTTACCAATTCGATCAAATTTCTTATACTTAGCTTTCTCAATTTTTATCTGCTTAATCTGCACACTTAACTCTATCAGCGTGGTCCATATCTCGAACTAGTAAGCTAATTAGTTTCTTTCGAATATGGAACTCTAAACCTCTTGCACCCATTTGTACTAATTCATTTTCTGGGACAGGGGTAAAACACCTAGCTTTACTTTGCCCAAACCTGTTGAGATAGTCACCTATAGTTTCACCTGGCAGCCTCTTAATGTTCATTAACTCCATCAGACTAACCTTACTCTCTCCCCTAAGGAACTGCTTATGAAATGTTCTTTCGAGTTGGATCCAGTTGTGAATAGAGTTAGGGGGTAGAGTTGTGAACCATGTAAAGGCATTCTTTGTTAAAGAACTTGGGAAATATTTCATCCTTAACAGCTCATTATTGGCTAAGTCCCCACACTCTATTTGGTATCTAGCCACATGTGTTGAGTCTCAAAAATATCATAAAAGAAAATATGATGTTTAAGACAACTCAATTCCCAAGTTTTAATGCTTAACAAATTTGAGTTAAAATATTTATCATAGATACATATATGCTTTAATGATTTATCTATGATTTCAGCAAGAGTCACTATGAGCCTACATAAAAAAAGACTAAGTGTTGAAGCTGTCTGACGAAGCAGAACTCGTCTGAAGAGTTGAAGCTGTCTGAAGTAGCTCAACCCGTCTGAAGTATAAGTGTCGTCTGAAGTCTCACTTATGACGTGGCACTCTCTGCTGAAGCTTGTGAAGACTTTTCTGAACCTCTGCTGCACGTACCTTTTCAAACACGATTATAGCAAGGAACACAGAGACCTTTCCTGGTGATTTTGAATTTCATACACCACTGATGAAATCTCTGCAACGCAGCCTCTGCAACAACATTTGTAGCAGCCTTAATACAAGAGAAACCTTGTATCGTGTCAGAGATATCAGAGCTCTCAGAAGCATGTCTCACAACGGATTAAATAGCATTTAATGATATCTCTAAACGGTGGTTTTTCAACGGATTAAAATCTGGGTATAAATACCCCTCTATGAAGACCATCAAGAACAACAAGAAAACGAAAGAAAAAAAGTGAGAAAATCAACATACACGAAAGCTAAGAGAAACATCATGCTACAAGTTTTTACTCTGTAAAAACTCTCTGATAAAATTCGCTGTACACATTTGTATATCCTGAGCATACCTCAGAATTTTATTGTACATTGTATTCGTTTGAGCTTCAAACTTGTATAGTTTAAAAGCTTAAACTCCTTTCTCTGTAAACTCATTTTAGAGCCTGGAGAGGCTTGGTTGATAAAAGAATACTTGATCGAAGAGCCTGGAGAGGCTTGGTTGATAAAAGAATACTTGATTGTAGAGCCTGAAGAGGCTTGACTGTAAAAGAATACTTGATTGTAGAGCCTGAAGAGGCTTGACTGTAAAAGAATACTTGATTGTAGAGCCTGAAGAGGCTTGACTGTAAAAGAATACTTGTAATCTTGAAAGATTAAAAGAAAATCCAAGTGCTAGTTGGCATTGGGACTGGACGTAGCTCACAGTGGTAGTGAGTGAACCAGGATAAATTCCTTGGCTAAGTTTTCTTACCCTTATCTCTTGTTCATTCTTTTTATACTAATCTAGGGGTTAGAGTAATCAATCTGATATTCTATAAAGGCACAAAAACATCTTTTAACATCAGTATTTTTGGCCGTCTGAAAACTTCAGACAGTCCTTGAAGAGCCTGTCTGAAATTGTGTTTTTAACACCTGTTTGCGAAAAGCTTTCTAAAATATTCATAAACACTATTCAACCCCCCCTTTTAGTGTTTCCCTGTGTTCCTACAACATGTTCTACCGTTGATTCACCTATTTCCCCTGCAAATTTAGAAAACTTAGGCACTTTTAATCCTCTAGGCAACTCTTCTTGTAACACTGCTTGGGGAAACACAGAAACAAAATAAGGCTGATTTTCATATCCTACATTGAAACCATGCCTATTTAGTACTTGTTCTACCATGTTAGCTATATTTTGTTTCCCCATAAGTTAATTTGCCTTACTCTTTCGACCACCCGATATGGGTCTTGATTTCAAGCCACTATTACAGGCCCTTGCTCCCCTATTCTATTCAAAAGGGGTTCATGTTGAATTTCTCTCCTAGGAATTTCTGGTCCTTCGAGACGGGGAGTCTCTTGACCGATTCACAACACATCAACAAGTCTTCCCATCTTCCTTGCTAACATTTGGTAATTTTGATTGGTAGTTTCTACCAGAGGGGTGATAACAGTGGCCATTTGATGAGTTAGCATGTTAACCATATCATTGTTACTCTCATCCATCTGTTGTCTCATGAATTGTAAAGCCACATTCGTGAGAGCGTTGGACCCTATCTCATTCGACCACAGGTTTCCTACAGGGGAAGAAGTTCTTACTTCCCTATTGAAGCTATTCGAGTTTCCTAGCATGTCTGAAGCATTTCTTGTGGTTCTTATGGAAAATGGGATTGCTAGGGGGCTGGTATACACTACTTGGGGCATTCCTAATGTCATCATCACATTTTGAGCATTAAATCCAGGTGGTGGGCCATCATTCCTAAGTGGTATGTATAGTCTAATCTGACTGGCCACTAGGTCCCCTGCTTGAGCAAGAGTCCCTACCACAATATCCTCTCTATTCCTCCCAATTCCACTTGGGGAACTTTGACTGCCATTATGGTTGTCATGAGATTGATCAGTGGCTGAGGAATTTCCTAAAGAAGTTCCAGAACCATTTTTCTACCTGCTATTCGCCATTGTCTTTCTGCCACTCCTTAAATTCATACAACACTATAGAAATGTCCCATCGGGTGTGCCAATTTGTTTATCCTAGAAATTAGTCTAAACAAATGTATCTCAAGAACAATCTAGGACGATATACAGATCCTCTAATTGGGCTCTTTTTAGTGTTGTTATTAAAGATTTTTGAAGAAGGTAAGATGAAAATGGCGCAAAGTGATGGGATTCATTGAGCCTTTCTTAGGTCGAACAAATCAGCCAAAGTGAAGGGTCACGAGCCTTCGAGTGACTTTCTTCTTCACTTCCACCCCAAGCACCCGACCTTCCCTTTGCCTCCAGCCTAGGAAGACATTTATGATTATCAGTTAGACTAAGCAGGTGATGTAGGCACTCGAAGAGAAGAATATTTGGAGACCATTTTACGTATTTATTTGCTTTCCTTTTATAACCATATTATCATTAATAAAAATTAGTTGGTTTATTTAACTAGTCAATTATTCTCTTATTTGAAGCAAATTTATTTTATACCAACACCATCAGATAGAGGAAATTTTACCATCAAACATCAATTAATGGATTACACCTAAATGGCACAATGATAGAGGAAATTTTACCATCAAACATCAATTAATGGATTACACCTAAATGGCACAATATTAATGACAATTCACCAATATTGAAACCACTGTATAAAAGCACAGTAGAGAGGCTTGAAGCATAATCATCACATTGTGTCGTTCTAGAGCATCTTAAACTCCAACAGAGTTACTACTCTGATAGGTGTAAGAGAAAATGTGGTGGAAGGAAAAATATAATCATTGGAGTAGAATAATGATATGTAATGTGATATGCAATTGCAACAACCGAATGTAAATAGGAAACTTGGGGTCCAGAAAATTTTTTATATTTTTTTACCTATTAAATATTATGAGATAGATTGTAGGGTCCATTTAAGAAATTTTGTAAAATTACTTGATTGGAGTAAAAAGTGAGTTGAATTGCTTAAAATTATAAAAATGATATAATATTATGAAATTGCGTGAAAAATTATAATTTATTCAATGTAGTAACTCATGTGAGTTGCTCCATTGGAGATGGCCTAACTAAGCCCGACCAAATTTAGTTTTGTAAAAAAAATTCTAAGATTAATTATTCATTTTCACAAATGCTTTCAAATTCCTAACAGGCTAACATTGTCAAGGTCCCTAATAACTCAATTTTAAGTATCGTTGAATCACCGTTTCTGGTTGTAAATTAAAATGGTTGGAATAGTTGGTTGTACTTGTATGTTGTTTGGTATAATTGCTTAGTTAGTTGTAACGTAACCATCAAGTTGAATAAATATTAAAAATTTAAAAGATAAATTAGAAAGGATGTGGATACACGAGGGAGACGGACCTTGCTCATATTGATCTATTGCATGGATTTAGATAATTTTGGCGTTGCATTAATTAAATAAGGGCATTTTTAATTTTTAAAAAATTATGATATTTTAGTTTATCTTTTACATGCCACTCTTCCTAATTATTGAGAAAATAAATAAATTCAAGTCTATTTAGTTAGATATAATTTTTATTTTCACAAATAATTATAAAAAATATTAATTTTTTTAATTTTCAAAGATTTGTACTTTCCTATAATCTTTGAAGTAAGAAATAAAATAAGATAATATTTTTTAAATTATTAAAAAAGTAAAAAATAAAATAGAAAATATTTTTTTCAACTAATAAGTTATTATGTTTGCATATATAAGAAGAACAAACCTTTTTAGTTTTTTTGCTCTTAAAAAATCATTTATTTTAAAAAATTTTGAACCTACTTTTTCTTTAAATAAACAAATATGTGGAGCTTAAAAATCTAGGTGACATATAGTGGGGAGTAAATTGCAATGTAACCATCAAGTTAATTATATATTAAACCCATATAATTGTTAAATAATTTCTTAAGTAAGAATTTAATAATTATACATTGTCAGTGTAAAAATATTTTACTATGTCATATCTAATGATGTGTCAACACATCATTTAATGAGCTAAAAATGAATGAAGTGTTATATATACTCATTAAATAATGTTACAATACATTATTGGATGTCAGCGTAAAACATTTTTACATTAACAATGTATAATAATTAAACTCATTAAATAAAATGGTTAAATAAGCTCTACTAACATACAAAGTTTTAAGATAATAATATTTACATATAAAATAATTGTGTAAATATATATATAAACACGCGATATTTTAATAATCCATCAAAGTTAGTATAGTTCAAAAATTTATAAGAGAAATCAAAGAGTTGTGTTTTAGTTGGCAATGCAAGCTGAGATCGTGGAAAGAACTCTCGAGTTCGATCTTTAGTTACTAAACGAGTAAACTAGCACTTAGGTCCTTGACTTTGTGGGCGTCGTGCAATTAGATCCCTGACTTTGCTAAATTGATCCCGTAGTCCCTGACTTTAACCTCCGTCATGCACTTTAGTCCAAACGTTAAGTTTCTGTTAAATCTTTGCTGAGGTGTCACTCAATAAGGACTAAAGTGCAAGATTTTTGACAATGTCATGGACCAAACTGCATGGTGGTCCCTTATCTTCTTCTTCCCTCTTCTCTGCAGAATTCTCATTCTTCTTCGCTTTTCTCTTCTTTTTCGCTCTTTTTCTTCTTTATGCAAATTAGAGGGTTTGAAACAGAAGCCTTCATGTTCTCCCATATGGTTTTCCTTTACTTCAATCTCGGAGTTTCATAATTGTGTGGTTTTAACCTCACGCAAATCTGCAAATATTTATGTTGGATCATAACATTAAGCCTGAACATTTGAACAACAACTTTTGATATTTAAGAAAACAGTAAGACAAGTTCTAATGATATAGCTAAGCTTGACAAGTGTGCAAATGATCAACCTTTCCAAGTAAATGAAATGATTACGGACACTACATTATTTTTTCTTTTGCAATAGTTAGATGTCGGAGTCTTTGAACCTGGAAAATAGCATATTAGACTCGAGTTTAATAGACGGTTTTTATGTGGAATAAACTCTCCATGCTACTACTTCGAATAAGCAGCTTAATAGTGTGATAAGGCTTCTAATATATCTGCAACTGCAATCCTTTGACTTAATAGTCACAGTGAGTATTATTGGCTTTTTTTCACCCCCTTTTTAATCACATTGCTTCCTGCCAGGTCAAACAATAATTTTGAAATTTTCTCTAGCTTATGTGTAAGGTTGCTCGTGAAACCAATAAAGGGATATATGCCATCAAGGTGATCCAACTAAAGCATTTGACGTAGGAGCAATCCTCTCCATACTGGTTATGAAATTTAAGATAGTTGTGCAGCTCTGATTCCTGGTTATTATATTTCTTTTGATGACAATGAATGTTTTCATTATTGTTCAATTTTTTTAAGAAGCTCAGAGCACAATTAGCAGTACAAACAAGTGGGCACTGCTAGCTTACCTCCAAAGTTGTAAGGAAGAGACTAGACAGAAGTCACATAATGGAAGATCAAATTTGTATCATAACAGTCATACTTGGTTCAAAATAATAAATTATAATGCCCTTTGCAGAGGTGAAAGACTTAAAACATAAAATATCAAAAGCTGTTGTTCAAATGTCCAGGCTTAATGTTATGATCCAACATAAATATTTGCAGATTTTCGTGATATTAAAACCACACAATTATGAAATTCCGAGATTGAAGCAAAGGAAAACCATATGGGAGAACTTGAAGGCTTCTGTTTCAAACCCTCTAATTTGCATAAAGAAGAAAAAGAGCGAAGAAGAAGAGAAAAGCGAAGAAGAAGAATGAGAATTCTGCAGAGGAGAGGGGAGAAGAAGATAAGGGACCACCATGCAGTTTGGTCCCTGACATTGTCAAAAATCTTCCACTTTAGTCCTTATTGAGTGACACCTCAGCAAGGATTTAACAGAAACTTAACTTTTGGACTAAATTGCATGACGGAGGTTAAAGTCAGGGACTACGAGATCAATTTAGCAAAGTCAGGGACCTAATTGCACGACGCCCACAAAGTCAAGGACCTAAGTGCTAGTTTACTCGTTACTAAACCCACTCTTATCTTAGAGAAAGGTGGAAAGTCTTAAATGTGTCTAACAAAAAAACCTAGCAGAGAACACGCATAACAAAAAAAAACTACCTTTTATTAGCTTATGGCATATGTTTGGTTTATATTTTCATTTCCTGTTTCCATTTTCTGTTTTTATTTTATTTTTTATTTTCTGAAATTTTACAAAGGAAATGCTGGAAACAACAAATTTTTTTCCACTATTTCAAATTTTTTTTCTTTGTAAAATTTTAAAAAACAAGAAACAAAACGTGAAAATAGGTCATGAAAAAGGAAAAAAAAAGGCCATTAGCCTCCAAAATCTATCTATTCAAGTTGATAAATGCAGCGTCATCATTTATAGTAGGTTTTGACCCAGTCTCGCATGCAGGATACTCTTTAATATAAGAATTTTTGCAAATAAACATCTTCAATTTTGATTTCATCATAGTTACTCTTTAAACTCAGGTTATTATCTATTTCAATATATTAAATTTAAATCTTAAAAAACTTTTATGTTCACTCTTAGACCAATGGAATGTATATGTTTTTTATATTATTTAAACAGTTATAAAAATTTGAAAAGTTTTTTTGTCATAAAAAAATGAATTTCTCCTTATCTTATATTATCCACCTAACCTTCATACTTTATTTTAAATTATAATAAAAAAATGTAATAAATTAAAAAGTTCTTATTGTTATATAAGGTTAAATTTCTCCTTACTTTTTATATTTTTATTTAAATTTTAAGACATATTAATTAAGAAATATATTAATAAATTTTATGTGATAATCATCTTATTCTTTTGAATTTTTTTTGTTTAAATTTTAAAATATATCTTATTTATACTTTTTTTAGTTATCTTAAAAATTTAAAACAGAAAAGCATTATTATACCTCGTGCAATAAAGGAGTGCTAAAAATACTATTTACAATATATCCTTTTCTTAAATTGGGTTATCACTCCTAATATCTTGTACTTAATAAATATAAATCATTAATTAGTGTTTTTAACTTTCAAAATTATATTATCTAATTTTGAGTCACATTATCTATCACATTCTATATTTCTTCATCATCTACTTTATTTTTCTCTTAATTGTATGTTATGTTATATAAATATTATTATATAAATAGCATTTATCTTTAAAAAATATATAAAATTTGATATGGATGTATACACTTCTTTCAAAATTAGTTGTATATGTAAAAAAAAAATATTGTAAGAAAATACAACCGTTTGATTATAAATGCAGCCAGTGCAGTTCCTTTCTAGATTGTAAAGGTACGGGTACCGGTACATGGTTATCCATTAATCAACTTTTGATTTTTTTTTTCCACTGCACTCTTTTACATACATTCTTTTTTCTTTATCTCTTTTATCACATCATTTATTTTTTCTTTCTTTCATGTTTTTTTTTCTTTTTATCTCTCATGTCTCTAGACGTATCTCTCGTGTCTCTAGACGTATCAGACCCCAATCTTTAAGTGTCTTATCCTCCCTTAATTAATCGATCGAATTGACTCACAACCTACAATGAAGATTATTTTGTTTGAACAATAATGTAAAGTATGGTTTTAAAACCCAAAGCAAACCTGCCGGCTCAATTGAGATTTGAGAAAGTGATGAATTGGTCAGGTATCATCCATTCATCATAAAAATTTGGTGCTCTGAGAATCGGTAAAATCGATAAAGAACTTGTTGAACTGACCTAAAGGCTAAAACAGGTGGTAAAAAATTGAATTGCACCAATCTATTTCTCTTTTTCATTTTTTACAATTTTTTATTTTATTTTATTTTATTTAATCAAAAATATATGTTAGCCAAATTAAGTCTAATATCAAATTAGTATGAATTATATCAAATCTTACACCATTATTAGTGGGATTATATTCTCGAGTACACCAATAAGGTTGGTTCTATTGAGATCACATATTCCCATATTTGCAATAATCACGTAGTCAATCTCATCAGCATTATTTTAACAGCAAATCATTATTATAAATAGTAGATTATTTGTTTCTAGAAATAGATTATTGTGTTCCTAAAATAATCCAATGATATAGGAGGCACATTATTATTCTTTTGTATATATGTATAATATTCTCTCGTTCTGCATACAATACAATATAACTCTTTTATAAAACATAGTTATTTTATATGGTATCAAGAGTAGGTTGTTTCCAACAGGGAAGATAGATATGGCACCAAAGGCAGATGAGACCAAAACGTCATCATCGTCGAGCAAAGGGGAGAAAGCACCACATTACCAATTGAGCAATTCGGACAGACCAGGTGATCAATTAGTTCCACACGTTTTGAAGGGAACGAACTACTCAACATGGAGAAGGGCGATGACCAATGCTTTGACGTCAAAATACAAGATGGTGTACGTGAATGGAAAACTGCCAAAGCTAAAAGCAGGGGACCCCAATGAAGAGGATTGGACTACCTGCAATTCCATGGTATTGTCTTGGATCCAAAACACCTTGAATGAAGAACTGTTTGACAGCATCGTTTACCATGACACAGCTGAAGGAATATGGAAGGAGCTGGAGGAGCGATTCTCTCAAGGAAGCGGTCCTCGAATCCAAGAAATAAAAAGAGAGCTTGCAAACTTACGTCAAGGAGATATGACTATATCTGCATATTATGTCAAGATGAAAAATCTGTGGGAACAACTTAATGGCTTTTCGAAGCCCCACACAACTGGATGCACTTGTGGTGTCACAGTGAAAGAAAAGGAAGAAGAAAAACTTCACCAACTTCTCATGGGCCTAAATGATGCCTATGGGGTGGTGAGATCAAACCTTCTCTGCAAAGATCCATTGCCAAGTCTATCAAATGCCTACTCCTTTCTGACATCAGAAGAAGTGACAATTGGCAAACCATTCATGGAGTCAGTTGCATTCAAAGTTAACACTGATGGACACAAGGGGAGAGACCAAAACAAAAAGCTACGATGTGAGCATTGCAAGAAAACTGGTCACATCAAGGACAATTGTTTTGAAATTATAGGTTACCCACCAAACTGGCAAGGCAAGAAGAAAGGGAAGTTTGCAGCTCATGCTACTATCTTAGGAACTGAAGAAAAGGAAGCATCTAAAGGACAAACCAGTCAGTTGTCCCAATAGCAAATTGATCAACTCATGGCTTTATTGGCCAGAGAAAAACATTCTGGACCAGCAGTAAACTTCATTGGTAAGGTTGAAAAATCACCATCATGGATTCTGGATAGTGGAGCATCAGACCATATATTGTCTGATATTGCACTATTAAGGGAGAAAATGAACTTAAATGGGTCTATTAAGGTAGCTTTACCAAATGGGGAAAGAGCTGACATAAAATTAACAGGGGAAACCAAAATAAATGAAGAAATTTCATTAAAGAATGTTTTATACTTGCCTGACTTTAACTGCAATTTAGTTTCTATCAGCAAGTTAACAAGGGAACTAAATTGTTCTGTTGTTTTCCTCCCTCATGGTTGTTTTGTGCAGGACCTTACCACCAAGTGGGTGATTGCAGCGGGTGAGCTAAAGGGGAATCTTTACTACCTTGATCAAGGAACAAAAAGGCAAGTCAATGCAGCTAATTCTAGTGTGACAGAAATTTTGCACCAAAGATTGGACCATATCCCTCTTAGAAGACTCAAATTTGTATTTGATGATGTTAATGTTGGTGAGAATGAACACTCAGTACCATGTGACACATTCCATCGTGCAAAACAATGTCAAAGTGTATTTCCTTCTCAAAATAATAAATCCAAGAATGTTTTTTATTTAGTTCACCTAGATGTGTGGGGGCCTTATAGGGTCAAAAAATATGATGGACATGCCTATTTTCTCACTATTGTAGATAATTGTTCGAGAGGGACTTGGGTATATTTGATGAAGAATAAATCTGAAGCACCAAAATTGTTTGAGCATTTCGTTAGAATGATCAGAACACAATTTGGAACTCAGATCAAGAAAGTCAGAACTGATAATGCCTTTGAGTTTGTCCTTGGAGATTTCAAGAACGTCTTATTAGACCAAGGAATGCTTCATCAAACTTCATGTCCATACACACCACAACAAAATGGTGTTGTGGAAAGGAAGCATAGGCATCTCCTTGAGGTGGCTCGGGCTTTGCTCTTTCAATCCAATACTCCTCTAATATATTGGGGAGAATGTGTGAAAATTGCAGCTCACTTAATCAACCTTATGCCAACACCAGTTTTGGAAGGAAGGTCACCATACGAGGTACTTTTTAGAGAAAAGCCAGATTATAAGCAATTGCGTGTTTTCGGGTGTTATGCTATGTTTACAGCAAACCTAAGCCCCTTGACAAGTTCGAGTCAAGATCCAGACGTTGTGCTTTCATGGGATATACTCCAGGGAAGAAGGGATACAAGGTCCTTGGCTTACTAACAAAGAAATTTCTAGAATCAAGAGATGTGGTCTTTTACAAAAATTCATTTCCATTTCAAATTGAGAAGTTTGAGGAAGGTGACAACAAAGAATCTCCACTTGGAATACTACCTCAAAATGAGATACAAGTTGATGAAGATCTCAATGATAAGGGAGTTGAAGAGGAAGAACAAGATGTTGAAAGAATAATAAATGATGATGAGGTGGCAGGAACCAATGAGGAACAACAAGAACAATTCAACAATGAAATGAAAAATGATGATCAAAGAGTACCAAGGTTGAGAAGATCTCCTACGTACTTACAAAATTATGTGCTACATTATTCCAATAAGGAAGATTTTCCCCTAAAGCAAACAACCCCTGCAATCATGCCTCAAGGTACTCAAGGTAAGGACTTTAACAATTTCAAATTTGATATTTCAATAGGACCTGCCACTAACAATGCAAGAGATAGCTTAGCTGAGCCAAACAACTTTGAGGAAGCAATGCAGAACCCAAAATGGCAAGAGGCAATAAGCAAAGAACTGAATGATTTGGCTAAAAATAACACTTGGAGTCTCATGCAATTGCCAAGAAGGAAGAAAGCAATAGGATCAAGGTGGGTTTTCAAGATAAAGCACAATCTTGATGGGTCCATTGAACGATACAAAGCCAGACTCGTGGCAAAGGGCTATAGTCAAGTGGAGGGGCTGGATTACAATGAAACTTTTGCACCCGTAGCCAAACTTGCAACTGTAAAATGTCTCATTGTAGTATCAGCCATTAAAGGATGGGAATTGCATCAGCTTGACGTAAATAATGCCTTCCTCAACGGTGACTTGGATGAGGATGTTTATATGAATATACCCCAAGGATTGATTAGTGAAGAGAAAGGGATGGTGTGCAAACTTCACAAGTCATTGTATGGACTTAAGCAGGCATCAAGACAATGGTTTGGAAAGCTTGCTGAAACATTATTGCAGTATGGGTTCAAACAGAGTGTCTCAGACAGCTCACTCTTCACTATGTCAAAGGGGGATAGCAAAATGGTGGTACTAGCATATGTTGATGACTTGATTGTTGCAGGAAATGATAGAGAGAGGTGTCAACAATTCAAGAAATACCTCCAAAGTTGTTTCCACATCAAAGACTTGGGACCACTTCATTATTTCCTTGGTTTGGAGGTCGAGAGAAGTAAAAAGGGGATTCACTTGAGCCAACACAAATATGCAAAGGATATAAATGCAGAAACAGGTTTGGAAGAAGAAAAACATGCTGAGACACCTATTCCGCAACAGCATGGGTTCTCGGCAGACATTGGAAAACCCTTGGAGGATGTAGCTGGTTATAGGCGACTTATTGGAAGATTATTATATTTAACTCTAACCAGACCTGACTTATCCTATGGAGTTCACCTACTAAGCCAGTACTTAAAGGATCCACGGAAACCACACATAGAGATGGCAAAGTGGCTTGTCCGATACTTGAATAAAGAACCAAGTCAAGGAGTTTTTTTATCCTTCTGATAATAATATGGTCCTAAAGGCTTATTGTGATGTTGATTGGGGAACGTGTCCCACTACTAGAAGGTCCATAACGGGGTTCATGACTCTTCTTGCAGTGCTCCTCTCACTTGGAAGTCGAAGAAAACAACCCACAGTGGCACTCTCATCTGCAGAAGTTGAGTATAGGGCATGGCAAAGACAACAAAAGAGATCATTTGGCTTAAGAATGTACTCAAGGATATGTTTTATGCTGTTCCTAGACCAATTGATATGTTTTGCGATAACAAGTTTGCTATGCACATTGCTACAAACCTTGTGTTTCACGAAAGAACTAAGCACATAGAATTGGATTGTCACTTTGTTCGTGAAAAGGTTCAAGCCAAGATTCTAAATTTGACTTTTGTGCCATCTCATCAACAATTAGCAGATATTTTCACTAAAGGAACCAATCAAAGTCATTTTAGAACCATTTTATGCAAACTTGGAATTGGGAGCTCAAACTTATCAAGTTTAGGGAGGCAGCCTTAACAGGGAACATCAGTTTATTCTGCAAGCTTTGTTTTCTATCACACAGTAGCTTGAGGGAGGCTATTGAGATCTGATCTTCCCATATTTGCAAGAATCACGTAGTCAATCTCATCAGCATTTTAACAGCAAATCATCATTATAAATAGTAGATTATTTGTTCCTAGAAATAGATTATTTTGCTCCTAAAATAATCCAATGATATAGGAGGCACATTATTATTATTTTGTATATATATGTACAATGTTCTCTCGTTCTGCATACAATACAATATAACTCTTCTATAAAATAGAGTTATTTTATAAATAGTACATGCTTGATTTCCCTTAAATAAGATCTTGGGTTAGCCCAAAAAGTTAACCCTACCATGATATTTAAATGTTTTGGTTCGAACAAGATTGTCTCTCATATAAAATATTTGTGGTTTAAACTAAAAAATTATCCCCGAGTCTGTGTATATGACTGAACTTGACTTCAATTGAATTATATTCCTCACAAAAAATGGATATCCTCCATATCTCTCTCTTACATGAAATGTTAAAAAAAATAATGTAAGTTAAATTGTAAATTAATATAAAACAATCATACATTTCTTTTGTAAGATAGTAAGTGGAAAAATAATAGCAATTAATGCATTTGGGTCTTTATAATTTAATTAGGGGAGATCAAGTTACACTAATCATTGAATAATTTTTTAACAAATAATTGTATTCCAAAATTTATAATTAAATTGAAAGTTACTATTATATACATCATATCTATAAAATTTTATATTGATACATATCAAGATTAACATATATATTTAACATATGAAAATAAGAATCATTTGATTATCATTTTATTAATATTATGAAAAAGTCAAGCAGAGTAGTAAAATGCATTTATATTTCCTATGATACTCCCTTCCTTCTATCTTATAAGACACCTTTTAGAAGTTTTTTGTGTTTCTATTTATAAGTCACATTACAATTTCAAGAAAGCATTTATTATCATTTTTCTTATTTGCACCTATTTACTATAATGTCTTTCCAACTATCGAATGATAGTAGAGTTAATTAATAAAATTAAATAAGGATAAAACTAGAAAGTTAAACTATTTTTTGAAATCTCAATAAAATTAACTAACTTTACCCAATTTTATTAGTCCGTGTGATTCGGTTAAGTATTTCTTATAAAAAGGAATGAAGAGAGTATTACTAGTTAACTACCTTCTATTAATTTTTTTATAAAACAAAAAAAGAACAAAGGCTTTTACAACAGAAATGTAGTTTTGAGCTTGTATTTTGATTTGTTTGTGCTATAAGGGCATCAACATCGCAAGATGCTTGTTGCCGTGGAGTGCTTAACTTGTCAGTAAAAAAGGAGTGCTTCACTAAATCAAGCGATGGAGCATTTTATCTACCTTATGCTTATTTAGCACTGGTGCTTATATGAGCACCATGTGCTTAACTTTTTTATTTTAAAAGTAATTGTTGTATGGTGTGTGATTGGTTAATAGATGGGTTGTGGAGTCCATTTAAAAAAATTTAGAGTTGTTGGGATAGAGATAAAAAATTATTGAGTTGTTTAAAGTAATAAAAATAATATAATAATATAGGAATGTGTGAAAAATTATAAAATATTGATTTAAAAAATATTTTAGAAATGTTGGGATGGAGATGGCGTAAACAAAAAGGAAACAATTATTGCTATTCCATATCTTTATTTATACCTCAACCTCATTTTCCTTCTTTTTCTTTATCTTTTTCATTACTTATTATATCTTTTACTTTCTTCTTTTTTTTTCCTTATTTTCTATCTCTCCCTACACCTTCATATCCCAAAGTGAAGTGTGAAAGAACCATTGTTCAAAGAAAAATGCTACAGATGCAATTTTTTGTCATTACTACAAATGTAATGAATATTTTGATTTTCAATAAATATCAATGTTTTCAGAAAAGAAAAAATCAAAAGAGCGCCTAGCTCAAGGAAGTGGGCAAAGGGATTGTACTTTTTTGTTTTGTAAGCAAAGGGATTATACTTTCTGATACTGCCAATGCTCTTTGGGTCGCATACTTGTAATCTTTTTCCATCAATGCAGCATTCTTTTGATTAAAAAAAAAATGTAAACCCAAGAACCAAGATTGCTCTATGAACTCTCAATACTCCCCATCTTCCTCTTTCCCTGACAATAAAAATCCCTAAGAACTTGAGAACTAAATATAGATATAACTGGGAGAGTCAATCAGGTGATTGAGCGAGGGTAGATTAAGTGTTCATTTAATTTACAATTGAGTAGAATTAATTCTAAAAATCAATAGTTGAAATGAATGATGCACATTTTTTTAACACGTTGAACGGAAGAGATTTAAAATTAATTCTGTGAAACCATAGTTTTGCACTATAACAACGGTAAAACAAACATGCTATAAGACGATTTGAGTGAACAAAAATTGGCTTCGCATTGTCAAATTTCTGGGCTTTACTATTCACACCACCATATGTTTTTTAAATTACTTTCCTAATTACCCCTCCCCTTCATCACCACCCCCACCCAGCCACTATAACCCCCTCCCTCTCCCCAACTTCCTCATTCCCTCTTCTCCCACCCCACATTATTTGGAAGCCATCTTTTGTAAAAAAAAAAAATATATGATTCCAAACATTCCAAAAGCCAATTTTTTTAATTTGGTTTACGGACAAGTCTGGAAGCCAAAATAAAAATTATCTTCTGAACACATGTCCAGAAATAAAATCTTTTGTAAAAAATGACTTGTAAATTTGCATAAAGTATTCCCTTTTAAGAGCTGGGTTCGTATCTCTAAAGAACAGGTAACTGTATAAAGCAATCACAAGCATTTCGTCCCCTGCCTCCCATTCATTTCAACAAAGAGATGCAATCAAACTTCCAATTTTGTTGTCTTTGTTCTGAAGAGCAAACAAGCATTTCTTAAACTAAAGATGAGTTCCAAGTGCGAAAGCGTGATCGTTGTGTTGTACTCGAGAAGCTTGCAAAAAGTCAAGACAGTCAACTATATAGCCACATTTCAAAATGCCGCGATCCCATCAGGCATTAGCATTCGAAAAGTATGAATTCACAAATTCATTATGTTTCGAAATATAGTTGTACATTGATAGTACAACTACTTAAATTCGGGTAAACCAACACATAAGATGTCTAGTTGTCATCACCTAGGTTGCAGATTAGTTGACCTCCGATCAGTAAAAATTACTAAAACCTCTTAAATATTGACAGAGCTACCATATCATTTCAAATCAGTGAAGATACCACGAAACTGACACAGCTATACATATATATGATAAGCAAATTTTATACAGAAAGACATGCAACGTGGAAGAAAACTCAAGCTAAAAAGACCCCAAAGAAAACGCAGGATAAAAAAGTTCATTATGCAAGAGATTGATCAGTAAAAAATGGACATTAACTTTTCGACACATGTATACACCATCTGTATTAATGTCATCTGGATTCAATAAGCAGTCACAAGAAATGGGTGTTGGCAAACTCCACACTCGATGGTCTCAGAACCTGAGCTAGGTATCTGGCCCTGCAATAATGCCACAAGACAAAAGGCCCTCATTGTGATGATGTGCATGTGGGAGTGAGGTGAGGAATGGTTTATAAGAAATTAGTGAATAGATTTCCAACCTGAAGATGGACAGTGCAAATTGGACATGCAACTTCTTTCATCTGTTCCAGATCCATCAGACTTGGAACCTGTAAATTAAGCCACTTAAAATGAGCGATGAACATTAATTTCCATATCATAATTAAAAAATCCTGCCATTTCAACTAAATTGCCCACATAACAGATTTTCACTAAAACCTACCACCTTATTTGACAATATATGAATCAAAACTACACAGCAATTTTTATAACCCAGGCTCCAAGAATTGAACTCAGATTACAATACCTGACATTTTACGATTCCTCTCCAGCTCCTCCTAAAAACAATTCACCAATAAAACAAATTGTTATTTGATGGCCTGAATTTTGTTAACTATAAAATAAAAGGCTTTCACACTGAAGGTTTTCCTTTATTATAGCAAAGGATTATAGTTTTCCCGTTTACATAGAAATTATAGGAAGCTCTCCTTCTGATGGAAACCCGAAATACAGATATGATAGGAACAGTTAACACAAGGAGAAAATAAGTCTCAATATTATTGAATCACAAAACAAAGGGAAATTACAGGAATTCAGATCCTGTCCACAGAGCCTAGCTCCAACAGAGAGCTATTGCTCTCTATCCATAACAAACTTCAAATAACCAAAAAGATACCTCTCTCTTTGCACCCTCCCCAATATAACTGAAAATCCCCTACAACCAAAAAGGAACTCACGCGTACCGTGCGCACCACACTCCCCTGCCAGCTCATCATTCTCTCACCCTCCTATTCCACCTCTCATACACTCTCCAAATAGTAGGCCTATTACCCAATTGCCTATTTGGGCTTCTATCATTGCCGCTCTCTTGAGAATCAGTCTTGTCCTCAAGACTGAACTCTGGTAATTGGTTTCTAATCAAGAACTCTTCTACCCAAGTGGCCTCTTCAGCTGGTCTCCCTTGCCAATGGATCAACAACTGTTTAACCAACTCACCCTTATGAGAAATTATGCGAGTAGCCAAAACTGCAGCAGGCTCAGCATCTCCAGTAAGCTCCAAATCCAGTCCGGGAGGCAAGGTCTTATCAACATGATAAGTCCCAACAGCCTTTTTGAGGAGTGACACATGAAATACAGGATGTATACGTGACTCCGGAGGAAGTTGGAGTCTATAAGCAACAGCCCCTACTCTCCCTGTAATTTGGAAAGGACCATAGTATCTAGGAGCAAGCTTAGGACAAATCTTTGACTTCAAGGTCTATTGCCTATGAGACCTCAACTTGAGGAACACCCATTCTCCTATGCTGAAACTTTTCTCAACTCTCTTAGCATCAGCCTGGTCCTTCATGCGCCCTTGAGCTCGAAGCAGATGTTGCTTCAGCTGACTCAGTGCCTCATCACGGTCTAGAAGCTCACGCTGCATAGCTTCAACACGCGTCTCTCCTGGAAGGAATCTGGTAATGGTCGGGGGAGGTCGGCCATACACCACCTCAAAAGGTGTGGTTCCTATTGAGTTGTGGAAATTGGTGTTGTACCAATATTCAGCCCATGGCACCCACAGCACCCACGTCCGAGGCTGATCTGCTATAAAACATCTCAGAAATGTTTCTAAACAGTGATTCACAACTTGTGTTTGGCCATCCGTCTGGGGATGATAAGCGGTGCTCATCTTCAACTGAGTTCCTTGCATCTTAAAGATCTCCTTCCAGAAATTACTGACAAAAACTGGGTCTTGGTCACTAAGGATGGAGGTTGGAATGCCATGCAATCTAACAACTTTCACAAAAATCTTATCCAAAGTTTTCGCAGTATACAGATGCTTTATTGGAATAAAATGGCTATACTTTGACAAACGGTCCACCACAACAAAGATGGCTTCATATCCTTTGCACTTCGGGAGGCCAGTAATAAACTCCATGGAAATTTCTTCCCAAATCTGCTCAGGGATATTCAAAGGCTGCAACAAACCCCCTAGAGAGCTTGCTAAATATTTCTGCCATTAACAAGTGTCACATTCCTTGACAAACTCTTGAATCCTCTCCTTCATCCCATGCCAATAGAGATTAGCAGCCAACCTTCTATAAGTTCTGTAGAACCCAGAGTGGCCCCCTTCAGGGGTCATATGAAATTCAGCCAGCAAAGTAGGAATCCACACCGAATTTTTAGAAAGGACCAGCCGATTCTTATAATAAAGCACACCATTTTTGTAGCTAAAACCTGGAAAAGATGTGGAACCTTCAGAGAGGCCTTGGATGATCTTAGACAACCTTAGGTCCTGCTGCACTTCCTTCATAATTTCAGCATTGTTTTCCCATTTTGGAACATGGACTAAGCTATGAAATCGCCCTTCCTCATGCATCCTGGACAGGGCATCTGCACCCTTATTTTCTACCCCGGGTTTGTAGACTATCAAAACGATAGCCTAATAATTTCGCAGCCCAATTTTGTTGATCCCCAGTAGTTATCTTCTGCAAAAACAACTCTTATGCTCTTCTGATCTGTGCACACCGTGAACTTTCTCCCTAATAGATACGGTCTCCAATGTTGGATGGCCAATGCCATTGCCATGAGCTCCTTCTCATAAGCAGACTTAGCTAAGTTCCGCTCCCCCAAAGCCTTGCTAAAATAAGCGATTGGTCTGCCCTTTTGCATGAGAATAGCTCCTAGCCCACCTCCTGAAGCATCACTTTCAATCACAAATTCTTGGCTGAAATTTGGTAAAGCTAAAACCGGTGTTGTTGTCATCTTCTCCTTTAATTGATCAAAAGCTTGTTGTTCAACTGGAGTCCATCTGAACCCATCTATCTTAGTAAGAGCAGTTAAAGGTTTTGCCAACTTCCCATAGTCTTTGACAAATTTCCTGTAGTAGCCCGTGAGACCCAGGAAACCCCTAACACCTTTTACATTTTTGGAACGGGACACTTCAAAACACAGTCCACCTTGCTCGGATCCATTGCTACACCCTTATTAGAAACAATGTGCCCCAAGTACTCAATAGCAACTTGAGCAAAATGACATTTCTTCTTGTTGGCCACCAATTTTTGATCTAACAGCACCTATAACACCGCAGCTAAATGTTGCATGAGTCTCCCAATCTTTACTGTAGATTAGAATGTCGTCAAAGAACACTAGAACATACTTCCTCAACATAGACCTAAATATGCCATTCATCAATGCTTGAAAAGTTGAAGGTGCATTCATGAGACCAAAGGGCATCACTAGATACTCATAGTGACCCTCATGGGTTCTGAAAGCAGTTTTATGTATATCACTAGCCTTAACTTTTACTTGGTGATAACTAGATTTTAGGTCCAGCTTAGAAAAATATTGAGCTCCATGCACTTCATCTAATAATTCATCAATAACAGGGATGGGGAACTTATCTGGCACTGTAACTTTGTTTAAGGCTCTGTAGTTCACGCATAACCTCCATGAATTGTCTTTCTTTTTAACTAAAAAAGGACCGGACTAGAGAAAACACTTTGGCTGGGTCTGATAATTCCAGACTGCAACATCTCCCTCACTTGCTTCTCTATCTCATCTTTATGATGGTGAGGGTATCTATAAGGCCTCACATTCGCTGGACCTTGTCCTTCTAGCAAGGTGATTGCATGCTCTTTGTTCCTTTTAGGAGGTAACCCCTGAGGGTCGTTAAACACCTCCACAAATCTGTCCAACATCTTATTTAACTCCTCACACTGTGATGGGGCTCGAGGACGAACCTCTGTTGCGAAATAAGAGTCTTCTACCACCCTTGTAGATTGGGTTATCACACTCTGAAAAGATACATTCCGAGTCTGTTTGTTGCAATTTCCCTAAATTGTAACCACTCCTCCTTGCCAGTAAATTTCCATCTCTTGGTTTTTCCAATCCACAGTTGTAATTCCCAGTGTGGATAACCATGACATCCCCAACACCAAATCAATACCTTCATGATCAAACAGAAAAGCATCAATGGAAAAATCAGCTTCTGCTAATTTCAGATCCAATGATTTGCACACCCCTTTTGCTGCTGCCTTATGCCCATCTTCCAACTTAATCTTTCATTTCTTTTGTCTCCTCGGCCTCCCAGCCCACTTTAGAGACCAGCCTTTTAGAAACAAAATTATGAGTTGCCCCACTGTCAACCAATATAAGCACTGGGATCCCTTTTAAACTCCCTCTCAATTTCATGGTCTGAGGACTATCTTGTTGATGGCAAATCAAATTCCCCAACAGCATCATACTACACTCTCCATCCGAGTCGCTTAGATCACCCAGCTCAACATTTTGAAAATCTCCAATGCCATCTACAACTTCGTCATCTTCCAATAGCATGACCTTCAATTGCTTGTCAGGACATTGGTGAAGAGGGTGATACTTACCCCCACATTTGTAGCACGGTCCTTTCTTTCTACGTTCATTTAATTCCAGAAGGGATAAATGCTTTAACCCTTTATCCAGTGTGCTTATTTTCATTTTATTAAATTCATTTGTCTTGTCCTCCTTAGTCCCAAACCCAAAACGTCCTTTAGTTAGTCTTCTGTCGTTGAACTGATCCTTCCCACGGCCCACATGAATCCAGTCAGAATCCCCACTCCTTCTGTTTCCTTGGGCTCCGAACCCATCAGAGGAACCAGAACTGCCTCGGCATGTGTACCCACCGCCCCTACTCCCTACAACTTCTCTTTCAATCGCACGAGCTAAGTTCAACAACTTGGCCCGCGACAGAGGAACCACAGAACGGAGGCTACAAACACGCCCCCTAATCTCCTCCTTCAGTCCATGCAAGAAATACCCAAAGTATTGCTCATCAAGAATACATTTTACCTGCGCGGTAAGGCATTCAAACCGTTGGATATATTCATTCACGCACCCTTCCTATTTAAGTTCGGTGAGTTGCTCGAAAACATCCCCCTCGCCACTGCATCCGTAACGATCGAGAAGCTCCACTTTGAACTGCTCCCACAACAACTCTTCTTCATCCTCTAAAAGAGAAGAATTAAAGCAATGAATTGTAGGTCCTTCCATACATAGCTGTGCAAGGTTCACGCGAGCATCATCAGGCATCTCTTGCACCCGGAAATACACTTCAGCTCGGGTAATCCACCCGGTTGGGTCTTCTCCATCAAACATTGGGAGCTCGGTCTTTTTGACTGACTGTCAAAATTCTTCAAGTGAATTGCCCTGCAGTTTCTTGAACCCGGCTACTGACGAACTCTTCCGCGTAGTGGTTTTCTTAGTGGATACCACTTTCACCTTCGGTCCTTCATCTTCAGGAACACTTCCCTCCTCCTCCTTGTCAATGTCTGAGTCATCACCTTTTTTTCCGTCTTTCGTTTATCATTCAAGGCATCTAGCTTCTCCATGATCATCGCATTTTGAGCTTGAATCGCTTCAACCATCAGCTTAAGGCTAGTCATATCAGCCTCCAGCACGTTCACTTTGGCTTCCATTTTCTTCTTTAGTTTAGGTGGCATTCACCTCACGTTATCCGGCAGGTCAGACCAAATTGATGGAAACCCGAAATACAGATATGATAGGAAGAACAGTTAACACAAGGAGAAAATAAGTCTCAATATTATTGAATCACAAAACAAAGGGAAATTACAGGAATTCAGATCTTGTCCACAAAGCCTAGCTCCAACAGGGAGCTATTGCTCTCTATCCATAACAAACTTCAAATAACCAAAAAGATACCTCTCTCTCTTCACCCTCCCCAATATAACTGAAAATCCCCTACAACCAAAAAGGAACTCACACGTACCGTGCGCACCACACTCCCCTGCCAGCTCATCATTCTCTCACCCTCCTATTCCTCCTCTCATACACTCTCCAAATAGTAGGCCTATTACCCAATTGCCTATTTGGGTTGCTATCACCTTCATTATAGGAAACTAAACCTTATGCTGCTTTGCATGAATGAAGGACATCCACTACATGAAGGTTTGAAGGCACTATAAATTACATTTGCTACAAGACATTTAGCATCCCATTACAAGCATCATCCCTCATACTTTGTTTATTTGTGAGTTTTGAGGTGAGAAAATACTGAGGTATTTGGGGTGTATTTGGGCTTTGGGATTTGAGTGAAGAGTGTAACTCATTTGTGTTTTTCATATTTTTATTGTATTTATATTGTAGTTGTTTATGTGAGTGGATGTAAGGTATAAGCTGAACCACATTTATTGATATACTTCCACTTTTTTTTTTTGCCACTTATTATAACACAAATCACCATCCAGCAAATGCTTGCTTACACATGTATGCTTAACCAAATAACCAAATTGGTGAATTAAAGCCTTCAATGGTCAATAAAAACATCATAGAAACATTACAGGATGCCACTATAATTTACCTGAAGTTTCCTGGCAAGATCCTCATGACTCTGTGACACAGATTTACTTGATGACTCTTTTGCATTAGTCACTTCTGCCTAAACAGAAAAGAGAGTATAAGATCCCAGTCTTTCCCATTCTCATCAAATTCTGCTTAAAAATACAATGTATAACAACATGGATTCCATAGTTTCTAGCATTGACTTTTTTTTTTGCTAAGCTAGATTCTAGCATTGACTACACTAATTCAATTGAAAAATGGAGACAAACACAGAATAAAAGATCCATCATAGATGGGGAAAAAAAACATGTATTGAAACTCCCATCTAAAGGCATTAAAACCTCAGCAATTACCAAAGCAGACACATAATATGGATTGGTTGATGTGAAGAGAAAAGTCAACATTACACATACTATGCATCGGTCACAAACTCATACTGGCTGAGCATTCTCATCAGCAGTAAGAGCAATTCTACCATGTGTACATTTGTCGCAGAAAATATCCCCACAGTTCCTACAGTAATGCTGTCAGAAACATAAAAAATCAAACATTAGCATTAGCAGCCAAGCCCAAGAAAAAGAATAATGCTGTCAGAAACATAAAAAATCAAACATTAGCATTAGCAGCCAAGCCCAAGAAAAAGAATATGCAACTTGAGAAAAGGAACAGGTCAACCCTGCGAACAAAAGCCCCAAAATCAGTTCCGCATACTGTACATTTTGAGACTGCTTCGTTTGGAACCTACACATGAATTAAACCTCATAAGAGCTCCAATTGAGTACAAGCAAAAAAATGAAAAGTTGAGCCTAGTTTAAGGACGTAGATTAATACAATTGACAAATTCATTTAAAAATTTCATTAAGATCAATCCACTTTCCAGGAGATAAAAGTTAAGAAGCACACCAGCATTATGAAAATTAAATTGACAGAATTAATGGCAACAAAAATGCATACTTGGCCCAACAACCACAACCAACAACCAGCATATAACAACACTGCATCCTAGTAATAATAAAAAGAAGTTCAACGGACAAAACTTTCAGCTGAAACCTTAGTAGCCTTTTTTGGAGAAAGGCAAGGAGATAAGAAAAAGGAGAAACAAAACTCAATTTGCAGCTAATGTTACCCAACGATCCTTCTCTTCATTGGCAGGTTTAATCAAATTCATCCAATCAACAAAGCCTTTCTTTTTTTCTGTAGGCTGTTCATTTGTTCTCAATGATTCAGCAGGCCTCTTGCTTCCACCCATTTCCTTGAACTGCACTGAGAAAACAAATGGAGATTATGACATATATAAACAAACCCCTACACTGAAAAATGATTACAGATAACTTGATACGTAACCAAGGACCCAGAGAGAAGGAAAGAATTAAACTAGAAATCTTCATACGGGATTCAAAGTAGATCAATAGAAGTGGTAAATTTTCATAGCAAGAGACATGGTAGAAAATAATTCATAGATTAACTTGATAAGAACACTCCCTCACCGTAAACTTCATCGCGCCGCTTCCCGTACAAATCCGAACGGCTCCCATAGCCGTCGTCTAAGTAAGCGCCAGCGTATGAAGGAGCAGCGGAGTATGGTGGATTGGGGTTTGAGGGGGCGTAGATTGGAGCCGGTTGATGCTGATCATAGGGTGGATAAAGAGAGTGGTGTTGCTGAGAGGGTGGTTGGTATGAAAGATTAGATTCGAAGGGAGTTGATTGGGATGGATAATGGAAGGAGGAAAAGTTGGGATTAGAGACTGTAGGGCAGGAAGTAGCGGTTGGAGAGGGTGGCTCGGGATTGGTGGGGGGCGTAACAGTAGCTGAAGGGCTGTGCGGATGCATAAGGGTTTGGGTTTGGGTCGGTTGGAATAGTGTTGGCGATTAAAATAAATTGTTTTGATAAATTAGATATGCTAAAAAAAATCAGCTCTCGATAACTAAAATAAATTGTTTTGATAAATTAGATATGCTAAAATATTATCAACTCTCGATAACTAATTTCACACACACACTTTTTTATTTTGGTGATGAATAATATACTCACAAACTTGATATTTGTTAATGGCTAATTTATACACTCAAGATAACACAAAATTTGTTGAAGTTTTTCCCTCAATTTCTTACACTCACCTTAATTCATGAACTAACTAATACTACATCTATTTATACTAAAACGTAAACTCTAAAACTAACAAAACAAGTCACCTTTTGTGACTTTTAAAACCAAATATGCATGGTTGTTAAATCAATAAAATGACAAGTTGTAAATATTGACTTTCAATAGCATGATAATCTAGTTTTCATGCCATATAGAACCAAAACATATATTATAGCATGTAGTTGAAAATCTTAAATTTTAAGAAGCACGATAATCTAGCTTTCATGCCATATAGAAACAAAAAGATAGATTATAGCATGTATCTTTATCTGGTTGCCAAGTTTTAATTTCTAACATCCTCCCTAAAACTTGGTTTGATCATCCCAAGTTTATTCTTCAACTTCAAGAATGAATTGACTTTGAGTGGCTTTGTAAAGATATATGCTATTTGATCTTCCGATGAACAATATTCCACCACAATTTCCTTATCTCTGACCAAATCTCGTATATAGCGATACTTAATTTCAATGTGTTTGTTGCGACCATGAAAAGTCGGACTCTTTGATAAATCAATTGTTGATTTATTGTCACGGAATATTTTCGTAGGACCATCTTGTTGATGTTGTAGCTCACTCAACATTCTTCGCAACCAAACTGCTTGAGTAACACAATTTGTTGTTGCTATATACTCTGACTCAACTGTTGAAAGGGCAACAACTTGTTGTTTCTTGGAGGACCGAGAAAATACAGCTGAACCAAGATGAAAAGCATAGCCTGAAGTGCTTTTCCGTGTTGCAGTATCACCACCCCAATCACTTTCTGTGTATCCAATCAATTCTGGCTTGCAAAAACTTGAATAAAAGATGCCTTCATTAATTGTACCTTTAACATACCTTAGAATTCATTTTGCAGCTTGCCATTGAGATTGTCTTGGTGAATCAATGAATCTGCTTATGAGCCCAACTCCATAAACAATGTCAGGTCTTGTTGTTGTCAAGTATCTTAGACTTCCCACTAATCTTCTAAATTAGTTGAATTAACCAAATCACCACCACTTTCCTTTTCTAGCTTCAATCTTTCTTCTACTAGTTTCAACATTGGTTTGCAGGCTTCCATCTTGAACTTCTTAAAGATATATGCTACATATTTCTTTTGAGAGATAAATATTCCTTCATTTGTCTGCTTCACTTCAATTCCTAAGAAATATGACATAAGACTCATATCTGTCATTTCAAAATGTGTGGTCATATTTTCTCAGAATTCAGCTAACAATTTGGAATTGTTGCCGGAGAAGATCAAATCGTCCACGTATAGACAAACAATAATGATTAGGGATGTCAACGGGGCGGTGGCAAGTAATGTCTACCCATATACATAACCACTAAAATTAACAGTACCCATGCGGGTAACTAGTATCCACGGGTATTCAAGGTATCCATTAATGTTTAAGAATTTAAATTTTCTAAAAAGAAATAGAGGAAATGTTATATAATATATTATAATATCATACTATATATATAAATAAACATTATATAATACCATTACGTGTGAATATATTAAAAATATCATCATAAAATAATATAAAATAAATTATATCTCATCATAAAATAATAAAAAAATCCTAATATTGAAATATATTTAATAAAAAAAATATGTTTTAATGAGTATGCGGGTACTCGCAGGGCGGGTAATATAATATTCGTCCCCACCCATTAATAGATATGAGGGGTACCCATTGCGGGTATATCCATGGGTATCCACAGGTACGAGTTTTTTTACATCCCTAATAATGATATCTCCGGCCTGATTAGTTTTGACATATAAAGCATGCTCATATGGACTCTTGTGAAAGTCATGGTCAATGAAGTATGTGTCGATATATGTATACCATACTCTAAGTGCCTGCTTTAGTCCATATAGTGCTTTCTTCAATCTGTAGACTTTATGGCCTTTTGTTCCTAATCATTAATGAGTTTATTATTTATCTATTAATATAACAAAAATGTCCATATAGGGATAAGTTTAGTCAAATGCAATGCCTTTATTATTTATCTATTGATATAATAAAAAAAAATTAATTATTATGTTGGGGTGGGTTCTTGCCCCCAAACCCACCCTCGCCCCCGTTTAAGGCAGGGCGGTTCGGGATCGGGTTTTGCTTAAACCCGGCCAAAGTGGGTTTTTCCCGTCAAAGTTAGGGCAGGGCGGTACCCATGAGTTCGGGTTTGATTGCCATGCCAACGTGACGCTCTCATGATTTCAGGATCAGTGGAAATCGTCCGGAAGGAGTTTGTGTGTTTTGATCGATTGAAATATTTTGAGCACGTGGCTCGGGTACCAAGGACTAGTTCAAACTCTAACTCCTGATCGTTTCCCTGGATTTGCAGTTGTTGTGTGCATTGTGTTGAGTCTCAGAATTAACTTAAGAAATTGAAATTAGATTCAAGACTCATTATCCTTAGTTTTAATTATTAACAAATTAGATTGTGTAGTTACAGGTTCTACTGAGAAAAGGTATTATCTTTTGTATTTCAGGAATCCTGCAGAAGCAACCATATGAAGATGATCAACCTGCCGAACTGAAGAAGCAAGAATCTGATAAGAAGAAGAGGAACAACAACGCAAGATGAACTGAAGAAGAAAGTCATCAGAGTTTCTGGAAGATCAACAATCAGAAGAAGAACCCAGAGCAATGGAGAATCATTTTTGGTTGAGCACGCTACCGAAGAAGAAGAAGCAACGGAATGAAGAAAGAAATCAACATGCAAAGAACAAAGCAGCAACCATCCGAAGAAGAAGCAATTCGCTGAAAGAAGGAACTTGCTGAAAGCGTATCCGTGCTGAAGAACTAAATTATACTGGAGCTATCCAATCTGCTGAAAATAGGTGCATAATGAAGTTGAACCTGCTGACCACATACTCTCTGAATTCAATAACGTGGCAATTCAAACTCTCTGAAGAATCAGAAGCCACTGAAGTCTGAAGGGCATGCTACTCTCCGAAAGACTTGTGAGTCAATCTGAATGATACATTAAAAGACTCAAGTCTCATCAAATATTAATGGTGAATCTGAAATGGTGCAAAGAAAAAACAAAAGCCTTCGGGCACAGCTTCATTTCCTTACACGAAAGAGGAAGCCTACTGCAGAAAAGCAAATAGCGGTCAGAGATAGAGTCAGCGCTGTTGCAACACCTACTCATGTACCATCTCTGCAACACGCTATCAGAGGCGTGCACCTCAAGTGAGAAGAAAAGTAGAACTCACAATGGGACAAAGGAGAAGTCTAACGGATCTTTTCATCCTTCCTCCTTTACACTCACAGAGAAGAAAAAGAAAGAAGAATAGAGAGAAGAATATCAACCTGCTGAAGTGCTAAGAAAATCTCTCAAGCAAAAGCAAGATTAAGAGCCTATCTGTTGTATGTCAGAACTAATTCATATCTACACACCTAATCTGCTTTATTCAGAAGCTACCAAAAGAGAAGATATCTCACAATGGATCTAAGAGCATTAATCATTTCTTCTCAACGGTATTCTAAGCAATCTTCAACGGCTATATTTCCAGAACATATAAATAGCCTCAAGGAAGGATTATGAAGATTGGCGGCCATGAATTACAGAATATGAATTCACAAACCCATGGTGAAGTGGCGAGAATGTAGCCCAAAACACCCAATGGTCAAGCCCAAGAAAGAACCGGCAGAAGCTCATATGGAATATTATCAAGCCAACTCTCCGAAGATGAAGAAGCAGTTTTCTGCTTACTAGATACATAGTAGATATAGAGCTTAATTCATACACTTGTATCTATGTATATCCTTGTACTTAGAATTCATCTAATGTATCCTGAGTAGTAATCAATAACCCTTTTGTACAAGATGAACATTAGTTTAGGTTTCTAGGAAACTTAAACTCTATGTTGTAAACACGTTTAAGTGTTTGAGAGCCTGGAGAGGCTTGGTGGAACAAAGACTACTTGTTTGAGCCTGGAGAGGCTTGACTATAAAAGAATACTCGTTGAGCCTAGAGAGGCTTGTCCGTAAAAGAATACTGCATGTGTTGCCTGGAGAGGCAGTTGAGAACAAAGAATATTCGTTGGACCTGGAGAGGCCAGGTGTGCAAAGAATACTGCATGAGTTGCCTGGAGAGGCAGTTGAAAACAAAGAATACTTGTTGTTAAGCCTGGAGAGGCTGTGGTAAAAGAATACTTGTAATCTTGCGTGATTAGTGGAAAATCCAGTGGTGGTTTGCCCTGGGACTGGATGTAGCTCACTGGGTTGGTGAGTGAACCAGTATAAATCTTTGTGTTAAGTTCTCTCTTCCCTTACCTCTTTACTTTCCGTTGATATCTGTTTAAACTAACCAAAGAGGGTTAAAGAAAAGTTGTTTTATTAATCTGAGCAGAATACAATCTTTTCTTTAAAGGGAAAATAATTTCAAAAAGGTTTTTATTCAACCTTCCGAGTTGCATCAGCAAGTTGCTGAACTTCCCAGTTTCGGAAGGTTGATCAAATATTCTCAAATTAGTTTTGCTTGTTAAGAAAGGTTTTCCAAAAAATCTGTAAAGATTATAAAACACTATTTAACCCCCATATAGATCTCTTGGCATCGAACTCAGGGTCCTCCTGGGGTGCCTGTCTAGATCTCTTGGCACCCCCTCTGCCTCTGCTGGAAGTGCCAGTTCCCTTTCCTACTTTGGTGTGAGCCATCTGCAAACAAAACAAGATCATTTTAAGAAAATAATAGATTACTCATAATTAATGAAATAAGTGGCCAATTTAATTCAAAAATCAGAGCAATCACTCAATCAAGCACTTGCAAAAATCTTGATTTTTAAGTTACCAAATGCCAATTAATTAATTTATTAAGAACATGCTAAAGTGATCAATTAAAGCAGTCCTAATTAACTTTTAAGAACATGGCATAACAAAAATTAAGCTAAAAAATCATGTTATCAGTAACATGCAATAGAGCACAGTCATTCATGCATGGTCATGCAAAAGGTATGCAAAAATTTGGAACAAACTAATCCTACATGCACCAAACAGAGTAACTTGCAAAAATTCACTGAGAACTTCAAAACTACCACCTAATCATACCAAAATATATCAATAAACATACCATAATAGCAAACATACTAAACAAAGACTCTATTGGCAAATGTTCCTAATTAAAAAGGTCCTAAGAGCCTAAGTTCCCTACCCTAAGGTTTTGCTCAAATAAATGAAAAACTGAAAATTTCAATCGGTGCAAACTAATTAAAACTATAAAAACATACCTGGTGTAGCTTTAGAAACTGCAAAGAAGTGGATATGAAAGTGAAAAGGTTAAGGGAAAGGATGAATTTCAGAGAAAAATGGAGGTTTAGGAGTTGTGGGGAGGTTGAAATGACCTCCCACACTCCAAAATTCAAATTTAAACCAAAGCGCGTGATTGCGTTGCACTCTCGCTTAGCGAGGGTGCAACGCGTACTTCATAGGAATATGAAGCGTGCCGCTACGCTTCACCTACGCTAAGTGTAGGTGAAGCGTAGAAAAAAGAGAGTAATTTTGATATTTTTGCGCTTTACCTTCGCTTAGCGAGAGTAAAGCGCATAAAACATCGACTAATTTTCAATTCTGCGCTTCACATGCGCTAAGCGAGGGTGAAGCGCGGAAAATAGATTTGAAATTTTATTTTCTGTTTTCTACTGCTTCCAAACTCCAATTTTTTTTTCCATCCCTTACTCATTAAAATCAATCCAATTCTCAATAATTCCCTATTATACACAGGTATTGACTCTAAACAAAAATCAAAAACAAAATCAAAGAAAAATTAAAAAAAAAATGTTGGGTTGCCTCCCAGGAAGCGCTTGTTTAACGTCCGATAGCTCGACGCCTGGTTACTTAGAAACTTATGGTGGCCTCAATTGGAGGATGATGGTTGATTCTGCTCCAGTTCTTCCTTTTAGTTCCCATCCTCCATGCCAATTTCTTATTGTCTCATCATCATTGTCTTCACTAACTTCTTACTCTCATGCTGCCCTTTTTCTCTTTTTAAATCTAAACTCTAACATGATTTATGGTTGTTTAATTCTCATTCTTGGTTTCCTCAGAAATCCATAAACCTTTTTCTTCTTTTGCTCCACGATATCTGAGGGAGCTTTTTTCTTTCTTACCTTTGGCAGCTGAGATTTAGATTTAAATTTACAGGTCCCATCAGTAGGATCCGTTTTAAATTTTTCTAGAGTCTTTTGTATTTTGGGGATTCCTCTGTCAATGTGAAACACAATGCTTTCATCTTTAGAGCTCAATTGATATTTTCCCCGATCAACATCCACAATTGCCTTAGCAACTTTCATAAAGGGTCTTCCCAAAATTAAGGGGACATCAGTATCCTCCTCTTCTGTCTCTGCAATGTAAAAGTCAACAAAATACACAAACTTGTCCACTTTAATTGGTAAATCTTCAACCTTCCCATATGGGCTTTGAGTGGACTTATTTGCAAGTTGTAACTTTACGTTGGCAGGCTTAACCTTCAAAATTCCCAGCTTGTTAAAATACGATAGCGGCATCAAGTTGATACTCGCTCCAAGATCCAATAAAGCATAAGTAGCTGGATGATTACCTATAGAAAGAGGTACAGTGAAATTACCTGGGTCAAGTGACTTGCCTGTGGTGTAGACCTCTTCTGGTTCGCCTTCTTCTCGTTGTACAATTTCTTCTGGCTTCTCTTCTTGTTGAACACTCTCCTTGACAATCTCTTCTTTGTCACTTGCTCTTCAAATGTGATGCTTTCTTCTACATCACTTTCTTCTGTAATATTACCATCAGTAGCAATAAAATTGCAGTGCTCCTTTGGATTTGTCTGAGTGTTTGCTATGAAGTGGCCATTCTTGTGTTCTACCATCTTTGTTGCTAATTGGCCCACTTGATTTTCTAATGCTTTGATTGATGCTTCAGTATTCTTCTTGAATCCGTCAAATCCTTGTATGAAAACATCAATCTTCTCTTCCAACCTGGTCAATCTTTCATATGTTGATGGTTGTTGCTGCTGGTATGGTATCTGCCTATCCCCTCCATTCTGCCCCCATCCAAAGTTGTTTTGGTTATTCCTCCATCCTTGTGAGTACTGATTGTTATTATTGGAGAAATTTCCTTGCCTCCCCTGCTTACCTATGAAGTTGACTTGTTCGGCTTGGTTTTCTTGGTAAGAGCATTGACCATTGGGATGGCCACCTCCGTAAAAATCACAGATGAAAAGTTGGGCTTGAATGGGTTGGGATTGGGCAGCTTTTAATTGTTGTGGGAGTGCTTTCAACTATTCTGTGAGTGCCTCTATCTGTCTCTTGATAAGCTTGTTTTCTGCTAGAATAACATCACTATTGTTGAGTTCCAACACTCTCTTCTTCTGTATTTGAGTTAGTTGACGTCCACACTGAGCTTACTGATCATTCCGAGCAAAGTTGTCAATGATTGAGATTGCTCGCTCTGCATCCACGGATAAGATAGTTCCTCCTGCTGCAGCATCTATAAAGATTTGGAATCAGATCTGAGTCCCTTGCAGAAAATGTTGAGTTGGGCAATGTCATCATAGCCATGATTGGGACATTTGCGCATCATAGATTTGTATCTTTCCTAAGCTTCACATAATGGTTCATCTGATCCTTGTCTAAATGTGTAGATGTCTGTTTTGGCTTGTATGTGTTTTCCAGGTGGGAAAAATCTTGTCAGAAATTTGTCTTCAACCACATCCCAGCTGTTTAGACTTTGGTTTGGATGCGACTTCAACCACTCCTTAGCTTTTCCTATCAATGAAAAAGGAAACAAGCGTAAGTATACAGATTCTAAATCACCTTCCTCAAAACCCATAGTGCCTATTAATTCATAGAAGTTTGAGAGATGTGTATTTGGGTCCTCATGATCCAATCCAGCGAAAAATGGCGAGGTCCTTGGTGTGTGACATATTCCCCTAAGGTTCTTCTTCTTGGTATTTGTTCTTCTGCCATATTTTTGGGTTCTTCCTCAAGTATCCTTCTTCTCCTTCTCCTGTTTCTACTTCTATTCTTCCTTGATGTCCTTTCTATTTCTGGATCAAATTGTAACTGATTTGGGGACACCTGGCCTCTTAAAAGCATAAACAAGAAAACTTGAAAAGGGTAAGTGTGGAAGAGAGTTTTTTTTAAAAAAATAAAATAAAAAAAAAGAAAAAGAAAAATTCCTAAAAATTCCAAAAATAAAATAAAATCTAATCCTAAGATAGAGTATATACAACTTGATAATTAGATCTTCCAAGTCTATACGAATTGAAACACCGTTCCCCGGCAACGGCGCCAAAAATACTTGATGAGATTCTGGCAAGCGTACCAAAATTTCAGCAATATAATAGTAAGTATGAGTTATCGTATCCACAAGGAACGGTTTGCTTCGTATTTTCTCCTGATCAGATTATCAAGTAGAAAACGGTATTTGAGAGTTTGTTGTGAAGAAAGTAAATTTGCATAAAAGAAAGAGATGATTGAGAGAGGATAAAATACTTTACTTGGATTAGGATTGAACTTCGTATCATCGCACCCATTCATGCATGTGAATCCTAATATTATTTATGAATATATTTTTATAATATCCCAGTCAAACTATATTGCTCTACCCCGAGTTACCAGTAGTAAAAACACTCGAAGATAATTCATGCGGGTACTCCCAGGCGACAAATTACCCCGGCTTGATTGCTCTACTTTTCCGTTTGTTTAATACTATCAATTCACCTTATAGAACCATAGTGCCAGCTATGAAGAGATTGTCTGCTTCTTCTTCAATGGTCACTTTCTCCTACAACCCTATAGTAACTACTATGAGTACTTTTACCAATCAGAGTTTAAGTTTCCTATGTCTAGGCTCCCCCAAACTCAGCTATTAATTTTAGAAAAACATCTGTCACCTGAATCCTAAAATTAACCTATAACTTCGGCACACAGGCGGAAGCTACGCATTAAGTAAAGATAAAAATATCGATATTATAAAACAGGGATTCATAAATAAATACGAGAATTCACATAGACTTTGGAGATTGAATCAACTACATTCACTCCTATCGAGACGCTTAGCTACACATGGTAGCCATTACAACCCAATGGAGAAGCTGTCACCTTGCTCCCATCCTAGCTCTGCCTTTGTCGTCTCTCTAATCACCTTCCTAAATGCTCCTTTGCCAACCTCCTTGACTTCTTTAGAAGGGTCCTATTTATAGACTAAGGAAAATTATCTTAAATCTGGAAGAAATCTGATTTGAAAATAGATCTGAAAATAGATCTAAAACTAATCCGCGCAGCTGCGCTTCATATGCGCTCAGCGCATTTGCAGCGCAGGAAACAGTGAGAAATTCTTAATCTGCGCTTCACTTGCTCTAAGCGCGAGTGAAGCATGAAACGCGTAACTGATTGCTCTGTTTCTTCTTTTAACAGCTTGATCTCTTCCTGATCTTATCCTTGTTTGCTTGGTTTTCCTTGTTTCCCTCTTTTTTATCAAATTCTATGATTCTTTTGCTTTAGAATTTAAATGGGAAAGTTATCCACAAAATCTTTGTTTAAATGGCAGGTGATCTTATCTCTATTTGCTCTGATTTAAACTTCAAATTCGCATATCCTCTCCTCAAATAATGCTATCTTCTTTCCTCATTCAAATCTTCTTATAAATCTGCAAAATTAACAGATTTTCTATTAAAATAGCATCAAATTCAAATTCAAATCAAATAATCATAATTATTACTAAAAAGGGATTATTTTGGGGCATAAATTACCATTTTAACCTTGATAAGTGCAGTAAAAATACAAGAATTTATCATATAATTTGCACTTATTAGTAACTCAGACGCAGAATCATAACTCCGACGCAAAAGCAAAATGCTTCAGACAGAAGCAAGTCCAGCGTGCTGATGTGTTAAAAGTTCTTGACACAAAAGGAAATAGTTGTTAAGGATTTTCAACGGCTATAAACGGCCATATCCAAGCACTCTCTTATAAATAGGCCAAGAGGAACTCAGAAAAGTAAGATAGTTGAAGTAAATGTTGTAGTCACTGGAAGAGGGTTGAATTGTGACCTTTTTAAATTTCTGCAATTGCTTCTAATAGTTTCTGCTCAAGAGTATTTTCTTGGCTAATATTAGAAGCTTGGATATTCAAGTTAGACAATATGCAATAATACTAGTTATTATATATGTGATCATGTGAGTCTAGTATTAAGAAAATATAGTCTTTCCTTTTTCAAAAGACTTTATTGAATGTCACACTTACTTAGGTATTAGATCGGCTTGAAAATGTTTTGATATGCAATTATGAGAATTAGCCTATCTTATGAATGATTGGTGAGAAACTTCAAATATAAAGAGTTTAGGGAAAGAAGAAGTATACTCACAGTAATTTTATAATGGTTCACCCTTTAAACCTTAGGGCTACGTCTAGTCCCTACCCTTAGTAGGATTTTCACTATAACAACCTTGATACAATCATCCTCAATAGGATCTTTGGTGCAGCACGCCATCTAATATTCTTCTGCAGGCTCCCACACAGTATTCTTCTGCAGGCTCTAACACAATACACAACTGTTAATCTGCAGTTAAAGGACACATCTAACCTTTGTAGAATAAACACAACTCTCTCAAGAAGAACTAACAACACCTTGTTAGTCTTGAGAGTTACAATCAATGGTTTAATGAAAAATTATAATTAGAGGCTCAAGATTACCGAAAATAAAGCACATCTAAATTATAATGAGCTTACACACTCTTTCTCACTTTCCTAATATTGGAGAACAAAGCTAAAGATTTGTAGAAAATGGAATTTATCCAGAAGGTATGAGTGGTAATTTTGATGCGCAAAATGCTTCTTCTGGTGTTGTGTGTCTTGGAATGAAGATGGGACTCTTTTTTATAGGCAAGGGTGGGCTCAACTAGCCGTTGGAATGCCTTGGAGAAGGGTCATGCTCTTAGTTGGATAAGAAGGAGCTATCACTTTCATGTGGCATCTTTTCTCTTTCATCAGGTTTGACCAGTTTATCTTCTGGAGAGCGTTTCTTCTAGAGTCAAGATTTTCATTATGTTTAAGCTTTCTCCTTTTGGAGCATTTTATGAGACATGGAGGAATACTGGACATTTTCTCATTTTTAGCATAAAGTGTTTTTAACTCCTGTAAATTGAAATTGTAGCATGTTTTGTCAATTTCATTCTTCTGGAGGTTGTTGGGAGTACTCCTTTCTTCTGATGTTGTCATGTGAAGTTGACAGTAGTCTCTGTTAATCTTCTCAATAACTTTCTTGCTTTGATTCATCTTCTGAACAAATGTATTTCCTTTTAACATTGAATTATGAGGTTTATGCTTGTGCAGAACCTTCTTGTGGTATTGTAAGCTATAATTCTTGAACTATTTCTTCCGGTCATTACATATTTGTTGCAGGAATTTTTCTTCTTATGACTTTATGTGATTGCTTCTTCTGGACAGATTCTTCTTTAATGAATCATTAAGCTTTTTCTATTCTTTTTAAGACAATCTCATTTACAACCATTGGTATGTAATTATTCAGAATTATATTGAGTGTATTTTGAGGGTTTGTCATTATGAAAACATCTTATGAGTATTCTTAGACCTTACAAGAGTATCACGCGCAAAAAGAGTAGAAACATTCCAAACAAGCTTACTCATTGTTTCATTCATTTATTCTCTTCTGACCCACATTCTCTTTATTATTTATCAAACTCTCTGAGTTTATTTGTGGGCTGTTATTTTTTTTGTAACATAGCTTGAGCATCAAACTGTTGATTCGCACTCTATTTGTTTAAATCTCAAGCTAAAACAACTTTTTTCATCTAACTTTGTTGTAACTCCTCCACCAAGTCAGAATCTATTTCTGGACTGTGGTGTTGAGTGGAGAAGCTTGGAGAGGTTAGTAGAAAACTACTTAGATGCTTGGAGAGGCTCTGTAAGGAGAATACTCAGAAGCCTGGAAAGGCTCTTGAAGAAGAATACTTAGAAGCTTGAAGAGGCTCGCGAAGGACAATACTTGTAACTCTGAGAAGTTAGTGGAAAATCTCACTAAGTTGAGGACTGGACATAGCTCTTGTTGATAAGATTGAACCGGTATAAATCCTATTGTGTTAATGCTCTTCTGACCCTAACTCATATTTGTTTTACTTCTGTTATCATTGTCTTGAAACTTCTTCTGAGTTTTATAACCAAAGCTAAAACTAAGCAACGATTCAGAAACAAGTTTTATTTATCTTAAGTATTTCAATTAAGCTCTTTGGTAAAAAGATCATAAGCTAATTTTTAATAGAACAAGTTTCTTATTCAGTCAGACACATTTGCTTTTGTCTGTGACTAATCTTCTGACGTCTAAGTTTAAAGACTTGAGAATTTAAGTCCGAAAAGAGTTTAAATTTTTTAAACAGGCTTAGACGCGTCTCATTTCAACCCCCCTCTTGAGACTTTGCTAACTACAAAAGCGTCATTCAACTTTTTTTTATAATTAGTCCATCCCCTCAATTGGTGTGTGTCAGGTGCTGATGTGGCACATTTTCTCTCTCCTAGGTGTCCATTATTGTATTCTTGGCAGTCTTAAACAGTCAGAAAAATCCACCCCCTTCTCCCTTCCCCTAAAAACCACCCACTGTTCCCCCCACTCCCTAACCCACTGATAAGTGCCAATTATATGATATATTCTTGTATTTTTACTACACTTATCAAGGGTAAAATAGTAATTTATGGCCCAAAATAATCCCTTTTTATTAATTATTGTAATAATTGTGTTTATTTAATTTGAATTTGAGTTTGATGCTATTTTAATATAAAATCTGTTGATTTTGCAGATTTATGAGAGAGATTTGAACGACGATAGAAGATAGCATCATTTGAGGATAGGATCTGCAGATTTGAAGTTTGAATGAGAGCAAATAAAGATAAGATCAACAACCATTTAAACAAGGATTCTGCAGATAACTTCCTCAATTTAAATTCAAAGACAAGATAAACACAGAATCAATTCAAAAAGAGGGAAACAAAGAAAGCCAAGCAGATAAGGATAAGATCAGGAAGAAATTAAGCTGTTTAAAAGAGGAAAAAGAATAATCTGTTACGCGCTCCACGCTCCATCTGCGCTGAGTGCAGATTGGAGCGCATCATTCTGTAACATGCGTTTCACTTGCGCTGAGCGCAGGTGAAGCGCAGCTGCGCGGATTTGTTTTTAGATCTATTTTCAAAATAGATTCCTTCCAGATTTAAGATAGCTTTCCTTGGTCTATAAATAGGACCTTTTTGTAAAGTTTTTCCAGAGGAGTGGAGAGTTAGAGTTTAGGGCTCAAAGTTCCAGAGGAGACCCCGAAGGGCTGCCGAGATAGCAACGCAAGGATTGAAGAAAAGCGTGACAGTTTCTTCATTGGTCTGTATGGCTACCATGCGTAGCTAAACTCTCCAATAGGGTTGAATGTAGTTGATTCAATCCCCAAATGTATGTGAATTCTCTTTATTAATTATGAATCCCTATTCTATGATATCGATACTTTTATACTTTACTTAATGCGTAGCTTCCGCCTGTGTGCTAGAGTTATGGGTTGTTTTTGTAAAATACATTGGTAAATGGTTTTGTAAATTCAACAACGAGTTTGGGGGAGCCTAGGAATAGGAAACTTGATTTCTGATTGGTAAAAGTACTCATAATAGTTACTATAGGAATATAGTGAGAATCGACGATTGAAGAAGAAGTGTGACAGTCTCTTCATAGTACTCACTATAGGAATATAGGGCGAATTGATAGTGTTAACGAACGGAAAAGTAAAGTAATCAAGCCGAGGTAATTTGTCGCCTGGGAGAACCCGCATGGATTATCTTCGAGTGTTTTACTACTGGTAACTCGGGGTAAAACAATATAGTTTGGCTAAGGTATCGTAGAAATATATTCATAATTAATATTGGAATTCACATATGTAAGGGGTGTGATGATACGAAGTTCAATCCTGATCCAAGTAACGCTGTCTTACTCTATCTCTTCTATCTCATTTATTTTATGCAATTTACTTTCCGCACAGCAATCATCAAATACCGTTTCCTACTTGATAGTCTGACCAGTAATAAATACGAAGTGAACCGTTCCTTGTGGATACGATAACTCATACTCACTATTATACTGCTGGAATTTTGGTACGCTTGCCAGAATCTCATCACCCACCCCACCCACTGTTTCCCCACCCCCTCTTCTCCCTTTCCCCGAACCCATTAAAATTATGATCCCTTACTTGTCATCAATCCAATCAAAATAAAAAGCAACAAGAACAGTTAGGATCTCAAAATTGAGAAATGGAACACAAAGTGGAACACATGTTCAAACAATACGGTCGTTGTCTAAAGTGATCTAAATGAATTATGCGTTGAAATTCCTTATATGAGGATCAAATAACCAATATCAACATCAAAAGGTATAAATCCAAAATTTCACAATTCAGAACAAAAGACAAATAGAGTGCACCAGATTGGAAATGAAAAACTGGTCCAACAAATTATCTATGCATGTTACCTTGTCATCTTAACATTGAAACAAAGGGGAACCTCCTCACCCAACCCTATAGAGGTATTTCCTTGCCATAGCCACCAACGCAACTCACCACCACCATTTTAAACCATCATGAATATCACACATCTCCGATAAAATAATCTAAAAAAACAGAGAGAAGGAAAATCAGAACAGAGAGAGTTCCCATCCCGATCATCTTTGTGCCACGGCAACCACGCCACAACCACTCTAACCAACATCCAGAACCTAAACCTATAACCAGATCCACCTCCATAGTTAGCCACCCTAGCCTCATCCATTCCCGTTATGTCACTGGTAAGCGTCGTTGCATGTCGTTGTCTTGCGCTCAGGTGCCACGACCTTCCTCTTGTGTAGTTGTGCGCTTCCTTTGTGATGTCAGCCACCGTCGCCGTGCCCACAACCCTATATGTGTGCATCAAGCAACCACTCCGATTAGCCCTTATCCCACAACCATCATTCAAATCTTACCACTATGCCACCACATCATCCCATCGCCTCAGCCACCGCCTTTGTCGCAGCGTCACGCCACTCTGGGTGTGTGTACCAACTCTCACCGCGAGACGCAGCCAAACGCCCCAGCCCTACCGCCACGCGATGTTTCACCACCACTTCCCCTCCATGGTTGTGCTTCTACTGTCTCCATCATCCCCAATTTGGACAAAACCTAACAGAGAAGAAGAATTTCCTCTCTGGATCGGTAAACCTTTGTAAGCTTGAACAAAGGTTTTCGGGGGGAGTAGGGGAAACGGTGTGTGGGGTGAGATATTAGGGTGAGGGAAATGTTGGGTGATTTTCGGGGTAGGGGAGAAGATAGAATGGAGAGAAGAGGGAGTGGAGGTGAATTTTCTGGTGGCTTAAGACCGCTAGAAATACAATAATGGACACCTAGGAGAGAGAAAACGTGCCACATTAGCACCTGACACGCGTCAATTGAGGGGAGGGACTAATTGCAAAATCAATTGGAAGGATGCTTTAATAAAAAAAATTATAGGGACTAAAAGCAAAATTCGCTAATTTTATAGGGACTAAAAATATATTTTACCCTATATTTATATATGACTCATTGGTAGCTTTATTTGGCTAAAGATAGAAAAATAGGGTAAGAAATTACATAGAAGAGAAATTGTAGATAGGCCCATATATTTTTTATATCTTTTCAATGCCTTAATTGGTAACACGACTTAAATGTTAATGTTAATGATACTGGTATTAGGCATATTTTGTGAAGTCTATTAATCAGTTTGAGCATTCAAACATGACTCAAAGACTTAATATCCTTTAGTTTTAATGATTAACAAATAAGAGTATAATAAGAACAAATAAGATTATATAAACAGATTCTACTGAGAAAGGTATTGGTTTGTTGATTGTGTTTCAGGTTAAAATATTCATTAGAAGAAGAAGAAGATTTGATGAACAGAATCAGAATCAGAAGATAAGGATCAGAAGAACAAATGCAGGATTTAATATAAAGGTTGTCTGAAGTAAAGCAACTCGTCTGAAGTGCAGAAGCCGTCTGAAGTAAGCAACTCGTCTAAAGCATAGAAGCTGTCTGAAGAACGCAAGTCGTCTGAAGTGCTGAATCCGTCTGAAGTGCTGAAGCTGTCTGAAGTGTGCAAGCCATCTGAAATGCTGAAGCCGTCTGAAGTACTGAAGCTGTCTGAAGTGCGCAAGCCGTCTGAAGACGTGAAGACCATCTGAAGACGTGAAGACCATATGAAGACGTGAAGACCATATGAAGACGTGAAGACTATCTGAAGAAGCCTACAAACAGAATCAAGAATTTATCTCTTGAAGACGTTGCTAAAGTGTAAAGCACACTCTACCAAATGGAGTACACTTATATCAGTATAAAAGCTAAACATGCTTTTATGCCTCGATCAAAGTCTTGCACAAATGAGGAAAGTCTGGAATGACTTTCTCTAATGACTGCTGCACCTGCAACAAAAGGCATTTCAGTATAAAAGCTAAACATACTTTTATACCTCGACCAAAGTCTTTCACAAATAAGGAAACTCGGCAAAGACTTTCGGCAACGCATGCTGCACCTGCAACATAAGGGATCTGCGTGCGCAGACCTGCACCTGCGACTGCTGCCATACAGAGGTGATCAGAAGACTAAGAAAAAGCAACCAGAAAGATGTTTGAATAAAATACAATTGATTCAACATCTTTATTCATCTATATCTCAAAAGAAGAAAATGCAAAGAAGAACAGAATAGCAATCAACTGAAGTAGAAGAAAAAAAGCCGGAATTAATATGATATAAAATTCAAACTGAAGAATTGAGAAAAGCCTGAATTAATATGATTTCAACATTGAAGAAATCAATACAGAAGCTAAATATGACACAACGACTATAATATCATATGTCTTTATTCAAAGAAGAAACTGCAACAACAACTATTCGACAAGACACCTCACTTAAAGAAGAAAGAAGAAATGGTTTCAGGAAGCAAACAGAAAAGGAGCATATACAAAATAAGCAAAAGGACAAATCCAACGGATATCTCCTCATATACACTCCTAAGAAAAGCAGAAGAAATGAGAAGTCAGCTGAGGAACGCAGAAGAAATCAAAAGACAACTGAAGAAAAGCAAAAGTAAATCAAGAGAGAGAACATGCGAAACAATATCAAGAAAATCTCTCTAAAAGAGCTCATCTACAGAAGTGTCAAAACAGGACTGTCTGAACCCTTATTTGCTTAAGAAGAAGCAACCGTTTGAGACCCTATTACACAACGGCTATATGAGCCACATCATCAATTATCTCAACGGTATTATGAATCATCTTCAAACGGCTATATTCCAACAGAACATATAAATAGCCTCAAGGAAGAATTTGAAGATGTTGAACTCATTCACTTGGTTCAATCAGTTGATCAAGATGTATCAGAAAAACCTTATTGGTTGTTGACCATGCTTACTTGAATCAACCAAGTTGAGAAAGTTGAAAAAGAATCAACCATGCTGCTGATCTATTGATCAGTTAGTCTAAATTGTAGTTGTTCAGTTGAACAACCAACCAGGCTGTGCTTAATCTCAAATAAACCAAGAATGGTTTGAAGCCGCAAGTATACCTTGGTTATTCCAATGATACGGGTAAGAATGTAGTCCATGGAAACCAATTGTTGGAGAACAAGGCTGAAGCTCAAAACCAGTATCTATCTAGCCAGTGCTCAGAGGATGTCATTCCTCACATCAGAGACAGGATTGTACCTAACTTATATACTTGTATCACTGTCTTAACCTTGTACTTTGAATTCAACCTTTGTATCCTAAGTAGTACTCAGTTAACCTCTAGTACAGGAAGAAATTAAGTTTATGTTTCGCGGAAACTTAAACTTAGTTCAAATTGTAAACACTTTATGTGTCTGAGAGCCTGGAGAGGCTTGGTGGAAGAAAGAATACTCATACACTACTTTGGTTAGTGTCTGAGAGCCTGGAGAGGCTTGGTGGAAGAAAGAATACTTAGTTGCAAAGCCTGGAGAGGCTAGACTGAAAAAGAATACCGCATATGTTTCCTGGAAAGGCAGTTGAAAACAAAAGAATACTTAGTCGTAAAGCCTGGAGAGGCTAGACTGAAAAAGAATACTGCATAAGTTGCCTGGAGAGGCAGTTGAAAACAAAGGAATACTTGGTGTTGTCTGGAGGGACTGTACTCGTGTTGTCTGGAGAGACTGTACTCGTGTTGTCTGGAGAGACTGTACTCGTGATGTCTGGAGAGACTGTACTCGTGATGTCTAGAGAGACGGTACTCGGTAGAGCCTGGAGAGGCTTGCCTGAAAAAGAATACTGCATGAGTACCTGGAGAGGCAGTTAAAAATGAAAGAATACTCATTGTTTAGCCTGAAGAGGCTGTGGTAAAATAATACTTGTATCTGAGTTCAGATAGTGAAAAATCCAATGGTTGTTTGCCTCTGGGACTGGATGTAGCTCACGGGTTTGTGGGTGAACCAGGATAAATTTTGTGCCTAAGTCTTCTTTCCCTTAATCTCTTTATTTACAGTTTTCATATTTATGTTGGGGTTTGAAAAGTTATTTTCATAACAAACTTAACACAACGATTTCAATAAAATGATCTTTCATAAGAACAAAACATGAGATGTTTCTCATATCACTTGAAGCATTACAAAGTATGTCTTTTGAATTACTTCTGAAACAATTATCTGAAGTGAGTCTGAAAGACCTCAGTTCAGAAATCTGGAACAGACTTCAGACAACCTATAGTCATCTGAAGTATTTCAGAAACAGTTTTGAAAAACATTCAATGTAATAATCTTCAGAAGATATCTTGAGAAGTATTTGTTTAAAATAATCTTAAGACTTAAAAGAAACTTTATTTTCTTATCTTCCGCACGTTTTAATTATCTCTGATCTTAAGATTCATTTTAAACATTATTCATCTTCATGATTTAAATAAAATATTTACAAGATTGACACGAAAAGCTTAAAACACTATTCAACCCCCCTTCTAGTGTTTCCTGTGTTTCTAACAATTGGTATCAGAGCTCACCTTCGGGTTGAGCATCTAACAAATGTAGAAGGAGTAGATCCTCAAAAGATGGAAATCTCACCAAGCTGAAGCAACTCTGAAGAATGATAATGAGAAAGAAAATCATTTCTTAAAACCCATTATTCATACAAGGCATCTTTCAGAAGGATATAGCTGAAAAAGGAAAGTGTATCTATCTCTAGGTCACAAACGGGTAACACCTTTCCTATCTTTGTTTAAATCTAAATTTAAGTATAACTGCTTATCTTCTGAATGTTTTGTTTTATTGAAATTATTATTACATAAGTGTACTTGTGTGAAAATAAATTGTTGCATAATAATTGTCCTATATATGTATGCGTATTACTTGTTTTGTGTGTAAATTATCTGCATTGCATACGTGAATATATGTGTGATCATTAATTGCTGCATGTAATCTGTAAAATAGATGAAGAGTCGTGTATGTTAGTCATAATTGTTATTTTTTAAAAAAAAAATATGAAACGACACGATATGAATCATTGCATTATTAAACGGTTTCTCTCAATCGGCACGATGCACTATTTCCCACACCGGCTCAGTACACAACCGTTACTTCATTAATGCTTGAAGCACGATCTCCTGCCCATATAAAGGATTCAATGATCAACATGGAAATTACACTCCAATCAAATCCTTTCTCTAAAAGGCCAAAGCACCTTCATCTCGGAAAGATCAACTGCTCTATAGTACCTATGGCAAATGCTTCAGTATTATCAAGTAACTCTGCTACCTCAGTTTTTTGATGAGAAAATTATCCCATGCAAGATGGTAAATCTCTCAGAATTCGACGAGGTAGGTTACAAGATTTCTGAATACTTTGATGCTATTGGATGGACTCCTTACTTCAACAACATTTCCTCCTCATGGCATAAGGAAAGTGTAATGGTGTTCTGGGAAAATATCAAGATCATATCTGGACCCAACAGAACCAGGATTGAAACGAAAGTAATGGGAAGATCACTGTTTGTGGACACCAACTTATTGCTAAAATCATAGGTGTTCCTGACAGAGGGGAACAATACTTCCAAAGATGGGAATCTCTTCATGGTGGAATATTTGTTTCTAGACCAACATCTTTTTGGAAGAAGAAGGATTGCTCCTTTCAGACCTTCTCAACTTCTGAGCACACCCAGAGCCCCTCCCTGCTGTACTAAACTGCTTGCATTTCTTCCCAGAGGAAAAGAAACAATTTAACTATACGCATGTGGAGAGGTTTGTTATTGGGACTTTTGCTGTCGAAAAAGAAAGTCAATCTCTCTTGGGTGCTGTTTGTATCAGACGATGTTCAGAGATGAGATAGGCCAATGAAAAAATCTCTACCCTCCTAACACCCTAATCATGAAAATTTTATTGCACAAGGAGATTTCCTATGGAAAGTCTCTTTGATCAACTGTCTCCTGATTTCTTCACTCCGGCTGCATATACTGAGTTAGACCAGACTCTTATTGAAAGAGAAGAAGCTCCTGAGAATCAAGGGGTCATCCTTCTATCTTGCTCCACGCATTGAAGAAGAAAATGAAGACACCCACTTAAGGTTCACAAGAGGAAAGGATGACCTCAAGTGCAATGAATCTGAATAAGGTGAATGGATTAGGTGACTCGGCTTACAAAGAGATTGCGGTGCTGCAAAGATAGAACCCAAAAGTTAGGGCTGAAAAAAAGGAGGAAAG